>JANAVB010017800.1:4355200-4955200 GCA_029216955.1 Iris pallida | reverse complement strand
CGAGCATCTTCTATTGGTGCACAATTCTCCAGTGAGGGGGAGAAAGCTGATGTGAAAGGATAATAGTAGCTCAGTTACGTAGGTGAGTCGTCTACAAGATGGGAAATCCGAAAAAACGGATGAAGAACCAGACCATGAGAGATTGGCTTTTAGGTCACAAGCTGCGGTATACGCCCTCTGGGGCAGGTCCTAGATAATCTCCATCTTTCACAGTGGGAGGTTATGTAGGCTTGGAGACCCCCATGTCTGCTGCTTCCCCAGAGGATGCTGTTTCCAAAGGAAGAATGAATGAAACCGAATGAATAAGGCGAACGCAGTGAGGAGTGACGTAAGCGCACTCCTAATGAGAGTGATTTTCCCTCCAAAAGAAAGCAATCGTCCACGCCAGCCCGCTATTTTCTTCTTAAATTTAGCTTCAATCTCCGAAAAGTAAGCTTGTTTAGTCCTACCTTGAAAGAGTGGTACCCCCATTATCGGAAGATTCATTTGCTTGAAACCCGTTCGTTGGGCAATCCAGTCTTTCCTTTCATGCTTCCCTTTGGAAGAGACAATGAAGGAACTCTTGGCATTGTTGATGACTTGGCCTGAGACTTCTGAAAATTCCCTCAAAGTAGACATAAGGCAGTTCACACTGTCATTACCCCCGTTCAAGAAGATCAGACTATCATCGACATATAATAAGTGGGAAAGACGTAGGTTGTTGCGTCTCCCACTGTAAGGCCTTATCTGCTTATGCAGACTCAGCTATACCTCCTCCCGCCGCTCGCTACAGATTGTCAGTCGCTCTCTTTGCTAGCCCAAAGGGCACTCTGACCCTCCTTTTTTGGATACGGGTCAGGTTCCTTCTGGGCGTCGCTCCTTCCTCCGAGTAGCCGCTCGCTCTAGCTCGCTACACCTACCAGTACCACTTCCTCGTTACCAGCAGCCACTCCTGCAGCAGTACCTACGTAAGTCGAATCATCTCGTGAGTCACTTTCCTCATCCCCTGTGTAACAAACTCGTCTTATGGATCAGATGGATGGGACTAGGACTGAACCTCGGGCTTGCTTACCGGAAATCCTCATCCTACTCGATAGGCGAAAGACGCAAGAGCTTCCATTGCATTGAACAAAGCGATAGACAAGAATATTTGATTTATTTAGGGGCGGCTGCTAATACCTCGACTTATGGATGCCGAGTGGCACTTTTCCTATTTAGTAGTAAAATGACCTCCGATTCATTGACTTTTCTTATTATTATTCGGGTAATGGCCCGGATCGAAGATTGATGAATATAGTTTCTATGCACACTCTTCTTTCTCCACTTCTCTTCCGGGAATTAGACCAGCCCTTCCTGAAAAGAGAGATTCATTCGTCTAGCCGGGACGGAACAGAGAGGGTATTTGACCTTGACCTGCCATGTCATCTCGGATATCGAATCGGTTTTGTTGCCTAGCATGGCTAACAGGGTCGAAATGGTAATAATGGTTGAAGCTGACGAGGCCCAAGATCAAGTAGAAGGAGGATCGGGAACCTGCACCGTAGCGTCCCCTAAAGGCGTAACTGACATGTTCTGTTCTATCTGCCCATTCGAGTAATCCCGTACTCCAAAAAAGCAGAGGTGAGGTCCGGATAGTGGGACGGATCTACCTGGCCAAGGTGCCAATGTAAAGTGGTTCCCCGAAATGTTGGAATATGCTCTACCTGCGGTACCTAACTAGCATTTCACTACAGCGGTTTTATCAACTACAGCAATATCCGATGTAGTGCATTCTCTCTCTTTCGCATATCTCTTGTTTCGCATATCTTCACTACTGTCAGATAACTAGTAAGTAGTTCTAGCATTTCCAGTTGTGATAGTTGTTGTCCGAGCTCTTGTCCTTCCTCTGTGATTCAAGACAAAGAATATAGTTGTCAGTGGATTTCCCGAGTGAAAAGGGTATAGTGGAATCTCCGAACGAACAATACGAATCTGTATGCTCGTGCTTTCCGGGAAGACAGGTCCGGTCAGGCCTTCTCCAATTAGCATCTCGCCGGATCGTCTGCTGAGTGAATAGCAGCAAGTGCTAGTTCAAGTCAGTAAGAATTTGATGTGCGGGATCTGTACAATGACGAATAAGAAAAGAAGGTTGAAGTACTACGGATATCAGAGCTTTAGTTTAAGTGATTCAAATCAGTGAACTGTACTCGTCCAAGCCAGCGGGTAAGGTGAACCTGCAGGTGAACGAAGAAGTCAAGTAGAGGATTCGGATAGGCGAGTCAAGGCGAGCAAAGTGAGGAGGAATCGAGCTATACTATAATAAATATCTGCAGGTAGTGAAGGGCTTGAACTTCGCTACTGCTCCGGGAGTCCAATACCTTCGCTACTGGTTTCACTCTTGTCCGTTTTACCCTACCGGCACTTTTCACCTTCGCTACCGGTTTCCCTTTCTATTCTAAGGGGAACGAGCAGAAATCAGGCCCTTCGGGTGCAACCGAACTTGGTGATATAGTGAAGGGAAATTCATTAGCAAACCTAGTGGTGGCATTGCGGGTGGCATTCACCAATTGGACTGGTAGTAATGCAGGATCCGGCCCTAAAAGCAATAGTGAATAGAAGGTGAGCAAAGTGAGGTCGAGTTGCTAGCCAGGAAGCACTTTTCCATTGCCTAAGCTCCGAGCTCACCCAGCTCATAAGTCAGTACAATAGTGTGGTCAATCGGGTCCGTCAGTCAGTACAGTCTCTTCTTATATATTGCACGAGCATCCCATTTCATTCCTTTTGTACTCGGCTAGACATGAGGGGTCGGTCGATGGCCAACTCGAGACTTCTTCATTCAATCCTACATCGGTGGATAATCAAAGGGTAGTTACAAATCAAGTCCTGAGCCTATGATTCTCAATTTCATTCTGAATGAAATAAGGCCACTTTATTAACTCAAAGAATTGCTCGTCAACAGCAGAACAATAAATTCTTAATGCTCTAGGGTTCCACTACCAAATTCGTTCAACCAAAGACCAGCATATGGAACAGCTAGAAGAAGGAACTGTCAAAATCAATCGAATTCTGTCCAACACGGGCCTGCCTGAAGAAAGGTCTTTCTGTCCACCAGGTGCAGGAGCATCGAGGGGAGCACTATTAGCAAAAAAGGCACCGGTGGTAGAGATAGCGGCATAGGCAGCAGCGCTAACCGACTGATCATGTTGTTTACCTCGACCTTGTTGATGAACCAGTCCAGATTGAATGGCTGGTGGGAGTGCACGTACCCCATGTATCGTTAGTAGTCAGTCTTTTGCCTCTCCAAATCTTGCGCTATATGGAACAACTAAAAGAAAAGCTAAGAAGGCGTAGGTGGGAGCGGGAGAGGAAGAAGTCAAGGTACTACCAGAAGCAGAAGTCGGAGAGAAAGCAGCAAAGCCATAAAGAGCCAAGCTAGCCCACAGCACTATTACTACCAAAGCCAGCCATCAGTAACATCCCTTCCCGTCTCAGCTTATCCACCACTACCTTCATCACCAGCACCAGCAGCAGAGACGGTAGCTTCATAAGTAGCTTTGCTAGTCGGTTCAGTAGCAGTCATAGGAGAAGTGGAGTCGGTTGATGCAGTAGCAGTATATCCTGCAAAAGTTTTGGATTCTGTTGACCAAGATACAGGAGCGGGTACAGATGAAGCAGTTGAAATTGTCCCTACTCCTGCTTATGCTTATGGGTACGAAAGTGGTGCTAGTGAGATGTATCTATCTGTACGAGATGCTACCTATGCCTTAGCCTCTGTGAACTATGTGCCTTACTCTGACACTAGTGGGGGTGCTAGTGATGCCTTCGCTCCAACTACCTCTGCATCTGTATCTGTCTATCGTGCTCACTCCGATGCCTAAAATGCTACCCATGCTCCGCCTATGCCTTTGCCTTTACCATTGATGAGTATGGATCTTGCTTCATCGACTGGAGCAACGTAGTCAAGTACTGATGGGTCCCGATCATCCGGAACTGGGTCTCTATCCTACAATGAGTACACTTTAGGGGTATTAGAGTGATGCCTTTGCTTCTCCTGTACCTTAGGGATATGGGACTAGATGTGGAACACCTGGATGGACCATAGGTAGGTATGTGCTAAATCCTGAAACATCACTTGACGGAACACGTCAAAATATTGATCATTTGTTGGAACAGGTAGGGACGCTAAGCGGAGTGGCAGTAGAAAAGCCAGAGTGGGATATGTTTTAGCAGGATCTACGAAACCCACAAAGCAGTGGTTGCTTATTTACTTATTGTAAGAATGGATTTGGATCCCTAGATATAGATCTGGATCACTAGGGGCTTGATCAGGATCCCGCTCAATAAGATATGGATATAGATCTTTATAGAGAGGATCTTGATAGACACCGGTGGAGGTACAAGAAGGCCCAGTGGTGTGGGTGAAATCTCTTTTACAGGAGATGAACTTAAGAATGACAGATCCTATGAAGATGTATTGTGACAATCAGGCAGCCATTTATATTGCCTCTAATCCAGTGTTCCATGAGAAAACTAAAGACATTGAGGTGGACCTGTCTTTCATGCACTTTCTCAGAGATATGGTGATGAGTAAGAAGATTGTGACTCCTTATGTGAAGTCTGAAGAGCAGCTTGGTGATGTGTTCACATTTCAATTCACTTCGATTATTCAGGTCTTACATCGACATGGTAACAGAGCTGAAAGCAAGTGTCCAGTAACAGATGCTGACAGCAAGCATTCCATCGATCAAAGACCCATTCTTGGGAAGTATCTCCTGTCTTTCTCTTACCTAGATATGGAAAAAGACTGAAAACAAGCAGCTCGTGGAACATCTCCCACTTGCCCTACTTTTCTCAATCTTCTATCTCGGACTACGTCATGATCGGACAGCCACACAATGTACTTCACTCCTAGCAGTAGGAAGAGAGGTTCAGCACAACATGTCCACAGGTTTATCCCTTATTTCAGATTGGATAAGCACTGGAAGAGATCTAAAAGCAAACATTCCATTGATTGAGCACCCATTCCTGTGTTTGATGATGATCCAACCTGCTATCTCAATGCATGGGATTTTCTTGGGGATACAAGAAAATAGTCAGTAGTGACACTTTAATGGCCTAGTACGACCAGACAGAAGCAGAATCATAGTCTTCCTCCAGGGATTGGGCATTCATGAGCCTTCCTTTCTTTACGAGATCAGGCCAAAAAGAGTAGCACTAGCTGAGCAAATGTTGCACATTGATAGGCTTCCCCAGTCAACATAGAGAAAGTCGATAGAAGCAATCATCCGAGGAACAGGACTGAACGGACTCAAGTTAGATTGTGAGTTGGAGATCCTCATTTAACACAACAATTTGTAGTCGGATCCGGTGCCTTCCTTTGTTAGTTGATAACTGGATTCCCTTCCTTAGCCAGCCCACTGAGATCATTTCATTCAGTAAGCAACCCTGCATCCCTCTTTTCACTTGCTAGGCCAGCCCAGCTACACCTACTCCCTCAAGCTACAGGGATTTCTTTCTAAACAGTCGGAGGTGTTCTCAAGCGGCGAAGCCCAGATGTCAACCTAACTACTTCACTGACCTTACTTCTCTACCAGCAACAATATTCTTATGCGGCGAAGCCTAGATGTCACCCTGACCTACCAGCTTCAACTGCTAGCAACAGGACCGCTAGCAACAATTGTTCCATTCGAACATAGTCAAAGAATAGGAATCGAATACAAGTTCATGCTTATCCGGTCTTAGCAGCAAATCCTTCTCTATTCTACGATCTCGTCTGTTGAAAATCGTCTAAAATCGGACCCTGGGCATCTACTAGTGTCCTCAGCACCTGCCATAGCTTATGCAAACAAAAGGAATTTCTAGAGGAAGATGAATGTGCAATGGAATTGCAATTGGATGGTTGTACTGCTACTGCTTCCTTTAGCTGTTCCGGTATCGGAATTGGCAGCATTCACAGCTGAGCTGATTCTATCACTTGCAGCCTAGTCTGTAACAAGAACCATGGCATTCGATGCTTCCTGTACTGCTCCTGTCTAACAAAGAGCCAAAGATCGTAGCGTGTCTACTATTGCTATTGATTCAACCTCCTCCTCATATTCAGAAGTGCCACAGCTTCTTGTGAGTCTTCCAATCGTGACATTGGTAATCCCGCATCTGAGATAAACCTACCTAGTCTGATTCACGTAGCAAAGGGCATTCCTTGTACCCTTCAACTACTAGTGATTCATTTCTTGCAAAACCTTCCACCAACAGGTCAACATGACTGATCCCTCCTGTGGGGCATCTATCTAATATATGTTTCTTCCGTCTGTCCATCAATCCTCCTCTCTTCCGTAGCTTTCCCTGAATCGGCTTTCTTCCAGTCTTTACTTTGCATATCTATAGTTTCCGTTCTGTTCTCCTGTAACTAAGGCAGGGTCCGCTCAACCATCTATTCCGTCTATACTAGCAGGGCCGTTGTCCTATAACTATAATGTGGGCCTCTCATATGCCACGAGAAGATCTTTACGGCACGTACTTCATGATGTACTTTTCTAATCGTTCTGTTCTCCAGCTCCTGACTCAAACACTGTAGTAGGGATAATAACAACACCATCCAATCTACTCTGGACGGAAATCGTTCTACTTTCCTGCTCCTCGCTATCATGCATCTGATCTGGTTTCAATTCCCTCGCTGCCTACTTCTCCTCCCATCTTCTGCTCGCTAGGATAAAAGGGATTTCGCTCGCTCGCTTTAATTACATTACCTCACTTCGCTCGCCTTCGGGCGCCTCTTCTGCTAGCCCTTCCCTCCGTTCCACTGCATTTGTTTACTGCTCCCCCAACCATCCAGGCTCTCGAGAAAGGGAATTCGGGGTGGTCGACTTTGATATGCTAAACAGCCATCCGGGTAGCGCTAAACACGGCCAAGCTAAGCTGGATCAATGCTAAGGGATGCTGGCACTAGTCTCGCTGCTGGTGATTGGTCTTTAACGGATGCAACTATTGGTGGTTGTTCCGCCTCAACCGAATCAACAGGATCTACTGTTGAGGGTGGCTTTGTGGGAATAAAGGCTGGTACTAGTCTAAAAGATGAATCAGAACAGAATCCCCTTAGTCAGAGGATTAGGACAGCTTGAAAAGTCTAAAGATGGACAAATGCCAAATGTCTTAGAGAATGAGCTGCATCGAATGCCATGGTTGTTGTTCAAGAAGAAATGTCGAAATAACCGCAGTAAGGAAAGGAAGTGACAGCACTCATCTCATATTCATGCCCACAAGCAAGAGGTATAATAGTAGACGAGGATGGCATCGATTTCTGTTAGAGGAAGGGAAAATGCCCTGTTAGCAGGAGGACAAAGAAAGACTGTTTGCGAGGTTTTCGCACCTTAATCAATAGATACCCTCGACAAAAGAAAGCCCTCCGAGATGCAAGAAGGGGAAGGGAGTCAAAGACGGATTGCCCTAAGATTTGAAGAGTTTCCAACCCGTGATTGAAAAGCCATTGCTTCAGGTTCGGGGCTTTGCTAGGGATTTCAAGCTCGGCACCTTGACTTCAAAATGTAAGTTCAGAAATGCAACACCAATATATCGTAACGCAAATCTCTTTATAACGACGAATCCATGCTCAATAGGGGCTTCTTTAACGGATAGGCTTGACAGGTGTAGGGTTTCATCCCCGAATCATCCATGAGATTTTTTCAATAGAAAGAGCAGATCCGAGTTCTTCCCCGGTGGGAGTCACGAGGCTACCTTTCTCAGTTGTTGACTGCTCCCACCTCGAATCAACTAACTAGAAAGTGAAATGGAGCAGACGAAGTCCTGTCAAGAAGAAGGAGTCGATCGGCGTTCTTCTCCTTTTACATGTCGAATCTCTCTCGTAGTCAAGTCAGGCAGCTAGCAAAGCGAAAGAAGAGAAGGCCCGGAATTCAAGGTGAAGTGTGATTCCTGGCAGGTCACGAACTCATTCCAACACGTAAGAACAGTTTCAAGTGTGATTCTACTTTCAAGTGTGAAAATAAGAAAGTAGTGTCATTCATTCTCGTACTTGATCTCTTGCCTCGAACTATGAAAGAGCAGGATCGGGATCAGAGCAAGGATCGGTTTCCAACGGTAACGTATAGAGTAGCGACAATTTCTTCGACCAATGGGACCGATCCACACCAAAAGCCTCCTTATCAGGCGCAACTAGGTGTTAGGACCAGAAGACCAAGTCGGTTTCCAGCGGAAGCCAAGTCTCAACGGGACAGCCATGGTTTTAGGTTCCATGAGCCTAACATCAGACGGGCTGACACCTAGAGGGTATTCGCAATGTCGATACACCACGGACCGGGACTATCATTCTTCACATGTATAGTGGCGGGAGATACCTTACGGCCCTCCGGCCATTGCATGATTAGCTTTGATAAACTACAAAAGCTTAGATACAGTTTGACTAAACGGTAATCTCGGCGCATCCTTTTTTTTTGGCCCAGAGATGAAATGGAGGTATGATTCTGGGATTCCCGCTCGAGTTAAGGAGGCGCGCACCTTTGTGGGTGCATGCCGGTATTCGGGCTTTCCCCTAACGAAAGTCAAAAGTTTAATAGCTACTACAAAGAGGTACTGGCCGATGTAGACCCCGGAAGACCATGAAAGGCGGCGTACCATACTTCTTTACTAAAAAAAGAGGTAAATCGCAACCTTGGTTAGATTGCCGAAGATGCACAGTTGAGCCTTGTTAAAGAGGCAAACCATGCATCGAAAGTTTTCCAAAACTGTCCGAAAGAATCCCTTCAGGTGCACACCCTGTCGACTTCAGTCCATTGATGTCCACCCGGCTCTGCACCCAAACTTGATGAAGTGGTGACATCCGTCTTCCCCCTGTAAAAGCTGCTAAGGAACTTCAATCGTCAAGAGCTGCGAAGGAACTTCGATCGTTGAGATTCAAGATCAGTGAGATGAAAGAAGGTAGGTGCCCTCTGGGGGTTGATTCTAGCTAAAGCTAAATATCGAAAACGAATAGGTAAGGGAACTGCAGCTTACACTAATGTACCAACTGTCGTGAGTTGGGCGGACAACTCGCAGACTATGTAACGCCCCAGAACCAGAATACTGGAGAGCGGGGCGTACATAGCCAGCTACGTATATTGAAGTACAACCCACCTCGCTATACGGTCACGACTGTCTAGATACATGAGGGTTTAACTACAAGCCAACAGTCACCTATGGTCATGAACAAGCCTATTGTCTCAATCACAAGCAAGTAATAATAGTCACAAGATATTAGAATATCAAATATATAATAGTAAGGCGTCTCATACATTATATATTGGATGATCATGAAGCTAGTCGTACAAAATGTCAAGGCTAGCAAGAGTTCAGTCATACACAATCAACCCTAGGATCTGTCGATCATGTTATAGTCTGTAGGCAGACAGTAAATAAAAGTACAACCGAGCTAATAAATGCTCGTCGGCTAAACGCCTCAAAAGAATAATTTTACAATAAAGTGGAGGAACAAAAAGAAACCCACTCGTTGCCATGGTTACGTCTGGTGGTCACCATCTGGCGGGAAGGTAGGTAGATCCTCTGGAGCTGCTCCGATATCTGGCCATACAAAACCAGCTGGGTCAGACCCCAGAAAGAGCAAGTGCCACAAAGGAGGCTTCACTTAGGAACTAAAACCAGCAAATCACGATAGAATATTTAAAGATAATAATTAAAGAACTGATAATAATAGAAATAATAATAGTAAACTGAGTACGACGAAACCATTCAAGTAGCCAGGTCACAACCTTTAAACCAAACAAGGACCGGGGTTGCAGCCTTTCACCTGAATAGAAACCCGTCTCAAATACTATTGGTACAGTGAAGACAATAAACGAAAAGAGGACACAGAACTGCTCCGGGAGCCAGGTTACAACCCTTAAACCAAACAAGGACCGGGGTTGTAACCCTTCGTCTGAACAGAACAGGACCCCTGATCTTTATTGTTAAGGCCAGTATAGATAATCATGCTATTGAAGGTAAGGTAAAACATGACAATCATGGCATGGAATTGCAATAAGACAATAAACGAAGAGAGGACACAGAACTGCTCCGGGAGCCAGGTTACAACCCTTAAACCAAATAAGGACCGGGGTTGTAACCCTTCGCCTGAACAGAACTGGACCCCCGATCGTTATTGTTAAGGCAAGCATCAATAATCATGTCATGTCACAATCTTGTACAGGATCAGGATAAGACTAAGCTGGAATAAACTCCATCCAATCAATCATGGCCAATCAAGAGTACGACTTGATACTTTTAACTAACTAGGGTTATCACAGGCCTAGTTACTAGCAAGATGCAATGAGATTATCCTAACAGCCACAAGCCCTGCAGACCATCCGGTTATCCAGGTCGAATGTTCGTTTATGAAGAATGCAACACGTAACTGTGTGCTGGAAATGTGCCCTACTCGTCGGTAGGCTATAAGTCCACTGAATGCGCCCAGATAACGGAATTGCCTATAGCTGGGAATCTCTTCATGACTACTGAATCATTCTAGTTAATTAGCCTTAGTCAATTTCAGTAGGTACCCCTGACCGTGGTACTCAGGGATCCCCATCCTAGACATGATGCAAGACGGTACCAGTTTATTTATAAAAACACAATCGCCCACGGTGTCCAGGTCATTCATACTTGTCATGTCAGGCTAGCTGTCGTAACAGCATGTCATGATATATCATGTCAGTTTACTTGTTAAGAGTACGCCACGGCGGGCCACTATCGTGTTCTATTCTTACATTATCGTGAGTGAGAGAAACTTGCATAAAATAACTAGTGACTAAGGAAAAGATCTACAACTTTCATGTTTTGAGTTTTTCAATATTCTAGCTACAAAACAACTTAAACAGGCAAAAATAGTGAAATAGAGCAATTCCGGCACATGGGATTCCTGTACGATCGGCGCATGGGATTCCTGCACCATACCATCGGCGCGTGGGATTCCTGCACCAATCGGCGCATGGGATTCCTGCACCATCGGCGCGTGGGAATTCCTGCACCATTGGCGCGTGAGATTTCTACACAATCGGCGCGTAGGATTCCTGCACCATCGGCGCGTGGGATTCCTGCCCCAATCGGCGCGTGGGATTCCTGCACCATCGGTGCGTGGGATTCCTGCACGATCGGCGCATGGGATTCCTGCACAATCGACGCATGAAATTCCTGCACAATCGGTGCATGGGATTCCTACACCAATCGGCGCGTGGGATTCCTGCACAATCGGTGCATGGGATTCCTGCACCATCGGCGCGTAGAATTCCTGCACCATCGGCGCGTGGGATAACTCACGTTGCGTCTTCAGTACATGCGCGTAGGGAACCTACGCGCATGACATGCTCGGAGTTAAGGGATGCGTTGTCGGGACTTCACAGCGTATGGCCTCCCGGCGCATGGCCTCCCGGGCACATGGGGGTCATCGTCCCCAATCAGCAAGTTCAGCCATAAAAGTTTCGAAAACTTGTAATGGCTATAACTTACTCATCCGAAGTCGAAATCAAGCGAAACAAAAGCCAAAACTGCATGAAATTTAATTCTCTACAACATAGAACCATTAGTTTTCGAAAATAACTAAGTTTTAGAGATCAAAACCAAGAAAACCGAAAAATTACAAACTTAGATCTACAAGAATCCATCCATCAAATCCAAAAATGTCGAGTTCTAAAGAGGCTTAGAATCAAGTAAGGAAGAGAATGGATCAATAAAACTTGAGATCCATCATGAAGCAAGTTTGCACTTGCCTAAGCTCTCTCTCTCTCTCTCCCTCCTGGTGGTTGAAGAAGTAAGGGTGGAGAGTAAATGAAGAAGGAAGAAAATAATGATGAGAGAGAAAAGGAAGGGGTTATAAATAAGGAAGGTGGTGGTAGGTAGGAGGGTTCACCTTTGGTTCATGATGAACCAAAGCAAACCAAGCCAAGACGAACCAACCCAAAAATAAACCAATCAATAAAATGCTAGAATAAATCAAGCAGGGAGACATGCAATACGGGTTAAATTACGTATACGTATACCAAGATACACAATACGAACCACAGGTATTACAACTCTACCAACCTTAAAAGAATTCCGTCCTCAAAATTTAATTAAGAGACTAGAGGGACAAGAACAAGCTATACTATTCACAGGCAAGCTATACTAATCAAGCAATCAATTAATTATTCATGCAAGAAAGGAATCGAAGGCATGAGGTATAAGAAAGATATTATACCTCACGAGTCAAACAGGTCGGGATATCGCGATCGGATATCATCCTCACGCTCCCATGTTGACTCACCCAAAGAGTGATGACCCCAAGCAACGCGTACTAGCCTAATAGTCTTGTTCTTGAGTATCTTCTCTCTCCGGTCCAATATAGACACGGGCCTCTCCTCATACGAAAGGTTGGTACCAACAACCAATTCTGAATGATCTAGGACATGGCTCGGGTCCGGGATATACCGTCGTAGTTGGGATACATGGAACACGTCATGCACCTCACTCAGAGACGGCAGAAGAGCGAGACTATAGGACACATCTCCTACTCGCTCCAGGATATCGAACGACCCTATATACCTAGGACTAAGCTTTCTTCGTACGTCGAAACGAATGACGCCACGGTTAGGCGAAATCCTCAGGAATACATGGTCGTCGACAGAAAACTCAAGAGGGCGCCGATGAGAATCGGCCCAATGACGCTGGCGATCTTGGGCAACTCGAAGATGATCTCTGACTCTCCTGACCACTTCAATGGTCTGAGCAATCATTTCTGGACCGAGCATCTGCCTCTCTCCGACATCGTCCTATGCTAGCGGGGATCGGCACTTCCTACCATACAGTACCTCGAAGGTGCCATCTGGATACTGGCCTGGAAACTATTTTTGTACAAGAACTCTACCAGGTGCAGGTGATCTTCCTACGAACCACCGAAGTCGAGTGTACATGACCGCAACATATCTTCAAGAGTCTGGATCGTGCATTCCGACTGGCCATCTGTCTGCGGGTGATAAGCTGAGCTGAACTGGAGGCGAGTTCCCAAACTCTCTTGCAAGCTACGCCAAAAGTGCAACGTAAATCTGGAATCTCTGTCCGAGGTGATACTGACTGGTACACCGTGAAGTCTGACGATCTGCCTGAGGTACATCTCTGCTAGCTGAGCCATCGACTGACCAACTCTAAACGGAAGAAAATGAGCCACCTTCGTGAGCCTGTCTATAATAACCCAAATAGCATCTCTGCCAGCCGGAGATCTAGGTAATCCAGTCACGAAATCCATGGTTACATGCTCCCACTTTCATTCTGGAATTGGCAAGGGCTGAAGAAGTCCAGCTGGCCTCTGATGTTCAGCTTTAACTTGTTGGCAAACCAAACATCAAGAGACGAACCGGGCTATTTTCCTCTTCATGCCATTCCACCAAAAGTGCTGACGAATATCACACTACATCTTCGTACCGCCGGGATGAATGGAATACTGCGAACTGTGAGCCTCTGTCATGATCTCCTGTCTGATATCTCCATGGGTACACAAAGATGCCTCCCATGCCTAAGTGTACCGTCTTCATGAATGCATAACTCTGGTCGCCGTCCTGCCTCGCACTCTGCTCTGAGCCGATGAAGCTTGGAATCTGCTGACTGAGCCATCCGAATCCTCTCAATTATAGTGGACTGAACTTGCATGCTGGCCATCAACGCCACACTGGAAGGGAGAACAACTTCTATACCCATCTTCTGAAGATCTGCTAACAATTTTGGCTGCGCTGTTAGAAAATAAACTCCGGCTCTCCTGCTCAATGCATCTGCTACAACGTTGGCCTTCCCTAGGTGATACTGCAGGTTGACATCATAATCCACAAGTAGCTCTAGCCACCTTCTCTGACGCATGTTAAGATCCTTCTGGGTGAAATCATATTTTAGGCTCTTGTGGTCGGTGAAAATCTTCATCCTATCTCCGTACAAGTAGTGCCTCCACAACTTAAGTACAAACACTACTACTGCCAACTCCAAGTCATGGGTTGGGTAATTCCTCTCATGATCACGAAGTTGTCGTGATGCATAAGCTATTACCTTCCCATGCTGCATCAGAACACATCCTAAACCTCTGCCTGAAGCATCGCAATATACTGAGAATCTTCCAGTTCCATCTGGAAGCGTGAGAATGGGTGCTGTCATCAAGCCTCGCTTCAATTTCTCAAAAGAATCCTGGCACTTTGCTGTCCAAGCAAACTGCACATCCTTGCGGGTCAACTGGGTCAATGGCGCTGAGATTCGAGCAAAGTCCGAAATAAATTGCCGGTAGTAGCCGACCAATCCAAGAAAACTGCGAACTTCTGCAACCGTGCTGGACACTAGCCATGTCTCAATGGCCACGATCTTCTGGGGATCCACTTCTACTCATCCTCTGGTGATGATATGGCCCAAGTACGAAATACGATCGAGCCAGAACTCGTATTTACTAAACTTGACATACAACTGGTGCTCTCTGAGAATCTGGAGGACAACTCGGAGATGCTGCTCATGCTCCGCTTCACTTTTGCTGTAGACCAGGATATCGTCTAGGAACACAATCACGAACTGATCCAAATAAGGCATGAAGATACGATTCATGAGGTCCATGAATACAGCCGGCACATTGGTTGCTCCAAAGGGCATAACAAGGAACTTCCAATGCCCATACCTAGATCTGAAAGATGTCTTCGGGATGTCATGCTCTCTGACTCTGATCTGATGGTATTCTGACCGCAAGTCAATCTTCGAGAATACTGCTGCCCCCTTGAGTTGATCAAACATGTCATCTATCATCGGGAGAGAGTATTTGTTCTTGATTGTCACTGAGTTCAAGGTACGATAATCTACACATAATCTGGACGTACCATCCTTTTTTTTTACAAGAAGTATCGGGGCTCCCCAAGACGATCCACTTGCACGAATGAATCCCTTGGTTCTAAGTTCTTCAATCATCTTGTATAATATCTCCAATTCTGACGATGCCATCCTGTAGACTCTCTCTGATACTGGGGCTGTTCCGGGAATCAAGTCGATGGTGAACTCGATCTTCCATTCTGGCGGCATCCCTGGAAGCTCTTCGAGGAAAACATCTGGAAACTCCTCGACTATCCGAGGTAACTGCACTGCTGTTACTGCCGTCTGCAACACTGGAGGAGAAGGTTCAACTTCACCTCGAGAAAAGGAAAACTCTGGCTCGCCTGGAATGCTAAAAACAACCCGACCGATATGGCAGTCTATCCTAGCATATTGGTCCCTCAACCAATCCATCCCTAAGACCACATCATAATCGGCCATCGGAATCAATCTAGCGGGGAACTCTCTACCGCTAACTACGATCCGACATGAGAAAAATACTCTATCTACTCCCACAATTCCGTTACCAGTAAGTATATTGAGCCTTACTGATAATGACTCGGGCTCCAATCCTATCCGTGTCGTGAATCGTACAGACATAAATGAATGCGAGGTACCAGAATCAAATAATACTGAAGCTGGAAAGGTGTTGACGAGAATAGTACCTGCCACTACCTCACCTGGTGCTATTCCTTCTTCTTCCATGGTCAAAGCCAGCACTTGACCATGTCCTCTGGGTGCGGGTCCCCTCTGCTAAAAATTCTTCTGTCTGCTCTGGATCAAGGCTTGGGCTTGGGCATACTGCTGCGGTCTCTGCTGCTAGAATGCCTGGGCCTGCGTCGACAATGGCCTCAGGAATGGGTACTGCAGCTGCTGCTGCTGTCGGACTGGTGCTGGTCCTCTAACTGAAGGACTAGAGAATGCCGACGAACTCTCCATGTTCGGGCAGTTCCCAACCCTGTGGTCCGGGGTACCACAAACCAAGCACAAACCCTGTGCTCTGCGACACTCTGATACCACATGCCCTGGCTTTCCGTAGTGTGAACATCCTACTGCGGAAGACTGCTTCTGCTTCTGCTCTGAGGGTACGTCGGGGATGAATGCTGAACCGACGTCACTGAGGCCGCCCGCCTCGGAGCTCCAATGGTCAAAGCCCTGGCTGTCGGGGCTGGTGCTGATGACTGATTCATCTGGCCGTGAGATCGCTTCCGACCTCCGGTCCTATCCACGATCCTCTGGAAGGTATATTCATGCCTCCGGGCTGCCCTCAATACTGCATCAAAAGTCTGATGCTCAAACTGCTCCACTGCCAATAGAATCTCCAGATAAAGCCCCTGCTGGAACCGCTGGGCTCTATCGAACTCGGTTGCTACCAAGGTCCCGCAAACCGACTGAGTCTCGAAAACTCGGTCGCATATCCGTCGATCGTCCTGCCCATCTGCTTCACATTGGTGAACCTCGTCTGTAGATCATACCGAGCTACAGCATCAAAATACTTGGTCTGGAATCTCTCTATGAATACTTTCCAAGCAATGGGTGCCACTAATCCAACGGCCAGCGCCGCCCACCAGCTGCGGGCAAGATCCAATAGCTGCAGGAGCACCACGGCCACCTTCTCGTTCTTTGGAGTCCTGGCTGCTTCTAGAATCACCTCTGTGTCCTGAAGCCATGCATCTGCAGCGATCGCATCTTCACTGCCGTTGAAGAAGGAAGGGTTCAAGCGCTTAAAGCTGTTGGCCGCGCTATTACCCTGATGACCTCCTCTGGTCAAAGCATCTGCCACAGCCTGGTGCAAGGCATCTCCTCGACGATCCTGGGAGGCTAATAGTGACCTGATGAGACCCACCAAAGTGTCATCATCAGGCACTGCAGGCTGGACGGGCTGGACTGGTGGCTCTCCTCCAGTAGGCATGGCTCTGGAGGCTACTCCTGATGTGACACCCCAGAACCAGAATACTGGAGAACGGGGGCGGACATAGCAAGCTACGTATATTGAAATGGGATCCACCTCGCTATACTGTCACGGCTGTCTAGATATATGAGGGTTTAACTACAAGCCAACGGTCTCTTAAGGTCAAGCCTATTGTCTCAATCTCAAGCAAGTAATATAGTTACAAGATGTTAAACCACCAAATATACCATAAAAGACGTCCCAAATATTACATATTGGATGATCATGAAGCTAGTCGTACAAAATGTCAAGACTAGTAAGAGTTCAGTCATATATGATCAACCCTAGGATTTGTTAATCACGTTACAGCCCGTAGGCAGACAGTAAGTAAATATGCATCGAGCTAACAGGTGCTCGTCGACTAAACGCCTCAAAAGAATAATTTTACAATGTAGTGAGCGAAACAAAATGGAAAACCCACTCGTAGCCCGGGTTCCTTCTAGTCGCCACCATCGGGCTGGAGGTTCGGTAGATCTTCGGAAGCTGCTCCGAAATCTGGCCACACAAAACCAGCTGGGTCAAACCCCAGAAAGAGCAAGTGTCACAAAGGAGGCCATGAAATAAGAGCAAAAGCCAGCATATCAGATCATAAGGAATAAAAAAAAAGTACAAGTAATAAAGAAAACAACAGGACAATAAACGACTAGGGACGTGGAACCATTCCGGGAGCCAGTTACAACCCTTAAACCAAACAAGGACCGGGGTCGTAACCCCTCGCCTGAATAGCACTTTGTCTCTACCCATTTATTGTTAAGATAAGTAAAACAATCATGTTCAGGGGTACCAGGTACAGGGACTAGACGAGACTTAGACAGGGCAGGACACCATCCATTCACAAACGGCCAAGCAATTACTACGGCTTACTACTTAACTAACTAGGGTTATCACAAGCCTAATTACTAACAAGATGCAAATGAGAAATTCCCAGTCCCAAGCCCTGCAGACTATCTAGTTATCCTTCCGCGGGTTGAGAGTATGGTTGGGTACATCGCCCAGGAGACGATATACCCTTAGGTGACTTAGAGGGTGCAACACATGACAGTGTGCTGAAAATGTGCCCTACTCGTCGGCAGGCTACAAGTCCGTTTAAAGTGCCCAGATAACGAGATTGCCTGTGACTGGAAATTCTCCATGAACTATAGTTTGATCTAGTTATTAGCCTAATCCATGTTCAGTGTGAATCCCTGACCGTGGTAACCAGGGAGTCACGTCCTAGACATGATGCGAGACAAGACAAGTGGATTGCACAAGGCAGCAAGAATGAACACCCACGGCGTCAGAGTTGATTATACGAGTCAAGTTAGCCATCGCAACAACATCAAGTCAAGTTACAAGTTACAGGTTTACAAGTTACAAGTCAGGAGTGTGCCGCCACGGGCCATTATCAAGTTATCCAGTATCAAGATTAATCATGAATTACAGGTTAAAAGTTAAGGGCGCACCCCATCGGGTCACTATCAAGAAGATCAGAAAGTACTAGAATCATACTTCACAGAAATCACGAAAAACCGTACTAGTCATAAGCAAAACACCAAAAATCGTGCCAGGTCGCGTTGGGTCGAGACAGTCGTGTTGTGTAGAACAAGATCTCAAAACTCCAATCCACGAAAGAGAAGCCAAGTCCAAGAAATAAAATCCAAACCATCATGGGCAAATAGGTTACGCTGGGGTTAGATTGCGCTAGGGTCGAGCTGCGCTAGGGTGAGATGCGCAGGAGATGAACTACGCAGGAGATGAGCTGCGCAGGAGATGAGCTGCGCAGGAGATGAGCTGCGCAGGAGTTGAACTGCGCAGGAGTTGAACTGCGCAGGAGTTGAACTGCTTACGCAGGAGATGAACTATGCAGGAGATGAACTGCGCATGAGTTGAACTGCGCATGAGTTGAACTGCGCAGGAGATGAACTGCGTAGGAGATGAACTGCGCATGAGTTGAACTGTGCAGGAGATGAACTGCGCAGGAGATGAACTGCGCATGAGTTGAACTGCGCACGAGTTGAACTGCGCATGAGATGAACTTCGCATGGCCTTGCGCTAAAGAGCGCTGGCCGAGGGTCATCTTCTCCATCAGGCCGAGGGAAAATCCCAAGAAGTCCAAATTTCCAATCTTCATAACTTAGCCAAAACAAAACCAAATTTGGATTTTCAAAGTTCTAACTTGTGTAAAATTGAATTCTCTTCCACATGAAAATCTCAAAACAAGGAAAAATCTAAGTTTAATAGATCAAAACCAAGAAAATCTAAAAATGGTTAAAACTTAGATCTAGAAAAATGGAAGCTCCAAATCACAAAATGCCAAGTTCTAATGTTGTTCACCATGGCCTAATCTAGCTAATGGACAAATAAAATAGGATGCTTATTTGGTGGCAAGGTGCACTTGCCTATGGTGTTGGTGGAGGAAGGAAGAAGAAGATGAAGAAAATTAATAGAAGTTATGAGGAGAGAGAAAGTTAGGTGGGGTTTTAATGAGGGAGGGTGTGTTGTGTTGAGGGTGGAGGTTAGCTAAGGTAGTCCAATGCAAACCAAACCAAACCAAACCAATTCCTTCTCCATAAAATAAAACCACGCCAGGTCCAAAACCTATTTTACGAGAAAACCAGAATCCGCAAGTTAAACCAAAACATAATTACAGGCTAGAATCTAAGAAAATAAAATACAGGTCCGAAATACATATAAGCCTAATCAAAATACGTATTCCGAAATACGGGCATTACAACTCTACCCACCTTAAAAGAATTCAGTCCTCGAAATTTAAATCAAGATGCTTAGAGATGTAAGAGCCAGCTATACTATCCACAATTAAGCTACACTAAGCAAACAATCAAACAATCATACATGCAAGTAAGGGATGGAAAGCATAAGGCATAAGGAAGACATTATACCTTATGAGTCAAACAAGTCGGGATATCGCGATCGGATGTCGTCCTCACGCTCCCACGTTGACTCACCTAGAGAGTGATGATCCCAAGCAACACGGACTAAGCTAATAGTCTTGTTCTTGAGTATCTTTTCTCTCCGGTCCAATATAGACACGGGCCTCTCCTCATACGAAAGGTTGGTACCAACAACCAATTTTGAATGGTCAAGGATATGGCACGGGTCCGGGATATACCGTCATAATTGGGACACATGGAATACATCATGCACCTCACTTAGCGACGGCAGAAGAGCGAGACGATAGGATACATCTTCTACTCGCTCCAGGATATCGAACGGCCCTATATACCTAGGACTAAGCTTTCCCCGTACGCCAAAGCGAATGACGCCGCGGTTAGGCGAGATCCTAAGAAATACATGGTCGCCGATAGCAAACTCTAAGGGACGCCGATGGGCATCGGCCCAATGCCGCTGGCGATCTTGGGCCACTCGAAGACGATCTCTGATCCCTCTGACCACTTCAACTATCTGGGCAATCATTTCTGGACCGAGCATCTGCCTCTCTCCGATGTCATTCCATGCTAGCGGGGATCTGCACTTCCTGCCATACAGTGCCTCGAACGGGGCCATCTGAATACTGGCCTGGAAACTATTGTTGTACGAGAATTCTACCAGGTGCAAGTGATCCTCCCATGAACCACCGAAGTCAAGGGTACAAGACCTCAACATATCTTCAAGAGTCTGGATTGTGCGTTCCGATTGGCCATCTGTCTGCGGATGATAAGCTGAGCTAAACTGAAGGTGAGTTCCCAAACTCTCTTGCAGGCTACGCCAAAAGTGTGACATAAACCTTGAATCTCGGTCCGAGGTGATACTGACGGGCACACCGTGAAGCCTGACAATCTGCCTGAGGTACATCTCTGCTAGCTGAGCCGTAGACTGTCCAACTCTGAATGGGAGAAAATGAGCCACCTTCGTGAGCCTGTCAACTATAACCCAAATAGCATCTCGACCAGCTGGGGATCTAGGCAATCCAGTCATAAAATCTATGGTCACATGCTCCTACTTCCATTCTGGAATCGGCAAGGGCTGAAGAAGTCCAGCGGGCCTCTGATGTTCAGCTTTAACCTGCTGGCAAACCAAACACCGAGAGACAAACCGGGCTATCTCCCTCTTCATGCCATTCTACCAGAAATACTGACGAATATCACGGTACATCTTTGTGCCACCGGGATGAATAGAATACTGTGAACTGTGAGCTTCTTCCATGACCTCATGTCTGATATCTCCACTGGGTACACAAAGACGACTGCCGTGTCAAAGTGTACCATCTTCATGGATACATAACTCTGGCCTTCTTTCTGCCTCACACTCTGCTCTGAGTCGCTGAAGCTTGGAATCTGCTGACTGCGCTCTCCGAATTCTCTCAACTATGCTGGACTGAACCTGTAGACTGGCCATCAATGCCACGTTGGTAGGAAGAACCACTTCAATTCCTATATTCTAAAGATCTGCCAACAATTCTGGTTGCGCCGTTAGGAAATAAACTCCGGCTCTCCGGCTCAACGCATCTGCTACAACATTGGCCTTCCCTGGGTGATACTGCAAATCTACATCATAGTCCACCAGTAGCTCGAGCCATCTTCTCTACCGCATATTAAGGTCCTTCTGGGTGAAAACATACTTCAGGCTCTTGTGATCAGTAAATATCTCCACTCTGTCTCCGTACAAGTAGTGCCGCCAAAGCTTAAGTGCAAACACTACTGCTGCCAGTTCCAAGTCGTGGGTCGGGTAATTCTTTTCATGAACACGAAGTTGACGTGATGCATAAGATATTACCTTCCCATGCTGCATCAAGACACACCCCAATCCTCTGCCTGAAGCATCGCAATAAACTGTGAATCCTCCGGTCCCATCTGGAAGTGCGAGAATGGGAGCCATTACTAAATCTCGCTTCAACTTCTCAAATGATTCCTGGCACTCTGCTGTCCAAGCAAACTGCACATCCTTGCGGATCAACTGGGTCATCGGCGCTGAAATTCTCGCAAAATCTAAAACGAATCGCCGGTAGTAGCCGGCTAATCCAAGGAAGCTGCGAACCTCTGCCACTGAGCTAGGTAGTGGCCATGTCTCGATAGCCACAATCTTCTGGGGATCCACTTCTACTCCTCCTCGGGTAATGATGTGACCCAAGTACGAAATACGATCGAGCCAGAACTCGTATTTACTGAACTTGGCGTACAACTGGTGCTCTCTAAGCGTCTGAAGGACGATTCTGAGATGCTGCTCATGCTCTGCTTCGCTCTTGTTGTAGACCAGGATATAATCTAGGAACATGATCACGAACTGATCCAAGTAAGGCATAAAAATGCGATTCATGAGGTCCATGAATACGGCCGGCGCATTGGTCGCTCCAAAGGGCATAACAAGGAACTCCCAATGCCCATACCTCGATCTAAACGCTGTCTTTAGAATGTCCTGCTCTCTGACTCTGATCTGGTGGTATCCTGACCGTAAGTCTATCTTCGAAAACACTGAAGCCCCCTTGAGTTGATCAAACAAGTCATCTATCCTCGGAAAAGGGTATCTGTTCTTGATTGTCATCGAGTTCAAGGTACGATAATCTATACATAACCTGGACGTACCATCCTTCTTCTTCACAAGAAGCATCGGGGCTCCCCAAGGAGACCCACTTGCACGAATGAATCCCTTGGTCCTCAGTTCTTCAATCATCTTGTATAAAATCTCCAACTCTGAAGGCGCCATCCTGTAGACTCGCTCTGATACTGGTGCCATCCCGGGGATCAAGTCTATAGTGAACTCAATCTCCCGCTCTGGCGGCATCCCTGGAAGTTTTTCTGGGAAAACATCTGGAAACTCTTCAACTATCCTGGGTAACTGTACTGCTGCTACTGCCATCCGCAATACTGGAGAAGATGGCTCCACTGCGCCTCTGGAAAATGAGAACTCTGGCTCGCCTGGAATGCTGAAAACAACCCTGCCAATGTGGCAGTCTATCCTAGCATACTGGTTCCTCAACCAATCCATGCATAAGACTACATCATAGTCTGCCATAGGGAACTCTATAAATCTAGCGGGGAACTCTCTACCGCTAACTACGATCCGACACGAGAAAAACACTCGATCTACTCCCACAAGACCATTACCAATAAGTATATTGAGCCTTACTGATAATGACTCTGGCTCCAATCCTATCCGTGTTGCGAATCGTGCAGACATGAATGAATGTGATGCACCAGAATCAAATAATACCGATGCTGGAGAGGAGTTGACGAGAATAGTACATGCCACTACCTCACCTGGTGCAGCCTCTTCTTCCATAGCCATCATCATTGCCTGACCTTGTCCTCTGGCTGCGGGTCCTCTCTGCTGGAAACCTCTCTGCCTGCTCTGCACTTGGGTCTGGGCGTACTGCTGCTGGTTCTGCTGCTGAAATGCCTGGGCCTGGGGCAACAATGGCCTCGGGTACTGCTGTTGCTGCATAGGTGCTGGTCCCCTAACCGACGGACTGGTTAGGTTGGAAGAGGACGAACTACCCCTATTCGGGCAGGCTCCTATCTTGTGATCTGTCGCTCCACAAGCCAGGCACAATCCCTGCGCCCTGCGATAATCTGCCACCACGTGCCCTGGCTTCCCGCAATAAGAACATCCCATCGCGAAAGTCTGCTTCTGCTTCTGCTGCTGCGGGTACGTCGGGGTCGAATGTTGAACCGACGTCACTGAGGCCGCCCGCCTCGGAGTTCCAATGGTCAAACCCCTAGCTGTCGGGGCTAGAGCTGATGATTGGTGCATCTGATTGTGGGATCGCTTCCTACCTCCGGTCCTATCCACGATCCTCTGGAAGGTGTACTCATGTCTCCTAGCAGCTCTCAATACTGCATCGAACGTCTGGTGCTCGAACTGCTCAACTGCCAACAAGATCTCCAAATACAGTCCCTGCTGGAACCGTTAGGCCCTATCAAACTCGGTCGCCACCAAGGTGGGGGCAAACCTACTGAGTCTAGAAAACTCAGATGCATAACCGTCGACCGTTCTGCCTCCTTGCTTCAAGTTGGTAAATCTCGTCTGTAGGTCGTACCGAGCTACAATATCAAAATACTTCGTCTGAAATCTTTCTCTAAACACCGTCCAAGTGACCGGCGCCGCTAATCCCACGGCCTGCGCCGTCCACCAACTGCAAGCCAAGTCCAGCAACTGTAGGCGTAACATCGCCACCTTCTCATTCTCAGGTGTCCTAGCTGCTTCCAGAATCACCTCAGTATCCTGAAGCCAAGCGTCCGCGGCAATCGCATCTTCGCTGCCGTCGAAGAATGGAGGGTTCAAGCGCTTGAAGCTGTTGGCCGTGCTGTTCCCTGGATGACCGCCTCTGGTCAAAGCATCTGCCACTGCCTGGTGCAAGGCGTCTCCTCTACGATCCTGGAAAGCTATCAAGGTCCTGATGAGACCTACCAAGGTGCCATCATCAAGCTCGGCAGGTCGAACGGGCTGAACTGGGGGCTCTCCTCCAGTAGGTACAACTCTGGAGGCTACTCCGGAATACTGGGCTTGATCTCCGGGTTGCTGCTGGTCCACGGGAAGTGCTCCACCTTGCTGATCGGTGGGGTCAGGTACAGTGCTGCTGAAGAAGAAGACACAGGAAAACAATAAGAAAGGACCAGGACAGATCAACGATACAAGCACATGATCAGGGCAAGAATCCAGAGATTCAGAGGATATAAACGGAGATCAAGGACGAGTACTGATTGAGACATCTATTTGGTAAACCCTCACATTCTTGAATGCCAAGACCTACATAGGCCACCACTTAAACCATGTGACGCCCCAGAACCAGAATACTGGAGAACGGGGGCGGACATAGCAAGCTACATATATTGAAATGGGATCAACCTCGCTATACTGTCACGGCTGTCTAGATATATGATGGTTTAACTACAAGCCAACGGTCTCTTAAGGTCAAGCCTATTGTCTCAATCTCAAGCAAGTAATATAGTTACAAGATGTTAGACCACCAAATATACCATAAAAGGCGTCCCAAAGATTACATATTGGATGATCATGAAGCTAGTCGTACAAAATGTCAAGACTAGCAAGAGTTCAGTCATACATGATCAACCCTAGGATTTGTTAATCATGTTACAGCCCGTAGGCAGATAGTAAGTAAATATGCATCGAGCTAACAGGTGCTCGTCGGCTAAACGCCTCAAAAGAATAATTTTATAATATAGTGAGCGAAACAAAATGGAAAACCCACTCGTAGCCCGGGTTCCTTCTAGTCGCCACCATTGGGCTGGAGGTTCGGTAGATCTTCGGGAGCTGCTCCGAAATCTGGCCACACAAAACCAGCTGGGTCAAACCCCAGAAAGAGCAAGTGCCACAAAGGAGGCCACGAAATAAGAGCAAAAGCCAGCATATCAGATCATAAGGAATAAAAGAAAAGTACAAGTAATAAAGAGAACAACATGACAATAAACGACTAGGGACGTGGAACCATTCCGGGAGCCAGGTTACAATCCTTAAACCAAACAAGGACCGGGGTCGTAACCCTTCGCCTGAATAGCACTTTGTCTCTACCCATTTATTGTTAAGATAAGTAAAACAATCATGTTCAGGGGTACCAGGTACGGGGACTAGACGAGACTTAGACAGGGCTGGACACCATCCATTCACAAACGGCCAAGAAATTACTACGGCTTACTACTTAACTAACTAGGGTTATCACAAGCCTAATTACTAACAAGATGCAAATAAGAAATTTCCAGTCCCAAGCCCTGCAGACTATCTAGTTATCCTTCCGCGGGTTGAGAGTATGGTTGGGTACATCGCCCAGGAGACGATATACCCTTATGTGACTTAGAGGGTACAACACATGACAGTGTACTAGAAATGTGCCCTACTCGTCGGCAGGCTACAAGTCCGTTTAAAGCACCCAGATAACGAGATCGCCTGTGACTAGAAATTCTCCATGAACTATAGTTTGATCTAGTCATTAGCCTAATCCATATTCAGTGTGAATCCCTGACCATAGTAACCAGGGAGTCACGTCCTAGACATGATGCGAGACAAGACAAGTAGATTGCACAAGGCAGCAAGAATGAACACCTACGACGTCAGAGTTGATTATACGAGTTAAGTTAGCCATCACAACAGCATCAAGTCAAGTTACAAGTTACAGGTTTACAAGTACAAGTCAGGAGTGCGCCGCCACGGGCCATTATCTAGTTATCTAGTATCAAGATTAATCATGAATTACAGGTTAAAAGTTAAGGGCGCACCCCCATCGGGTCACTATCAAGAAGATCAGAAAGTACTAGAATCATACTTCATAGAAATCACGAAAAACCGTACTAGTCATAAGCAAAACACCAAAAACTGTGCCAGGTCGTGTTGGGTCCAGACAGTCGTGTTGTGTGGAAAAAGATCTCAAAACTCCAATCCACAAAAAAGAAGCCAAGTCCAAGGAATAAAATCCAAACCATCATGGGCAAATAGGTTGCGCTGGGGTTAGATTGCGCTAGGGTCGAGCTGTGCTAGGGTGAGCTGCGCAGGAAATGAGCTGCACAGGAGTTGAACTGCGCAGGAATTGAACTGCGCAGGAGATGAACTGCGCATGAGTTGAACTACGCAGGAGTTGAACTGTGCAGGAGATGAACTACGCAGGAGATGAACTGCGCATGAGTTGAACTGCACAGGAGATGAACTGCGCAGGAGATGAACTGCGCAGGAGATGAACTGCGCATGAGATAAACTGCGCATGAGTTGAACTGCGCACGAGTTAAACTGCGCATGAGATGAACTGCGCATGGCCTTGCGCTAAAGAGCGCTGGCCGAGGGTCATCTTCTCCATCAGGCCGAGGGAAAACCCCAAGAACTCCAAATTTCCAATCTTCATAACTTAGCCAAAACAAAACCAAATTTGGATTTTCAAAGTTCTAACTTATGTAAAATTGAATTCTCTTCCACATGGAAACCTCAAAACAAGGAAAAATCTAAGTTTAATAGACCAAAACCAAGAAAATTCAAAAATAGTTAAAACTTAGATCTAGAAAAATGGAAGCTCCAAATCACAAAATGCCAAGTTCTAATGTTGTTCACCATGGCCTAATCTAGCTAATTGACAAATAAAATGGGGTGCTTATTTGGTGGCAAGGTGTACTTGCCTATGGTGTTGGTGGAGGAAGGAAGAAGAAGATGAAGAAAATTAATAGAAGTTATGAGGAGAGAGAAAGTTAGGTGGGGTTTTAATGAGGGAGGGTGTGTTGTGTTGAGGGTGGAGGTTAGCTAAGGTAGTCCAATGCAAACCAAACCAATTCCTTCTCCATAAAATAAAACCACACCAGGTCCAAAACCTATTTTACGAGAAAACTAGAATTCGCAAGTTAAACCAAAACACAATTACAGGCCAGAATCCGAGAAAATAAAATACACGTCCGAAATACATATAAGCCTAATCAAAATACGTATTCCAAAATATGGGCATTACACCTGAATGCTGGACTTGATCTCCAGGTTGCTGCTGGTCCGCGGGAGGTGCTCCGCCCTGCTGATCGGCAGGTCTAGGAACAATGCCGCTGAAGAAGACGACATAGGGAACAATAAGGAAGGACCATGACAAATCAACGATACAAGCATGTGATCAGGTCAAGATTCTCAGGGATTCAGAGGATACGAGTAGAGATCAAGGGCGAGTACTGATTGAGACATCTATTCGGTAAACCCTCACGTATCTTGATTTATAAGACCTGCATGGGCCACCACTAAAACCATGTAACGCCCCAGAACCAGAATACTGGAGCGGGGGCGTACATAGCCAGCTATGTATATTGAAGTACAACCCACCTCGCTATACGGTCATGGCTGTCTAGATACATGATGGTTTTACTACAAGCCAACAGTCTCCTATGGTCATGAACAAGCCTATTGTCTCAATCATAAGCAAGTAATAATAGTCACAAGATATTAGAACATCAAATATATAATAGTAAGGCGTCTCATACATTATATATTGGATGATCATGAAGCTAGTCGTACAAAATATCAGGACTAGCAAGAGTTCAGTCATACATGATCAACCCTAGGATCTGTCAATCATGTTACAGCCCGTAGACAGACAGTAAATAAAGGTACAACCGAGCTAACAAATGCTCGTCGGCTAAACGCCTCAAAAGAATAATTTTACAATAAAGTAGGAAAACAAAAAGAAACCCACTCGTTGCCATGGTTACGCCTGGTGGTCACCATCTGGCTAGAAGGTAGGTAGATCCTCTGGAGCTGCTCCGATATCTGGCCATACAAAACCAGCTGGGTCAGACTCCAGAAAGAGTAAGTGCCACAAAGGAGGCTTCACTTAGGAACTAAAACCAGCAAATCACAATAGAATATTTAAAGATAATAATTAAAGAACTGATAATAATAGAGATAACAACAGTAAACTGAGTACGAGGAAACCATTTAAGTAGCCAGGTCACAACCCTTAAACCAAACAAGGACCGGGGTTGCAGCCCTTCACCTGAATAGAAACCCGTCTCAAATACTATTAGTACAGTAAAGACAATAAACGAAGAGAGGACACAGAACTGCTCCGGGAGCCAGGTTACAACCCTTAAACCAAACAAGGACCGGAGTTGTAACCCTTCGTCTGAACAGAACTGGACCCCTGATCTTTATTGTTAAGGTCAGTATAGATAATCATGCTATTGAAGGTAAGGTAAAACATGACAATCATGACATGGGATTGCAATAAGACAATAAACGAAGAGAGGACACAGAACTGCTCCGGGAGCCAGGTTACAACCCTTAAACCAAACAAGGACCGGAGTTGTAACCCTTCGCCTGAACAGAACTGGACCCCCAATCGTTATTGTTAAGGCAAGCATTAATAATCATGTCATATCACAATCTTGTACAGGATCAGGAAAAGACTAAGCTGGAATAAACTCCATCCAATCAATCACGGCCAATCAAGAGTACGGATTGATACTTTTAACTAACTAGGGTTATCACAGGCCTAGTTACTAGCAAGATGCAATGAGATTATCCCAATAGCCATAAGCCCTGCAGACCATCCGGTTATCCAGGTCGAATGTCCGTTTATGAAGAATGCAACACGTAACTGTGTGCTGAAAATGTGCCCTACTCGTCGGTAGGCTACAAGTCCACTGAATGCGCCCAGATAACGGGATTGCCTGTAGCTGGGAATCTCTTCATGACTACTGAATCATTCTAGTTAATTAGCCTTAGTCAATTTCAGTAGGTACTCCTGACCGTGGTACTCAGGGATCCCCATCCTAGACATGATGCAAGACAGTACCAGTTTATTTATAAAAACACAATCGCCCACGGTGTCCAGGTCATTCATACTTGTCATGTCATGCTAGCTGTCGTAACAGCATATCATGATATATCATGTCAGTTTACTTGTTAAGAGTGCGCCACGGTGGGCCACTATCGTGTTCTATTCTTACATTATCGTGAATGAGAGAAACTTGCATAAAATAACTAGTGACATATTCTTGAAGCTAAGAAAAAGATCTACAACTTTTATATTTTGAGTTTTTCAAGATTCTAGCTACAAAACAACTTAAACCGGCAAAAACAGTGAAATAGAGCAATTCCGGCGCATGGAATTCCTGCACGATCGGCGCGTGGGATTCCTGCACCATACCATCGGCGCGTGGGATTCCTGCACCAATCGGCGCATGGGATTCCTGTACCATCGGCGCGTGGGAATTCCTGCACCATTGGCGCGTAGGATTTCTGCACAATCGGCGCGTGGGATTTCTGCACCATCGGCGCGTGGGATTCCTGCACCAATTGGCGTATGGGATTTCTGCACCATCGGCGCGTGGGATTCCTGCACGATCAGCGTATGGGATTCCTGTACAATCGGCGCATGGGATTCCTGCACAATCGGCGCATGGGATTCCTGCACCAATCGGCGCGTGGAATTCCTGCACAATCGGCGTATGGGATTCCTGCACCATCGGCGCGTGGGATTCCTGCACGATCAGCGCGTGGGATAACTCACGTTGCGTCTTCAGTACATGCGCGTAGGGAACCTACGCGCATGACATGCTCGGAGGTAAAGGATGCGTTGCCGGGACTTCACAGCGCATGGCCTCCCGGGCGCATGGGGGTCATCGTCCCCAATCAGCAAGTTCAGCCATAAAAGTTCTGAAAACTTGTAATGGCCATAACTTACTCATCCGAAGTCGAAATCAAGCGAAACAAAAGCCAAAACTGCATGAAATTGAATTCTCTACAACATAGAATCATTAGTTTTCAAAAAATAACTAAGTTTTAGAGATCAAAACCAAGAAAACCGAAAAGTTACAAACTTAGATCTACAAGAATCCATCCATCAAATCCAAAAATGTCAAGTTCTAAAGAGGCTTAGAATCAAGTAAGAAAGAGAATGGATCAATAAAACTTAAGATCCATCATGAAGCAAATTTGTACTTGCCTAAGCTCTCTCTCTTCCTCCTGGTGGTTGAAGAAGTAAGGATGGAGAGTAAATGAAGAAGGAAGGAAATAATGATGAGAGAGAAAAGGAAGGGGTTATAAATAAGGAGGGTGGTGGTAGGTAGGAGGGTTCATCTTTGGTTCATGATGAACCAAAGCAAACCAAGCCAAGCCGAACCAACCCAAGAATAAACCAATCAATGAAATGCTAGAATAAATCAAGCAGGGAGACATGCAATACGGGTCAAATTACGTATACGTATACCAAGATACGCAATACGAACCTCAGGCATTACAGACTAGCTTGGCGAAAGCATGGAATAGAGGCTCTCGACTTTGGTAGGATCCCTAGTTCATATCGTCTATCGGCTCCCAATTATCATTGCCTATCCGCTCGAAGCCTTTAAGTAAAAGAATGGCTTTCTCTCTGGGGAATTCCATCAATATTGATCGTAGACAAATATTGACATTAAGTGGGAAGAGTAGACTTCAAGTATTGGACTTACGTGAGTTGGTCGGGTCAAGGACCTGGGGCAGTCGCTACAGAGTAGACTTGAAACCGAGCGGGAACATGGCTGGGAGTAGCCTTTAACAGTGCTGGTCTACCCCGATTTACCCATTGAGAGGGACTGGCACAACAATAGAACAAGGCGTCTGTATCACGGCTAGATGCCGAGTAGGTGACGGACGTCGGGGTTGCTTGCAAGTTATTATACACGCACAACAAGCGAGGGTTGCTTGCTTGCAATACGGGAAGGCATTTACTGATTCGAGCTTTAGCTTCCGTTGAAAAAGCCAGGGAAGATAAGCAGAAATCACACTTGCTAGTAAGGATCATACTGCAAAGAACTGGTACGGTTAGTCAAGAAAGATGGTCCATTATTCGCTGCTTGATATCTAAAGCTATGTGCATCATATGATGTATGGACAGTCCCAGTATGAACCCGGACTACTACCCATCTCTCTGACGAGATCAGGTATACCTAGATCCATTCTTCTAACTGTCCATAGTGCTTTATCGGTTCCTCAAATCCATACATGTGTACTGGCTTGACCGACCTCCTTGGCCTAGTGGTGGTCAAGGAATCTTGCTGCTGGTGCTGCTCATCCTCTGGTTGTTGCTCTTGTGGGACTTGATGAACATCTTCAGAAACCTCCAACTCATCTGATGCATCCTCAGACGACTCAATCTCAACAGTTTGAGATTTGCTAGATACACCACCATCCTGATTGGACTCACTCTTCTTGCTTGAAGCCAACACCGAAGACTCATCAAATGTGACATTCCTGCTGATTAAGAACTTCTTATCCTCCAAGCAGTACAGATGGTACCCCTTCACTCCTTGTGCATATCCCAAGAATATGACTATTTTGGCTCTCGGATCTAACTTACCCTCATTGACATGATAGTAAGCTTTGCATCCAAACACGCACAAAGTGATGTAATCTGCTGGTTTGCCGGTCATCACCTCATTTGGAGTCTTACAATCTATAGCCGTAGTTGGTGGTCTATTAACCAAGTAATGCGCCATGTATATAGCATTCGTCCACTATTTTTTGCCTAAATCGGCATTGTAGAGCATACATCTTGCTTTCTCAAGCAAGGTTCGGTTCATCCTCTCTGCTAACCTATTCTACTGCAGCGTGTTCCTGACAGTCCAATGTCGAATAATACCTTCTTGAGCACAGAAATCTTTGAAAGGTCCATAGGTATATTCAGTACCATCATCAGACCTCAATGTCTTAACCTTTCTGTCTGTTCTGTTCTCCACCATCGCTTTCCACTGCTTGAACTTTTCGAATATTTGATCCTTAGTTTTGATGAAATACAACCAAACATAACATGTATAATCATCAATAAAAGTAATATAGTATCTTGCTCCATTCTTGAAAGGAATCCTGCTAGGTCTCCATACATTTGTATACACATAGTCGAGAATAGCTCTTGTCTTCTGCTTACTTGTATTGAAGGTCACATTGTTCTGCTTGCCATAAACGCAATGCTCACATAAATCTTTACTTGGCTTCTTCAAGTTTTTAGTAACCCTTGCTTGCTTAGTAAGGACATGCCGTCTCACTCATATATCCAAGCCGCAAATGCTAAAGACGCGTGCTATCAGACAAATCAGATGTACTAACTGCTAAAGACCAAGTCACAATGCTTCACAATAAGATATAAAGGCTACCCTGTCGGTCACCTTTCATCACCACCAAAGAACTACGAACAACCCGCAAGACTCCACCCTCGGCAACGAATTTGTTACCATTCGAGTCAAGCGTACCAAAAGAAATAAGATTTTTCTTAAGGTTAAAAACATGTCTGACATCAGCCAAAGTCCGCACAATTCCATCATACAATTTTCACCTTGATAGACCCAATTCCAACAGCTCAACACGCGTTGTTGTTTCCCATCAACATAGAACCACAATATGTCTCATTGTAGGAAGAAAACCACTCCCTCTTTGGACCCATATGACACGAGCATCGTGAATCGAGAATCCAACGGTCACTCATGTTGTCATGTGCCACCGAAAAATAGATTCCGTCATTGTCAGCTTCTGAAGTACAGTTTGCTTCATCACCTTCTCTCTCTATCTTATTCTCATTTTTTTGTTCTTCTTCTTTGGATGAGGACACTTATTTGTATAATGTTCTTTATCATTGCAGTTGAAGCACTTCACTTTCTCAATAGGTGTCTTGGACTCGGATCTTGATCTTCTGCTGTAAGATGCTCTATCGTTTGTCCTTCCTCTTGCCGTCAAATCTTGGACTGGTCTCCACCATTTTCGCCATTAGAAGCCAACCTCCGTACGTCATTAGACAATAGGGCACTCGTAGCCTCTTCTACGAAAATTGAGTCCTTTCCGTATAGTAATGTTTGAATAAAATTCTCATAAGAATCGGGCAAAGAAAATAATAAGATTAACGACAAACGATCATCTTCTTCATGTATGTCAATATCCTTCAAGTCGAAAATAATTCGATTGAATTTTGAAATATGATCCCGAATTGACGTACCTTCCTCCATCACTAGTCTGTAGAGCGACTTTAACATATAAAGTCGGTTGGTGAGAGTTTTCGTCATGTAGAGTGATTCCAACTTCAACCAGAACCTAGCGGCGGTGGTTTCGTCATTCACAGAGTACACGACATCCCTTTCCAAACACAGACGGATAGCAACACATGCTTCGAGATCCATGTCATCCCAATCATCATCGATCATGTCAGCGGGCTTCTTAGATTTTTTTCGTAAAGCCTTGTGAAGCTTTTGAGATATGAGAACGTCATTCATCTGGCTTTTCCAAAAGCCAAAATCATTCTTCCCATTGAACTTCTCAATTTTATACTTTTCGATCCTGCTTAACAGAGCCATATCAAGAATCTACCCAATTAACTTTCTCTAAGAACTTCGTCGGACACTTTGCTAGACTCTCAAAGCTCTGATACTAATTTGTTGGGACACAACGGAAATAAATCCAAGAAATCAAATAATAGCTCAGAGAAAATTCAAACACAAAGATAATTATTTACGTGGTTCAGCCAAGATGCCTACTTCCACAGACGAGAGTGATTTAGTTCCACTATGAAGAAGAAAAGGAATTACAATAGCTCTCAACACTTCTCTCCTTGCACTCAAGAACTCTCTATCACAAAGATCAAAAAATCTCTCAAACTTTTGTATTGAACTTATTCAACAACTTTAGCTCTCTTATGTTGAACTTATTCAACAATTTTTATTGAGCACAATGAGATATTCTTGTGTTGAACTTATTCAGCAAATTACATTGAGCACTCTTGGAGATCATTTGTGGAGAACCTTTAGACCCCTTTATATACCATATAAATCCAATCCTATGTAGGCTTAAAATCCAATCTTATGTAGGATTATATATTGGAAATCCAATCCTTTGTAGACTTACATATATTAGATATCCAATTCAATATATGATCAAAGTCAAAAATGGTCGTGGGCCTATTTTTGGACACTTTCCTTCACTGAAACAAAAGATTTGTTGTAGTCATCATTTCTGCTGTAGTTCATGGTGTCATTTTTGGACAATAAAATAAATCAAACTTAAGCTTTGATGCTTTCTTCATTGAGGTTTCATGATCTGCCACTGACTTTAGTCTTGATGGGTCAAGGTATGACATAAACATATCAATAAAGATTTATTTTTCCAAAAAAAAATGACTACAATCCGAGTTAGACATACTTCTATAATTCACTTAGAAGAAATCAGTTCTCCGAGTCTCTTCTTGTAGTGGTCTTCAATAGAATAGAGGCCAACCTAAGGGCTGGCATTTTCATGGACGTAGAAATTTAAGAGAGGAGGATCAACCTTAAATGTAAAGAAAGCCTAAAAATAAAAAGCACATATTAAAAAAAAGTATAATTTCACATACCTTCCAAAAAACAAGATAACTAATCTTACTAGTATACTATTCGTCTCTGATTTTACATATTCTAAAATCATAGGGACTGTAATCTTTTTTCTCGTGGGAACTGGATCAGCACATTGGTATCAGCAAAAAAAAGAAGAAGATTGTTTTCAATTTTTCCCAGCGGGGTAAATTAACCCCGCTCGTCCCTTACTACGTCCGTCCCTGGGTACATGTTACAATCCGACACCTAGCAGACAGCGACCGAGAAACTCTGATGCCAGGTTCCTCATCGTGTCGGAAAATTCTCTGAAAGAGTATCAAAATGTTGGATACAGTTCAGAAGGGTGTCCCTAGGAGCTCAGATGAGAAAAAAATTCCGATCCCGATCTGTACTCTTGCTCTACAATCACATAATCATACCAGATTTAGTCGAGTTATTCCAGTATCAGATCGACTGTCGGTTCAGGCATGCTACTTTTGGTGCTTAGGATTAGCCTGTACCATAAAAGCCGGTCGCTCTTCATTGGTTGTTGAATAGTATTTTGGGAGGTTCTGATGCTTATACTGGAGCCATACATGAGTGACAAACAATGTATTATCAGGTGCCTATTCCCTTCAAGCGACATTTGGCTCCCTGCATCTTTCCATGACGTTCCATATTGTCCTGCAGTACATTCTGCAGGTTTTCGCTGCATGGGTTGGTTCTTAAGAGTTCTCTAGTTGACAAAAAACTAAAATCAGAAAAATCAGAAAGATATCCTTTCTTTTCATCACATTAACACTTTTTTTAGCAATGTCGTGATGGATAAAGTCTGTGCTAATTAGTTTAATTTGTTCAAGGATGAATGAGCTAAAGCTAAGTAGAGCACAATGAGCTCCATCTGGAAATTAAATCTTGAATGGAACTATGCAAAGGATGTGAATAAGCTAAAGATGTGCCAATTAGACGAATCGATGTATCAAAGTCAATTACGACAGAGAGGGGAGTTAGTGCAATAAGCACAGAACAGGAAGCAAGAACAAAAGGAAAAAAAAAAAGAACAGTAAGAAAAAAAAATGACTAAAGCAATGATGTTTCTTTGGGGTTTGAAATGCATTAATATGACTATTTGTTCATTTTGGTTTAACATGGAAGACGAAAGCAATATAGCAAAGTAGTTTTATGGTAGAGAGCAACATTTAATTAAGGGTTATTTAGTTTTAGCTCTCCTATAATATTGAAAATTTGCGTTTAGGTCTTCATATTGTCCATAATAGGATCTTGTCTCGTCCTAATGGTTGACTTGACTGACCGTTCAAAATGGAGATCTAAACACAAATTTTGAATATTATATGAGCCCCCTAAAGAAAACGGAATACGTGAGGGTTGTGTGACTTGGGTTATTTAGTTTTGTCATGACCAATTGAGAATGAAACTTGTGATCTTCTTGTACATTTGCTTCTATCCTGATCTCAACAACCACACAACCCTTCTGCCAGAAGTTTCTATGGGGGCGACTTCATGGACATTGTGTATCGTCAGATGTCTCACGTCCAGGTCGCATTGTTGAATGGATGCAACTCAAGAACCCCAGAGGGTTGTCTGGCTGCTGAGATCATGATAGAATTAAACAAGTCTCGTTCTCAATTAAACAACCGTGTTACAAGTCTCATGATAGAAGTAAACAACAATGTCACAAGTCTCATGCTCAATTATTAATAATAAAAAACTAAATAATCCAAGTCACGCAATCCTCACGGAAAACTAAATAAGCAAGTCACACAACTCTCATATATTTTCGTTTAGTTTTATGGTCTCGTTTAATATTCAAAATTTAAGTTTATGTCTCCATTTTGGAATGTCAGCCCAAGTCAATCGTTAGGTCGAGACCCAAATCCTCTCTTGCACAAATGAAGACCTGAACACAAACTTCCAATATTATACGAGACCCCAAAACTAATAAACCCTTTATTTAATGACTTCATTGCACAACCAGGTTCGCACTGACCTTGCAAGTATGTTTCGTTCGAGGGTCAGTTAATCAGAAGATCAGGTAGACTGGTACGAGGAATTACTAATCTTCGAAGTTCAGTTAATTAGATCATCCTTCATTATATTATGCAACGATCATTCCAAATTTCGCGTTAGAGACTGTACATTAATACTCATTACTGTTGCATTCTGTAGAGAATAATTGTTGTGTGTATTTTATTGATGGGCTACTCAACTACTTATAGGGAGTCTAGCTCCTCTACATATTACATTTTCCAATGTGGGACTAAATCCCTTATTAGTTCTCAACACTCCCCCTCAAGATGGGCGATAGATATTAATCATTCCCATCTTGTTACATAGCTTCGACAGACTTACTGAACTAAGACCCTTAGTCAGACAGTCTGCCACTTGTTCTTCTGAGCGAACATGATCAATCTTCAGTATCCCTTGTTCCAGCTTTTCTTTGATGAAAAATCGATCGATCTCGATGTGCTTCGTTCTGTCGTGCTGAACTGGATTGTTAGCTATACTTATTGCAGCTTGACTATCGCTCAGAAGACGTAATGGTGCTCCCTTGTCCAGCTTCAACTTTGTCAGCAACGCCTTCACCCACAGCAACTCCGACACTCCTAAAGCCATTGCTCTGTATTCTGCTTCAGCTGTAGACCGTGCTACCACAGACTATTTCTTGCTTCTCCATGAGACCAAGTTTCCTCCTACAAAGACACAATATCCCGTGGTAGACCTTCTATCGTCTATGCAGCTCGTCCAGTCTGCATCGCAGTATCCCTCAACTTCTATACATCCATTCTTCTTGAACCATAGCCCTTTCTCCGACGTCCCTTTCAGATATCTCAAGATCTGAAATACTGCATCCATATGACCCGTTCTTGGATCATGCATATAGCGACTTACTACACTCACCGTAAATAAAATATCATGGCGAGTGTGCCCCAGATAAATCAATCTTCCTACAAGTCGATGATATCTTTTACGATCAACTGGCTCTCCTGCTTCTGCTCCCAACTTGCACTTCTGGTCAATTGGAGTGACTGCTGCTTTGTATCCCAGCATCCATGTCTCCTTCAGCAGATCTAGTGTGTATTTTCTCTGTGAGAGAACAATTCCTTGTTTGCCTTCACACACCTCGATACCTAGAAAGTATCTCATCGCTCCTAGATCCTTCACTTCGAACTCCTTCGCGAGTTTTGACTTCAGCTTAGCGATCTCGGCTTCATCATTACCTGTGATTACTATATCATCCACGTATACAGCAAGTATAGTGATGTGGCCTCTTGTATGCTGAAGAAAGACCGTATGATCTGCATTTGCTTAATAGTATCCCATGCCTGTAACAGCCTTTCTGAATCTGTCAAACCAGGCTCGAGGAGATTGCATGAGCCCATATAACGACTTCTTTAGTTTGCACACTTTTTCATGCGACGTCCCTCCGTCTGATTCTGTAGCATAGCACCCTGGCGGAAGTTCCATGTACACTTCTTCTTGTAGGTCCCCATGGAGAAAGGCATTCTTCACATCTAATTGGTATAGCTTCCACCCATAGTTTGCTGCAATGGAGACCAGAGTCCTTACGGTGCTCATTTTCGCTACTGGAGCAAACGTCTCATCATAGTCGATGCCATATGATTGTGTGTATCCCTTTACAATCAACCTCACCTTGTATCGTTCTACCTTTTCTTCTGACGTCTCCTTTACTGTGTACAACCATTTGTATCCCACAGTTTTCTTCCCTTTCGGTAATAGAACCGGCTCCCACGTCTTATTTTTTTTCCAGTGCTCCAAGTTCTTCCATCATTGCAGCTTTCCACCTTGGATCTTTCTTTGCTTCCTGCCAACTTTTAGGCAACGAAGTAGAGTCTAATGATGCAATGAAGGCTCGATAATTCGAAGAAATATTAGAATAAGACAGGTAATTGGCAATATCATGTTCATAATCATCAAAACGACTAGGAGCCTTACCCGCATTGATGCGAGAAGATCTCCTTAAAGGAGCAATAGGTGGTGGAGAGATCATACCATCAGAGTCAGAGAGATCCGTATCAGAATCAGATTGATTATGTGCGGGGGCAACATCTTCAAGAGTTGGAGCAGGAGTAGACGAGGGACTTGGTACAGAAGGCACAGGGCACGGTACAGGCACGGTACTGGACTTCTGATGTCTCCTTCTGTAGACTTGGAGCTCCTTTTCCATTGTCTGCTGCTCCCCCTGTTTAACATATGTATCTTCTTCATCTTCTGTATCGGAGTCACTGCTTTCTCCCCCTTTCGTCCAGTTTTTCACGACCTACCATCCGCAAGCTTCTTCAGAGCGAGCTCCAGGCCAGCAGAAGCTCGAGTAACTTGGTCGGCCTCCTGGATAATCATCTCCTTTTCTGTACGGGCAGCTTCGAGTTCAGACTCCAAGAAAGCCAGCTTCCTCTGAAGCTCGAGGATCTGCTCCCGGGTGTCAATTACCCCACGGGAGGCAGTCGCTTCCCGAGCCGTGCAATCTTCACTCTCGCAACTCAACTGATCATATAGCTGAGACAGATCACGGAGATCCTTCATTATGACCGGCTTGACCGTATCCCGAGCGACCCTTACCTTGTTCACGGCAGTTATGAGGAAACCGCGCTCTTGATCTATCGCAGCAGACAGATCAGCTTGTCGCAGCACCTGAAACTGGGCCACCAGCTGATCAGCCTCTAGCAATTTCGGCTCCAGAAGCGCGACTATCCCCGCTCCACCGGGAAGGGTTTTGAGAATGTCAATTTGGCCTTAGGCGCATTGTCGGACCAAGGCAAAAGGGGTCCCCCGTTCCACAGCAGCCTCGACCCCTCTCTTCAAGTGGCGGTAGAAATTGTCAACCACGTCCTGTGACGCTTCATCCAGAACTTTCGTAGAAGACGGCGTCAAAGAAAGTGTGGCTAGTAGTGTCGAAGGAGGCGCGCTAGAACTCGCCACCCCTGCCACCAAGGAAACAAATTCCGAGCGGAAAGACGCGTGGATAGTGGTTAACTCCTCCTCCGCGGCCCACAGAACCTGGATACTCGTCAAGGCAGAAAGGTCGACCCTCGGAGCCACTTGAGTAGAGGAGGACGCAGGGACCATCGCTCCATGTCCCGGCTGTGCCACCACCTGACCTCCTGAACTCGATTCAGCGGAAGGCCCTTCAATATAAGTCGGAAGAGGAGGGGGCACGCTCCCCTCCACCAGATCTCCTCTGGCAGAGCCTACCTTAACAATGTCCGTCATCGGCACTGAAGGGACGGGATCTGTATGTCCAGATCAACCATCAATCAGTCTAACCCGAAGGATATGATGATAGAGCAGATAGGCCTCCTCACTAGTTAAGATTTGGCTTATCATACCAGGGAAGGAGTGTGGAGGCTGCGGTTCGCTCACAACCGCCGTAGTCCCCTCACCAGCGACCTTCAAGTCGAATTCAGCTGGTTCTTCTGCCCCAGCCACCCCGGAAAGGGATACGACTGGTTCAGCGTCACCCTGCTGAAATTCAACAGTCTCAGGGACAGGTTCAGGAGAGCCCCCATCACCTTGGGTTGAGTCCTCAGCAACGTGGGACTCCTCGGCCGCCTCCGGAAGAACCCCAGCAGAAATGATCACGGTACACACATCACTGACCAAAGTGGTCAGGGCCGGATCGACTTCAGCGGCCGGTTCTCGAGAATTCGACTCCTCTGACGCCTACAAGAGCAAAGGAAAATGATAAGACCATAGTACAGGGAAAAAGAAGGAGAAGATAGTTATAATCCAAGTCACCTCGGAAATAGCGTCAACATCCTTGATAAGTAGCCGACGGGACCTAACAGCAGCCCATTTTATGGAATAAGTCATGCCGCCAGCAGCAGTCTCACTTCTGCTTCGCTTGTGCGAAGGACCAGGCACATCAGGCGGCTGATCCGCCACCACTTCATCGGATACAATGGGCGGCTGATCCGCCGCCACCTCGTCTAGAGGAGGGAGAGAGTCATCGGCACCCTGCTCGCCATCCTCTTCATCTGCAGTAGTGGACTCCGAGTCCGGCACAGGAACCGTGTTTGCCCTCTGCTTCCTCGTCTTCGATCCCTGGGGCTTCTCCGCCAAGCCGGTACCAATAATAAAACTGGTACGCGGGTCAAAGTTAACAGGAAACCTGCTCGCAGTGACGTGGTAGAGAGCCGCTAAATACAACATCTCCCCTTGCGTCTCAGCGTCAGGGACCGAGAAACTAGCACGGGTATGAGCAATGTCATAGTAATGCCAGGCCCTGATGCCATCCAGAATGCTGCCTTCAAAACCCAGGCAAGAGCTGGGACTCTCTAGGAACAACTGGCTGTACCCAAACCGGCGAGAGAACCGGCTGGACAAGTAAGGTTCCAGGTAGACGGTATTACAGTTGCGATATACTAAGTGCGAGGGACGGATGTTACGCAACCAAAGAAGCATCCTCCCGGGTAAGAGGAGAGGAGGCCCGGTACCGTCAACGTGTACACTCCTCACCTCCTCAGCAGAAAAATGGGGAACAGACACGAAGAAGTTATATCCATCCACCCTCGTCAGCGCCCTCCGATAGGCGGACATAGTGTTGTACTCCCAGGGCATCTGGCGGTACTGGAAGATAAAAACATATCGTCAGTTACACCATCTTCTGGGCCAGGTCTCATCAAAGACTGGCAGTGCATTAATAGCCACCCCATCAAATAGTGGTAGGGCAACTCGATTCGTTCAAAGTTTATCGTTGTGTCACGGGCAATAACCTTGGACGAAAAAGTATGGAGGCCACGGTGTATACTGCACACCATGGCCGAAAGAAGAGCCAGTCTGACCCCGAAGGCCAGCTTCACGGCAGGAAGGACGAAATTTCGGCTGATCCTCTCAATGGAACCAACTCCTCCTGAGACTACGCAATTTCGTAGCCATACCATCAGGAACCCTGCCAGGATTGCCTTCGCCGACAGCGACTGGGTATCCTGATAAAAATAACCGAAGGAATCAGTTTGACTCCCAAACGTGTCGCTCAAGGCCCTCGATCTCTTGGCGGTTAACACCAAATCCTGTACTTGCTCTCGGGTCAGAGGATTCCGGGGAGTAACCCGGCCTGAGGCACCTTGCTGAAAAGGGTGGGAGAGCCAAGCCCTAGTATGTGGAATGTTCCCTTCCTAGCTACCATCCTTCTTGGTCGTCTGCTGACAGTAACTGTGGTGACACAGTAACTCCTGGTAGACAGCAATGAAACCCGGATATCGTTGCTCCAAATCTTCGAACTCTTCGTTCGTTGGAGTATATACTTCAAACACTTCATTGCCCCAGGGCAGCCTAGAAACTGCGTGCATCTCATGAAGAGCGAGACCAATCTCCCCTCCAGGCGCGAAGAAGGTCCCCGTCCGCCGGTTGTACATCTCCAAGAGAGCCATGAACAACTCCTTGTTGATGGACAGTCCGTGACATGTACCCCGAATGGCGTAGTAGAGACCAACCTCACGCTGGAAAGTCCCATATTCTCACAAAATCCACCCGATCAAATTGGCCCACGAAGGGATGGGACGTATCCAGTTCAAAAGCGAAAGCCGGCCAATGGGATAAGACCCTTTCCAAGCAAGTTGATTCAGGAAGGTGTCGGCTTGAGAGAATGAGAAATTGGGACCTTGCGCATTTAAGAAGGTACCCGGGGCCAGCCCCATCACGTAGCAGCTGACCGGTTCCCTGCCCGCGTACGCTGATCCAATGTGATTATTGTAGTGGATGTTACCCACAATCATTCCCGACCGACTCGGGGTCAAGGATTTCGGCATCTTTCTGTCCACCGGCAATATATTGAACCACGCCAATGGAAAATGACGTTCCATCTGGGGGATGTGGATCGCCCTCCCAGCAGAAATAAAATTCCAATTCTCAGATATATCCAATACCTGAGAGTTCTTCACAGTCAGGACGTCCCCGAAGAAGAACGCCGGCTTCATGTACTTTCCCTCCAATCGCCCCAAGTTCAGCATGGCACAAAGAAAGCGAAAGGGCTGGTTCTTGATAAGATTCAGCCTCTCCTCAGGTTCGTTCTGGGGCAGTTGCTCCACCACCTACTGGACTAGATGGTCAAACCGAACTCCTATGGCAAATTGGGCCTGACCCACCAGGAATTCTCCTGCAGCATTGACTGGTAGATTTACTGAAAAAAGAAAAAAGAAACAAAGTCAGGAGACGGCCAAAAAATATTTAGAGTTCATGCGGCTCTGATTAAACGAGTTCTTGTGCGGCTCGATTTTTACAGAGTACATGCGGCTCTGTTTAGAAGAGTCTTTATGCGGCTCGGGTTTTTTTACAAAGTTCATGTGCCTCGGTTTAGACGAGTCCTCATGCGGCTCTGTTTAGGTGGGTTCATATGCGGTTCTGATTCGTGGAACGCTATGCGGCTCAGTCCATTAGGAGCTCATGCGATTCTGTTCAGAGGGGCTTCATGCGGTTCAGTTCTAAAGGCGCTTATGCGGCTCAGACGTTCTCATGTGGCTCAAACATAGGGCATACTCCATGCGGCTCGGATATGAGAAGTTCATGCGGTCCATACAACATATGCGGCTTCATAAAGATGAAGAACGCATTGAATGCTGAGGGGAAGAAGGCTTGTGCATAAAAAACATGCAACAGAGCCATTGTTTCAGGATTTAAAGTGTTCGATCTTCTATATAGTCCTTACCCTTGATGGCAGGGTGGACGTCAGGATGGACTGGGGGCGCTACAGTCGACGATGAGGCCGCCGCCTTCTTGCCCTTCGCCGCAGCAGAGGCCTTGGCAGCTTTGGAAGCTTTAGGGGCCATTGTCGATGATGATCGGAGAAGAAAAAACAGCAGCTTAGGGCAAGAGAAGAACAAAAGAAAATAAAGAAGTCTCCATAACCTAAACACACCCCTATTTATAGAAAAATATGGGAGGGGCACATGGACCGATAACCGCTTCGGGTCGTGTGCTGCAGGCAAAATCGACTCCTCGAATTTCGCCCCCTCTCATAAAGGAGATTCACCCAGGACATAAAATCCAGATATTTAATGAACCAACTCTTGGAATTCTCCCAAAAGACGGCTCTAAAATGAATTAAGGGCAATTAATGAGATACACGCGTGGCAGGGAGCCCATGCGGCTAGGGAGTCTATGCGGCCAGACAGGCCATGCGGCCAAGAAGTCCATACGACCAGAACATCCTATGCGGCCAGCGGAGCTCATAGAGCCATGCTTCTTATTTAAAGTATTTCAATTTTTCAAATTGAAAACTTTGAAGGGGGTCTTGTAAAAGCATGGAAAAGAACAAGAAAAGCTCATACGGCTCAAAACAGAAGAAGCCCATGCGGCTCAAAACAGAAGGAGCCTCATGCGGCTCAGGAATCTATGTACTTGCTCTCGGGTCAGAGGATTCCGGGGAGTAACCGGGCCTACCTTAACAATGTCGAAGCCGTGTCACGGCCCTCGATCACGAGGGGAGCCTTTTTCGGGTCGCTCAAGGCCCTCGATCTCTTGGCGGTTAACACCAAATCCTGTACTTACTCCCGGGTCAGAGGATTTCGGGGAGTAACCCGGCCTGAGGGCGTCGGGCGGGGCTTGGGGGGGTGGTCGGCAGGGGGTAGGACTTTAGGGAGTAGGCGGCAAGGATGGGTGGGGGTCGGCAGGGGGTGGGGAACGACAGGGGGGGCGTCGGGCGGGGCTGGAGGGGTCGGCAGGGGGTGGGGAACGGCAGGGGAGGGGCGTCGGGCGGGGCTGGGGGGGTTGGTCGGCAGGGAGTGGGCGGTTAGGGTTAGGGTTAGGGTTAGGGCGGCAGAGAGGGGGGGGGTTCGGAAGGGAAGATGAATTTTTTTTTTGTTTATGGCTCTGATACCATGTAGAGAATAATTGTTGTGTGTTAGTCCCGGGGCTTGATCAAAGATGGAAAAACAGATGCAATCGAGATCTGAGATGTCCCACAAAACTTTGCAGTGAGCAAACTCAAGATCTACGATGGAATAAAAAAAAATCAAATAGCCAAATTACAATCTGAAGGAGGGAAAAAGAGAAGAGAAGATCTCTCGTTCTTCCTTGCAAACGTGTTGCAATTGGGACAGAACGAGTTACAATAAAACTAGAGAGAGATGAGAAGAAGAACAATGCTGGGGTGTCAAAACACCGTTGCTCAAAGCAAGATTCGCCCCACACGATCTGCTTCCAGGAACCAGCAAGTTTGAAGAACTTGTGGAACGCTCGATGTCACCTCTGTTCTGACTCCTCGGATGGACTTGCAATGGCGGCAGCAACTCTCTCTCTCTTTCTCCTTTTCTGACTTGTATTTTCGTGGTACTCACAAAGGAGGCCAGAAGAGAGTATTTATAGAGAGAGGAGGGAAACCCTAGCCGCCTCATCAGTTATGGAAAGATTGAGTCAAATCACAAAAAAGATAGCAACGAATTAATTCTAATCCCACAAAGATAGGAACTGAATTAATTCAAAATCCCACAAATATAGTAACGAAATTAATTCAAATCCCACAAAGATAGGATCTGAATTAATCGCATTGATTCACCCTTTCCATAACCGATTTGAAATCTGCATAGTCAGCGTAGCCCTCCATGCGGCAGCAGCAGCAGCAGCCTGGCCGCATAGACCGCTTGGGCCGCATGGACCGCATGTGCCGCATGAGCCGCATGAGCCGCATGGACCGCATGAGCCGCATGAGCCGCATGGACCACATGGACCGCATGAGCCGCATGAGCCGCATGAGCCGCATGGCCGCATGGCATAAAGACCGCATGACTGCTGACGTGCTAAGTGCAAAGTGCGCCAACAAAATGCCACATTACGCCTCATGAGCCCATGAGCCCGAGTCCGAGTCCGAGTCCGAGTCCGAGTCGCTAAGCCCCTTTGGGGCTTAGCTCCAAGTGGAATTAATCCAAGAGAATGACAAAAGCATTAATGCTTAATCCTTGGAGCCTTATTCTTACCTCCTAGTAAAATCACCCACATGGTTCCCTCCTTAGGGTCACCACCCCATGTGCATCTCTCAACAACACACCCAAGTATATATGTTGAGATAACTCATGGTGCATTTCTGATGTGGGACTAAAATTTACAAGGCATGTTGAGAGCAAGCTCTCTTCATGTAAAGAAAGCACCAAAGAAAGCACCAACAATCCCCCACATATCACAACATATATATGTGTCCAGGGTTGAGCGTTCCCCACAGTAACTGTCCATTTTGCATTAGGATAGATGTCGCTGACGACTTGAATCTTCCCGCATGGGTTAAATAACAATGTGATACAAGAATGGACTACGCCTTGAATTCTGTACCACAATTGTAATTCTTCCCACTCACAAAGTGTAGTTACGTGTGCTTCTGGCTGCACATTAAAGGCCCTGTGCCAGCCTGGTTTCAGTGTATAATTTTGGGCGTCTACAAGTTTACCCTCAAGAGACGGCCTGATATCTCTTTCCATACACTATAGGTGAGTTCTTTATTAAAGAGATATGGCATGAAGCCTTGCGCTTCCTTGCGGTGCTACGCCGCTATGACATGGCCTGAAGTCGAGGCATTACCCCTACTTGGGAACCTCATCGTAGTGTCATACTACTGTAGCATGAGGTCACAAGCCTCTTTGTAGTGCCAAACTACCCAGCATGAAACCTAAGGCTTCCTTGCGGTGTTACGCCGCAACGACATGGCTTGCAATGCCGAGGCTTTATCCCTACCTGGGTACCTCATCGTGGTGTCGTGCCACTGTAACATGGGGCCATCCTCCCCTTTGTAATGCTGTCTACAACTCTTTAATTACGTCATACAGCATTAGGCTACCTGCCTATTTGCGGTGCTACGCCGCTATGACTTGGCTTGCAAAGCCGAGGCATTACCCCTACCTGGGAACCTCATGGTGGAGTCATCCCACTGTAGCATGGAGTTTCACTCCTTGTAGTGCTGCTCTACCGTGCTTTCTGTAAAGCACACCAGACATTCACTCTGCCTGAGAACTCATTAAGGCGTTTAAGCCAACCTTCCACAGGATTTGTTTTTCCGTAGAAAAATACATAGTAGACAACAGTGGTTATGGGTCCGTATCCCTTCCATGTTCCAGAGAACAAGTACCCACTGTTACCTGATAGTTTTCCAGTCAGTGATCCTCCTTTGAACCAAAAGTTAGATGCCTAGTAGATTTCTCTTTGAACTAATAGCATAAAACTTTATGGTAGGATTACAAAGACACACTATCAGAATGCCTTCAAGCCCATTTTACAAGCTGTGTCTTCGACCAGCTGGCGCTTGAGGCCCTTTGTGAACGGATCTGCCAGGTTCTCCTGACTCCGAACATCAACCACTGCAATTACACCTCTTTCGATAAGATCATGTACTACCCTGTGCTTCAACCGCACAGTCCTCTTCTTTCCGTTGAAGAGGTCATTTGATGCCACCGCCGCAGTCGCCTGGTTGTCACAGTATATCGGTATCGCCGGTATCTGAGTCCCAACCACTGGAAGATCATACATGAGCTCCCGAAGCCATTCTGCTTCATCTGCTGCAGTTTCAAGTGCATAGAATTCAGATTCCATGGAGGAACGAGAGAGTATTGTCTGCTTCTTCGACTTCCACGATATAGCAGCTCCACCCAAGGAAAAAAACATATCCACCTGTGGATCTCTCGCTTTCCACTTCTGAACACCAGCTAGCATCACTGAAGCCTTCCACTACTGTCGGATACCCGTTGTAGTGCAGTGCATATGTCTGAGTCTTCTTGAGATATCTCATTACTCGCTTCACAGCTTTCCAGTGCTCAACCCCTGGGTTGCTTGTGAACCGACTCAGCATTCCCACGGCGAAAGCTATGTCAGGCCTTGTGGCAGTAGTTGCGTACATCAAACTTCCGATAACGCTAGAATACTCCAGCTGCCTGACGCTTTCCCTCGAGTTTTGCTTCAGCTTCTGATCACACCTGTATGGCGTATCGATCGCTGGAAGATCCTTATACCCATAGCGTGTGAGCATCTTCTCAATATAGTGAGATTGTGACAGTGCTACTCCAGTGTCTGTCCGGATGATCTTTATGCCCAAGATGACATCTGCATCTCCCAAGTCCTTCATACTGAACTTGGTTGAGAGGAACTTCTTTGTCTCTGTGACACAGCCTATATCCGTACCTAGGATTAGCATGTCGTCCACGTACAGACAAACGATGACTCCTCTTCCATCAGCGAACTTTGTGTAAACACATTTATCCGTCTCGCTGACTCTGTAGCCGTTTGACCTAATAACTTTGTCAAACTTCTCATGCCACATCTTGGGAGCTTGCTTCAAACCATATAATGATTTCACCAACTTGCAGACTTTGTCTTCAAGACCTTTGACGACAAATCCATCTGGCTGTTGCATATAAATCTCTTCGGTCAGCTCTCCAATCAGGAACGCTGTCTTTACATCCATCTGATGTATCACCAACTTATGTATAGCTGCTAGAGCGATTAACATCCTGATGGTGGTCATCCGAGCTACTGGAGCGTACGTGTCGAAGTAGTCTATTCCCTGTTTCTGAGAAAATCCCTTGGCGACCAGTCTGGCCTTGAACTTGTCAATAGTTCCATCTGCCTTCATCTTCTTCTTGAAGATCCATTTACATCCAATAGGCTTTTCTCCTTCAGGTAGATCTACCAACACCCATGTGTTATTGGAGGTGATAGAGTCAAACTCGTCATTCACTGCCTCCTTCCAGAAGATAGCATCTCTGGTCTTCATCGCCTCATCATAGGTAAGCGGATCTGCTTCCACATGATAGGTGACAAAGTCATCTCCGAAATCTTTCGGTCTCCTCGCTCGCTTAGCTGACGGCTCGACGAGTTCTGGTGCAAGAGTTGTTTCATCAACAACAGCTTCTTCTTGGACTACTGGCTCGTATAAGATTTCAGTCTCATTAGTACCTACATCATTTTCCGGAATGTCCGAAAGAACAATGTTTTTGTCTTTTGCGAACTTGTCTTCAAAGTATTCAGCATCGCGAGATTCGATAATATGATTTGATTCAATATCAAGAAATCTCCGAGCATCACTCTTCTCGGCATACCCCAAGAAGATAGCCTTCGTAGTCCTTGTCCCCAGCTTCTGAATCTTCAGATCTGGAAGCTTCACATACGCCAGACACCCCCACACTCGAATGACATTCAAGTTGGGTCTGACTTTGAACCAGAGTTCATGAGGAGTTACGTCCGAAGTTGCATATGGCACTCTATTCAGAATGAAAGTAGCCGTTAATGCAGCTTCTCCCCAATAGCATTTTGGAAGACCTGCAGTGAGCAGCATGGAATTCATCATTTCTGTTAATGTCCGGTTCTTCCTCTCTGCTACTCCGTTGGATTGAGGAGAATATAGAGCAGTAGTCTCGCATATGATTCCATGTTCTTTGCAGAACGATGCGAATTCATGAGACCTGTACTCCCCACCTCGATCACTTCTCAGCCTCTTGAGTTGTTGTCCAGTCTGTCGTTCAGCTTCGGCCCTGAACTCTCTGAACTTCTCGAAAGCTTCGTCTTTGGACTTGAGCAAGTAGACGAACGCGTATTTTGAGAAGTCGTCGATGAAGGTTATGAAATACTTCATCCCGGCCTTCGTGGAGAAATGTTTGAAGTCACAGATATCGGAGTGCACCAACTCCAGAAGATCTGTGCTTCGATTGACCCGATGAAAGGGTTTCCTTGTGATCTTCGTCTGAGCACACACTTCACACTTCTCCACCTTACCCCCACATTTGGAGATAAGTCCTAGACTAGACATTTTGTTGATTCTTTTACTATGAACATGTCCTAGTCTATTATGCCACAACTCAAGAGAATAATCAGAAAATGTAACTGCATTAATGTCATCAAACTGGTTGACAAGCTGAATTTTAAACATTCCTTCGGTTTGATAAGCCTTCCCGAAGTATGTTCCCTTCTTGGACATAACCATCTGACCAGCGTTGATGTCCATCCTCAAGCCTGCGTTGCAGAGCAGGCTCCCAGAGATCAGGTTCTTGGCAATCGCAGGAACATGCTTCACACCTTGAAGCGTCAGAGTGTTCCCAGAAGTGAGTTTCAGCTCCACAGTCCCAATCCCCAGTACTTCAGCTTGGGCCTGGTTCGCCATGACAACCTTCTCAGATATCGGCTGGTACGTGACGAACCATTCCTTGTCAGAACAGACATGGCAAGTCGCACCAGTGTCTATCCACCAGTCAGAGTCAACCCCCACAGTTGTGACCTGTCCGATCATAGCAACAATGTTAGAAACCAATGAAACCTTATTAGTCTCACCTTTCTCTGATTGTTTAGGCTTAGATCTGCATTCACTCTTGTAGTGGCCTTTCTTGCCACAATTATAACAAGTCACGTGGGACTTAGTCTTCTGTTGCTTGAAAGAAGGACCCTTCACTTTCAGATTAGTGAAGTCCTTCTTCTTGGGATGAGAAGCCGCCTGCTTCCCCTTGGGATCCCTCGTCTGCACCAGATTGGCTTTAGCCAACTGTTTGGACAGAGTGTCCATCTTCTGTTGAGAACGCATCTCGTCCTCAACATGGATCTCTTGAAGTAGATCTCCCAAGCTAATGTCTAGCTTCTTTCTGTGCATCCTTGCATAGAAGGTACTCCATCCAGCAGAAAGTTTTGAAACGATCCCTCCGACGATAAACTTGTCGGGAAGGGGCATCTCTTCGTCTTCCAGTTTCTGACGCAGCTTCAGAAATTCCTTCACCTGTGGCAGCATGGACTTTTCGTCCTCAAAGAGCAATTTGTGATATTTTTCAACCACAAATATTTTGCTCCTGTTCTTATCTTCTTCATACAGATTTTCCACAGACTCCCATATGTCTCTGGCAAGTTCCTTCTTTGAGTAGGATTCTGCCAGAGAGTCCTCCATAGCATTCAGGATGAGAAGCCTGCAGATGCTATTTTCCCTTCTCCACTTGGCCTGGAGTTTGGTAGCCGCGTTGATGGCGGCAGTAGATCCAGTGTCTGGAACAGAGGGTTCTTCCTCCAACAGAACATGATCAACATCTTTCAGTTGAAGAGTTAGGTACACCTTTCTCTTCCAGACTTGATAGTGCTCTCCATCGAACTTTTCCAACTTGCAGAAGTCCGATTGGAGGAGCGAAGCATTAATGTTTTCCATCTATACGGATCTTGCTTTGAGATTGTTAGTCCCGGGGCTTGATCAAAGATGGAAAAACAGATGCAATCGAGATCTGAGATGTCCCACAAAGCTTTGCAGAGAGCAAACTCAAGATCTACGATGGAATAAAAAAAAATCAAATAGCCAAATTACAATCTGAAGGAGGGAAAAAGAGAAGAGAAGATCTCTCGTTCTTCCTTGCAAACGTGTTGCAATTAGGACAGAACGAGTTACAATAAAACTAGAGAGAGATGAGAAGAAGAACAATGCTGGGGTGTCAAAACACCGTTGCTCAAAGCAAGATTCGTCCCACACGATCTGCTTCCAGGAACCAGCAAGTTTGAAGAACTTGTGGAACGCTCGATGTCACCTCTGTTCTGACTCCTCGGATGGACTTGCAATGGCGGCAGCAACTCTCTCTCTCTTTCTCCTTTTCTGACTTGTATTTTCGTGGTACTCACAAAGGAGGCCAGAAGAGAGTATTTATAGAGAGAGGGGGGAAATCCTAGCCGCCTCATCAGTTATGGAAAGATTGAATCAAATCACAAAAAAGATAGCAATGAATTAATTCTAATCCCACAAAGATAGGAACTGAATTAATTCAAAATCCTACAAATATAGTAACGAAATTAATTCAAATCCCACAAAGATAGGATCTGAATTAATCGCATTGATTCACCCTTTCCATAACCGATTTGAAATCTGCACAGTCAGCGTAGCCCTCCATGCGGCAGCAGCAGCAGCAGCCTGGCCGCATGGACCGCTTGGGCCGCATGGACCGCATGTGCCGCATGAGCCGCATGAGCCGCATGGACCGCATGGACCGCATGAGCCGCATGAGCCGCATGGCATAAAGACCGCATGACTGCTGACGTGCTAAGTGCGCCAACAAAACGCCACATTACGCCTCATGAGCCCATGAGCCCGAGTCCGAGTCCGAGTCGCTAAGCCCCTTTGGGGCTTAGCTCCAAGTGGAATTAATCCAAGAGAATGACAAAAACATTAATGCTTAATCCTTGGAGCCTTATTCTTACCTCCTAGTAAAATCACCCACATGGTTCCCTCCTTAGGGTCACCACCCCATGTGCATCTCTCAACAACACACCCAAGTATATATGTTGAGATAACTCATTGTACATTTCCGATGTGGGACTAAAATTTACAAGGCATGTTGAGAGCAAGCTCTCTTCATGTAAAGAAAGCACCAAAGAAAGCACCAACATTGTGTGTATTTTATTGATGGGCTACTCAACTACTTATAGGGAGTCTAGCTCCTCTACATATTACATTTTCCAATGTGGGACTAAATCCCTTATTAGTTCTCAACACATTCCTCATGCGATTCTCTGGGAAATAATATTAATACTAGTTCGATTCACTATGATGCAAGCAAAGAGGGATTTGGTTAAGATAAATGTAGTTTTCCTTATAAGCATGCAAACAAGATTTATAAGCTATGAAGCGATAAAATAAGTAGGATTAAAATGTTCATAATTGTTGAAGAAAGAAAGAAATGGTGAACTAGAGATTTGAATTTGCATATATATATAAAATTTGGCTTGGCACTAAATATGGCTTCCCATGAGTTAAATTGGTCAGAACTTGGAAAAAAAAGAATTGAACAGCCTACTGAGATACCTTCTCTCAGATTCCCAGCTATATCGACCAGGTTTGCTTTTGTCCATTACATGTTTGTTATGCTATTTTGCTGTACATGCATGATGAGATAGACTGTACTGGCAACAATTCTTTTATTTCAAACATATCTATCAAATAGTTATTAAGAATAGACTAATTCTTTGAGTGCAAACAATCTGTGCTGCATAACACGTGCTATATATAATGATGTCCCGAGGCACATTCATGGATACAGGATGCAGTTGGAGAGAGGAGAAGATATTGGCTAGGCTCAGCCCCTCCCGAATGGCAATGAAAGGCCGAGCCGAGCCAATATCACCTCCTCTCTTCATCACTGCCCAACCTGCTTTGTAGTTGGCTTCGCCTTCTCTTATCGCGGTTGGAAGATGGGGTAGCATGTCTAAGGTTGATGCTTTCTACAAATCGGATATAGAGTTTCTTCTTAATAGGCATCAATATGGTCTTTCTAATGGCAGGTCCACCTCATGGATATGGGATGCAATTGGAGAGACGAGATGGCATTGGCTAGGCTCAGCTCCCATCAGTACGTGATTGAGAAGTCGAGTCGAGCCAATATCACCTCTAGGTGGATTTACCTTCTCATATCTACATTGGAAGGTAGGTAGTACTTGGATGCCTAAGGTTGATCCTTTCTATATACTGGATACCCGAGTTTCTACTTATCAACAGGGCTATGATCTTTCTGATGACTTGTAATTTCAGATGTACTTCACATTGAAAACTAATTAGTTTCTACTTATTGGCAACACTATGATCTTTCTGATGACACGCCATTCCACACACTCCATGGATACGGGATGCAGTTCAAGATATCGACTAGGATCAGCCACCGACAGTACATGATTGAAACCAAAATGGATATCACATCTTTGTATCTTCACCACTTTTAGCTGCTTTGTAGATGGATTCACCTTCCCATATCTCCATTGGTAGGTAATTAGTACTTTGACGCCTACAGCTTAGATACTGAATTTCTACATATCAACAACACTAGGGTCTTTCAGAAGGTATGTCATTTCACACACTTGATATGCGATTTTGTTTGAGAGAGGAGATGATGTTAACTAGGCTCAAACAAAAAAAGATCCGGTCTAATAGAGGGTCCGGATGTAGAATTATTGCAGCTGGTGATGGTCGATCAAGTTAAAATCTCCAAAATCTGATTATTATTTTTTTTAATTCTTACGATTGTTTTTGCACTTTAGTCTCTAGAAAGTAGGGGTGCAACTCGGACGGGCTAAATTCGAGCCCGATCGGGCAAACCAATTAATCAGTTGGGTTGGGGCTAAAGATAATTGGGCTCGGGTTCGAGTTAAAACATTTGAACACAATCAAAAATCGGGTTGGGCTCGGGTTCATGTGTCGGGTTACCAAAGAACCCAAAATCCGACGTACATAAAATTTATATTTATATATACATTGTTCCATACTTCTTAAATAAAATGTTTAAGCCCTAAATTTATCCATCCAAACTCCAAGCTCTTCATATCCTAAATTTTATTTCAATTTGTATTTTGTAATAATTGAGGCTTGATTGTTATTTGATTATGAGTAATATTAATCTTGTTTAAAATTATTTCAAATATCATATTAGAGCCCGATAAATTCGATGGACCTGACCCAATTCGAGGAACCTAGGTTCCTTTTCTATTCCTCCGGGCTGGTCTTAGACTTCATATGTTGAACCCGAGGTCGGGTTGGCTCAGACTAGGCTTATGATTTATCGTGTTGGACTCTGGTTGAGCTCAAACCCAACCCAACCCAACCCGCCTGAGTTGCACCCTTACTAGAAAGTAGTTAATTCACCGAATAGAACACAAGATTGATTGAAAGCATTAAAAGACAAAAAAAAATGTTGTAGTGAATTTGAATGAATTAGTCCATATTTATATTAAAAAAATAGGTGCCAAATAACCACAATACCCTTAGAATATAACTATTATAACGGTATTTTGGTTATTTTAACAAAAAGATCAAAATATCATTTATTAAGGTTTAGAAACGGTTAAATATGATAGTATTTTGATAAAAATATCCCTCATAATACCATATTATCCTTAAATATGATTGTTGGACCTTTATTTAACAAATACACCGCAAGTTGTAGTAATAGTTGGGGGGGAGGGGTTGTTGGACGAGTCCCAACTGGCTGGATGAGGCTCCCAATCGAGTCGTGTCGAGCCGTTCCAACCTAGTTTCAAGGAAAACTCGACCAGGACTCGTTAGGGTCTATGGGTTGGGCTCGAATATTAGGAGGGTTGAAACCTAGACCAGTTTGTGGATGCTGGCAGTTCGGGCTGGACCATTGACCAAGTCTGGGCCGACCTAGCCCGAGTTTGACTGGGCTTGTCCTATAACATGCTTCAGGCAACCCAACCCACCACACATCTTGAGATCGAACTAACAAAAAAAGTAAAACTAAAGAAAAAAAAAATTGGGAAAATAGAAGGAAAGATTGTTTTGGGTTTGGGGCTTATAAGACCCAAACCCAACCGATATTACTTTTTATAAGGCCGAAGCCCGATCGATACTTACTTATTCCTCAACAGAATCCAAACACATTAATCCTATCCCTCCTTTTTATTATGGAAATTCTATAGCTACAGGCACTTTAAAATTTTCGTAGGACAGCCTTTTTTTTTTTTTTTTTTTTTTTTTGAGGACAGCCCAAAATTTTTTTGCTTTAAGGATGTCAACAAAATTGATAGTCTTACCTTTGCTTTAGGACTATCAACTACCATAATGTAGGACTATAAACAAATTGACAGGGGGCTCGTTTGGATCAAGTTTTTGGATTCCTAGGAATAGATTTTCAATTCCTTTTCCATGGGAAAGGAATTCAACATTCTCATACCCATGTTTGGTTAGGTTGGAAATAGGTAGTTCAAAATTTAAAAAACAATTATTTTCATGTTTGGTTCACACATGGATAGGAATATTAATTTATTTAGTTTTACTTTAATACCCTTTCACTAATTTCATGATGATTCACATGTTTGGGATAGAGTTGAAAATTTGAAAATAAAGAGAGGGTATAACCGTCCAAACAAAATAGTCAAACATCGTTCCTAGGAAAGCAAATCTATTCCCAAGGGGAGGCTTGGGAATAGCTTTCCCACATCCATGGGAATAGCTTTCCCACATAACCCCCTCCTATTCCCTTCTCATTCCCAATCCTAAACATACCAAACATGGGTAAGAAATTCAAATCACATTCCCAAGCCTCAAAAACTTGAACCAAACGCCCCCTAAGAGATTAAGACTGTCAACAAAGTTGACAATCCTAATTGAAACTCACTGTCAGTATATTAAATTTCATAATTATTTAGGACTGTCAACAAACTCGACAGTCCTAAATTATGATAGGACTGTCAGCTAGTTGATAGTCCTAGTTAGAACTCACAACCAACATGTATTTTGGCTCTCAATCCTTTATGACTGTATACAGTCTTATAGTATCTGTAGGATTGAAGGTATACTATAAGACTGTAGAACTTGTCTACACTCTTGTTCGTTTGAAGTCAAACTGTCGGCTCTGTTCGATTTTTTGAAACCCTAAATTCAATTTATAGGGTTCGAAAGTTAGTGTATCAATATTGGAGGAGTTAGAGAGAAAGGGGTTTGGGAATTTGAAAATAGATAATAGAAATTTAGAATGAAAGGTTTTGGAGATGCTTTTTTTTTGGGGGGTGGGGGGGGGAGGGGGGTTGGGTTTGGACATCTTAAAGTAAATGGCTTTTTCTAAGGGCACCACACAAATTGCTAGGGGCTATCACTTACTAGGGGACAGTCCAGATTTGAGAAACTTTTACTGGGGACGTTCCGAAAATTACTTGGGGCTATCCCCCCCCCCCCCCCCCCCCCAAACCCTCTCTTTCATTTCATTATCATAAAAAAATTCTCTCTTCAAAACCCTCTCTCCAAAATCCTCTACTCTCCAAAACCCTATTCTTCAAAACCCTCTCTCCATAATCCTACTCTCCAAAACCCTCTCTCAAAAACCCTACTCTTCCAAGATTATCAATGGCACCGAAGAAGAAACCGTCATCACAAGCTAGGTATGTTTCCTAATTATTGTATAATTTATTTTACATTTCAAAGTACATTTTGAATCTTTGAGAAATATCTTAAATGTTATTATAAATTAGGTTAGAACAATTCAAAGTACATTTCGAAATCGAAAATCTCATATTTTTTCATTTAAACGTAACCTAACTGTTCGGCTGGTCGTCATCCCTAAGGACTGCAGAAGAACGGGCAGTCCTACTGCCAAAATGGACTGCCATGCATTAGACAGTCTTGTTATAAAACAGGACCGCAGGAAGCCTGACAGTCATCTCTCTGGCAGTCCTGATAGAATGATGGACTGCCAGGAGCATGGCTGTCACGACCCGCATCCGCTTTTTTTTTAAACGGATACGAGACGTGTCCAAGCCAGCCTACGCCGCAGTGTCGGCGGTAGAACGCTGTCACGGCCATGAGATCAAAATCATAAAATAATGCTCATTCACACAATTAATTTAACTTACAATGATCACAAGTTTTACATTTGTAGAAAAATATAAACTTGTACAAATAAATGAACGACTACTACTCAACTATCTAGCTAGTCTCTAGGCTTTTGTCTGCAAGTATTTCCGTCACTCCCCAAGCTAAGTGAATCCACGGCTAACCTGAAAATTTTGGTTTCCAGTCAGGAATGGAACGAGCACAATTCACTGAATGCAATTTCAAATAAAGAAAATGACTATACAACAAAGGTCAGACATCAATTGCATGTTTTTGAAAATAAACAGGAAATACGGAAAACCAATAGCAAATAAATAGACACAAAATACTTTTTCCAACTGTTAGAAGTACCTTTGATATGTGATCGGTCTCGGGACAATTATGCGACACGGTCTAAAGTTACACGGTCTACAGTTAATATTACAATAAAGAAACACTGTCTACAAAATAATAATCACGAACTACACAGTTTAAATGCAATAATAATCACGGTCTACACTGTCTACTTTGCAATAAATAAATCACTGTCTACACTGTCTACAAGAAATAAATGCAATAATAAACACGGTCTACACGGTCTAAGGTCAGATCACACATCCTTGGTACTTCTCATTTCCGACTCAACAATTTATAATAGAAAATAATCACATAACCAATGGCCAATCAATGAAATATAGTAAAAATCAATATCGAAATGCAGACAATAAACTGTACTCGCCTGTGGTCCTGTGCTGGTGTAACCGATAATCTGAACCACTCAAAATGCCACAATAGTCAAAACTCGTATAACAGTCCCCGAAAGCTGAAATAAATATTAGCAATGTTCTTAGAATAGTCAAAATAGCTAGGATCGTCTGTCCTTAAGTCCAATTCTGGACACAGGAGCAAAACGGTAATTTTGGGTTAAAACGATGTCCGTCGTTGGACCTGCTTTGCATCAAAAAAATGTGCCAGGGTCAATGGTCTCTAAAGTCATCAAACTACATGTCTACGGATTTATTTTGACGATACGAACCCAACCGTATGTCCAGAGTTAGATTCCGACGGGCTGTGCAAGAAATCGTCCGTTGAATTGGACCGTAGGGCCCGCAAAACGGCGATCCAATCAACTGTCTGAGAATCGGACCAAACTTGGCATACAGGACCAGAAAAACGATACGGTCCTGTTGGCACAAGTTTTGTCTTGATCTGACGAGCATGCACAAAGTAATTGAGAAATTTGCACAGAGGTCGATACGGTGAATTTCGACGGATACGTATCAAATTTATCGCGCACACGCGACCAATTTGAATTCCGTCAAAGCCCACACAACCACGAAGTCGTTACGCACCTTTCAATGCTTTCGGTTCGCGACCACGTCGCCCGGATTGGCGGGACGCACGTCGTGTCGAAGGTTTTTAGTGATTTCAAAACAGGTTTTTTTTGTCAAACTTCGGATCGAATAACTTCCTATCTGTTTAATGAAATTAGAATCTACAAGAAGGGTTGTGATGCCCTATATGTTGTCTGTCACTTCCTTTAATTAGTTTTCTAAAAACCCTAATATACAGATCGTAAAACATCTTCTAAGTTGGGTCTTTGGGATGGGTTCCTGTCCTGTTTCGGACAAATTTTTCCACCGACTTTGGGTCGGTTTCAAGTGCAATCTAGGGCATCTACATGTAAAGCAGTTAAAGGAATTTAAAGACGTATATATGGCTTCGTACCAGAGGTGGAAGAATGCAAAACGATCGCTCGATCGAGGCGTGAAATCGTTGCAAAGTCGGCCCTGCGCAGTGTCGCTGTTGTTGTCGTTCTATGTTTTGTTCGTGCGCATGTCGGTGTTCCTGGCCGTGGCTTGGCTGGTCGACGGCGGCCGGCCAGTAGCGGGGCGCGCGCGCGCGACCACCTGTGGTCGGGGTCGGCGCTGGTGGAGGCGCTGGGTTCGTTAGGGTTTTTCATGAGACTTTCTCGTCGAGACCTTCTTATATATACGAGCGTATATAAATGCACCTGGGGATCGAACAGAGGGGACTCGGCTGTTTACTTGGGTGAGGCTGAGGACTGTGGGCTGTGGGAGAAATGGTTTGGGCTCGGCCCCTTTTGGGCTATGGGCTTTCCATTTGAAAATTCTGAGTTTACAAATGAAGATGAACAAAGTTCTGGCGGTTGGCATTTAATTTGTAAAACAAAGCTTTTCTTTTTTCCTTTTCTTAACTATTATATATTAATACATATATATATATATATATATATATATATATATATATATATATATATATATATATATATATATATATATACACATGAATACTTATGTATATGTATACATACATATACACGCACATATACATATATATATAGTATATATATATATAAATACACCTATACACATATATTTATACATATCTTTATATATATATATATATATATATATATATATATATATATATATATATATATATATATATATATATATATATATATATATATATATATATATATATATATATATATATATATATATATATATATATATTTTTTTTTTTTTTTTTTATATCTTATATATATATATATATATATATATATATATATATATATATATATATATATATATATATATATATATATATATATATATATATATATACATACATACACCACACACACATATATATATATATATATATATATATATATATATATATATATATATATATATATATATATATATATATATATTTATATAAATACCCATACACTCATACATTTATTCTTTTGATAAAGAATAAATTAATAATAACTAATAATAATAAATAGTTTATTCTCAATAACCGCATTAATAATATTATTAATAATAGCTATTTCTACTAGTAATTAAAATAATTCAGTAGTAGCTCCTGGATGGGCATATCATATGCCCTTATTACTGGGCCCCATAAAATCGTATAATTATTCCAAAATACTATTTAATATTAATAATACCTATAATTTACATATAATACATATTTAGAAAATAATTGCCAATTCCTAAAATATATACAAAATATTTGCATTTACCAAACATGTCTACAAAGCCGTATTTGGTCCCACTACATGACTACATGGGCTTGGATTCGGTTCGGGCGCAGCTCGGGCTAAATCGACACAAACAGAGCTCCTACAAGTCAATAAATATAATAATAATTAATTAAACTTATTTATAATGGTCATGCTATAGCTTGGCCTGGTTTTCCTAGTTAGGACATCACTATGGCTCGGTCTTCCCTACCAGGACTAATACACTAGCCAAAGCCCGCCATGGCACTATCCGTGCCACTATTTCTAGTCACCGTGTACAATCAAAACTCCATCATGTCTAAAATCATCTACCGTAGTAATTAACTAAATAATTATTTATAAAACTTTAAAAATCACCATTTAATCTAAATAAATAAATAAAATATATTATCGAAATTCCGGGAAGAGAGGTTACAATGACAGTCCTGAAGGCCAACTTCACAATTTCATTTACATCCATTATTTAATGACTCTAACCCTATAATACTAACCCTATTGTAGGTCCTAAAAATCAAGTTGCACCCATCAACAAAGTCATCAAAATAAAATTATACATCCTTCAAGTGAACTGCGCAGAAGACAGATTGTGCAACAATTCGATTGCGCAGACTGAACTGCACACTCATCCAAGTGCGCATGCTGACGTGGTCTCGCCATCATTACCTGACAGAGAATCAGATTTTCTGACAACTGACAGCACGGAGAACGAGGAAACTGTTCGTTTATCGTGCAGCACAGCACTCGAGGACAGCTGTACATGTAGTACAATCTGTCTGCAGCGCAGTCCAGTCCAGCGCGGTCCATCTTAACGCAATCCAAAGCCAGCACAATTCAGTTGGCGCACTCCATCATTACAACTGACAAAGTACACGTGGCCTTCATGCCATCAATGACTTATTACGTGGTAACCGTCTGTGCACGATCATGCGCATTTCAATCAAATAATGCCATGTGTCCAATACAGTTGGCCCACGATCAAATAACTGCCAGCGCAGTCTGATGTCTACGCGGTCCAATGCTGCACAATCCAACTTGCGCAGTCCAGAATAACTAAAAAGTAGTTATTTCTAGAACTCTATAAATAGAGTTTCAAGTCCTTGTAGGGGGATCATACACACATACAGAGATCAGAGAGTTCAGGAGTTCTTGCCAAAGTGCTGCTACATTCTTCAGAGGCTTTTGCCTTCAACTTCAGAGACTACCGTCTTCAAAGTTCACATCGTTCAAGGGATAAAGCGATCATCTTCTGATCGGATTCCTATAGTTGTACTTTCCCAGAATTCTTTCAACAACCATGGTTGTCGATGGATAGCCATTTTGTTTGCAAAGACCATGGCGGGATGCCAGACTCTGTAGGACCGTTGAGCACCTCTAGAGGGGGGTGAATAGAGTGTGTGTGTGTAGCGGAAAATAATCACCAATTAAAAATTAAACTATGGCAGTGATATGAGAGACAGTAAATAAAGATAGAGAATTCAAACTCAGTGACACAGCGATGTATACTGGTATCCCTCTGAGAGGACTAATCCAGTCTCGAGTACTCTTGCTCGATGTTAATCCACTATGGCACAAGCTTTAACTGAGAGCTTGCAGTCTCTTACAACACCGTGCTTGGTGACAAGCGCACGACCAGCTTCACAACACCGTGCTTGGTGACGAGCGCACGACCAGCTCCACAACAAGAAAAGTTATTGAACTTGAACGACCTCTTTACAACTCTTGGAATACCAAAAGACTCTAAATCAACTCTGATAGTACTGGCTTTTGGCTAAGAGATGTATAGGTATGATTTGAAAATCTTAGATCGTTTGAAAACACTTGAGTAGTAGAGAAGAGAGAATGAAGAATGAATGAGTGATTTGAAATGAAAAGTTCTTCTCTATTTATAGGTGTTTTCACGAATCGAACTCGGACAGAATTCGGGCAGAGTTCGGATGCAAATATCTCGCAAAGAGACGTTGCTCGCTGATTTGGAGGCAACAGAAGTTTGAATCATTTTTGACCGAACTCGGTCAGAGTTCGGACCGAACTCGGGCCAAACTCGGTTGCGAGTTCTGTCAGGAGATATTTGAAAAAATCATTTGTAAAAACAGTTTTCAAGATATGTTTTTGGTTATTTGTAAAATCATTTGTAATGGCTATTTTCAAAATATGTTTTTGAAAATATTTTGTAAATAAAAATACGAATAGGTAGGCTTTTGGAATGTGGACAGTTTTAACCCTAAGCCAGTAGGTAGGCTTTTGGAATGTGGACAGTTTTAACCCTAAGCCAGTATTACCAAAATTGATTTTACATAATAATTCCTAGACTTAATAAAATATAAAATACAGAATAAAATGAGTCTTCTTAAGATTTGATGATGTTGACGCTTTGTTTTGATGCAGTACATCGTCCGTTGAATTTGATTTCATGTATCCTGAAATGATTAGCAGCATTTTCTATATTTTGTGTATTGACTTAAGTGTATGTTGATTATCGAAATCGGGTGTGACCATGAAATAGGCCAACAATCTCCCCCATTTTGATAATTGACAAACTTGAGTCTATACCAAAATATATTTATATGAAAATAGAACAAAATACAAAGTACCTGAAAAAAATGAGATGTTTTGATTGTTTTGATTTTGGTGCTTTTTGGTATTGTACTCTTTTTCTTCCCCTTTGTCAAGTAGTAAAATGATTCGGCTCCCCCGTAATATGTGAAGCCAACAATAGACAAACACAAGACAAAGTGAAGCAAAAAAGACATAATCACAGCATGGAAACAACTAATATAGAAAGAAACAGCTCATAATAAACTGAAACAGTTATGAAAATTTCTACTAATAATCCAAAAAGTACAACTGAAAATGTCTAACTAAACAGTTTAGACATGAAATAAAATAAAGAAAACTACATCAAACGATCATCATCTAATCAATGTCCACTAGCCCATAGCTGAATCTATGTCACATCGTGGGGTCGTCTGCACCAGGAGTCTCATGAAGAAAGTAGGCTGTAGTCGGATCGAAATACTGAAAGGTAGCCTCATCAGTGAATCGAGGGCCTGGAAAGGTAGGGTGAGGTAAGATGGCGACTGGATGGACAGGATCATGAGCCAGGCTGTAGTGGAGTTCAGCAATGCTATTCCTCAGCACCTGGGCCTGAGAAATGCGTCGGAACTCCGAATCCTGATGACGTTGCGTAGAGACAGCAACAAAATCATCAAAGCGCTGATAGAACGTCGGATCAAATCCTGGGACAGGGGCAGGAGCAGGAGGAGCATCAGCAGGAGGGACCTCAGCATCAGCAGCTGGAGCAGGATGAGCTCCAGGAGGCAGAGGTGGAGCAGGAAATCGACGAGATCTAGTCAGCTCGACAGGAGTAGAGGAGAAGGCACACGTCTCAAGATCTATCTCGAAACGTCGAAAGATAGAAGCTAAGTGCATTGGATATACTAGATTCCTACCTGCATTTTTGCAGTTAAGTATCCAGGACATCACAGTTTTGGGAATAGAGAATGGGATGCCAAAGTGAATATGATATAAAGCAGATAGTTCCAGAAAGGTTACTTCATCAGTAGAACCTTTCTTTGGAAGAAGAACGGAGAAAACCATATGATGAAGTTCATAGAAGGTTTGGTTCAGATGTTTGGCAAAAATTCTATGGGAAACAGGGTTAGGATGACAAATTAGTTCCCTGAAGGAAGCAAGAGTGACATCAGCAGGAAATTGAATATGATAGATGTCAACCAAGGCATCACCAAGATCAGGAATATGGAAGAATTCGCTGATGTCGGTGGCGCTAAATTCTAACTCTTGCCCAGCAACGCAAGAATAGAAATTTCTGTTTGGTTTTACTTGCAGGTTGCAGTAAAACATGCGGATGGCGTTGTCAAAAATATTTTCTTGTACCTCGAAGAAATCTCGGTACCCAAAAAGTTGGAGCGTACTCAAAGAAAGTAGTAAAATTTACAAAAGCTCCATTACAAATACGACGACCAGAAAAAGAGTCGAACCAGAGATCCGAAAAATCTTTGTCCGGGAACAAAGTAGAGTCATATTCATCGGGATCTCTAGGTCGTGCTGGACTGAATAGACTAGCAGGGGTATATTCAGAAGAAGAGGAGGCACCTTGGGAAGTGGTTCCTCTTTGACGCTTGGGGGCCATGAGAAAATAGAGAGAAAGTATATTTTGAAGAAAAAGGAAGGAGGAACAAGATAATCGCCCACTGGATCTCTTCGGAATCTTGCTAGGATGGAGGAGGAGAGGCTTCTAGGAAGAGAGGAGTAATTTCCACGAGTTGTTGTGTGGAAAAAGTGGAAGAAAAGATGGATTATATAGGCACTAGGGCCGGCTGTTCGTTTCTGGAACAATAACAGCGCCGACCGAACTCGGTCCGAATTCGGTCCGAACTCGGTCAAAGTTCGGGCCGAGTTCGGCCACTTGCATTCCCGAGACAGTCAATGCATTCTGGTAGGTTTAAAAGTAGAATTTAATAAATTTGACTCTAATATTAAATAACGACTGTTATTTTTGGGTTAACTGTAGGGGTTGTCCCAGCTAACGGAGGTTCACCGGGGAACTCTTAAATACCGCTTCGCTTCGACCGTAGCCGTGGTGACAGACATACCCTTTTTAAGTTTGTACCCAAAAATAATTTTCGTTAAATAAATAATAAAGTATCAAGTCATAAATTCAATTTTAATTACCATATACATTATGAGTCTGAGAATTCAAGAATGCCGAGCTCACGCCTCAAAATGTTAAAACGGTCTTCAGCCAATGGTTTAGTGAATATATCAGCTAGTTGATGATCAGTGTCAATAAATTCTAGGCAGATATCCCCGTGTTGTTGATGATCACGAAGGAAATGATGTCTAATTTCTATGTGCTTTGTGCGTGAATGACAAATAGGGTTCTTAGTCAGATTTATAGCACTAGTGTTATCACAATAAATAGGAACATTTTTGTAGTGCAGATTGTAGTCCTCTAAGGTTTGCTTCATCCACAAAATTTGAGCACAACAACGTCCTGCGGCGATATACTCAGCCTCAGTTGTTGATAATGCTACTGAATTTTGTTTCTTGCTAAACCAAGAGACTAAGGCCTTTCCTAAGAAATGACATGTGCCACTGGTACTTTTACGGTCCACTTTGCATCCAGCAAAATATGCATCCGAGTAACCTATAAGGTCAAAGGATTTGGTTTTAGGATACCATAAGCCAACTGTAGAAGTTCCTTTAAGGTATCGAAAGATACGCTTAACGGCACTAAGATGTGATTCCTTAGGGTTTGCCTGAAAACGTGCACAAATGCAAACGCTAAACATAATATCAGGGCGACTAGCAGTTAAGTATAATAAACTACCAATCATACCTCGATACTTACGCTGATCAACAGGTTTGCCACTTTCATCAGCATCAAGCTTTGTGGATGTAGCCATAGGCATCCCGATTGGCTTTACATTCTTGAAGTCGTACTTTTTCAGTATGTCCTTCGTGTATTTAGCTTGGTTGATGAATGTTCCGTTCGAGTGCTGTTTGATTTGAAGTCCTAGGAAGAAGTTTAGCTCTCCCATCATACTCATCTCAAATTCACTCTGCATACACTTGGCAAAATCTTGACAGAGTTTTTCATTAGTAGAACCAAATATAATGTCATCTACATAAATTTGCACTAGAAAAATGTCATCATTCATGGATTTAATGAATAAAGTAGTATCAATCTTTCCTTTCGAAAATCCATTTTCAAGTAAGAAGGCGCTTAGGCGTTCATACCAAGCACGAGGTGCTTGTTTGAGTCCATAAAGTGCTTTCTTAAGCTTGAAGACGTGATCAGGTTTTTGAAAATCTTCAAAACCAGGGGGTTGTTTCACAAAAACCTCTTCTTTCAAAAATCTATTTAAAAATACGCTTTTCACATCCATTTGAAAAAGTTTAAAATCATTAAAACATGCAAATGCACAAAACATGCGGATGGCTTCTAGTCTAGCAACATGAGCATAGGTCTCATCATAATCAATTCCTTCTTCTTGATTATAACCTTGTGCCACTAGACGTGCTTTGTTGCGTAGAACTTGTCCATCTTCACTGAGTTTATTTCGGAACACCCATTTGGTACCAATTATCGATTGACCAATAGGTTTAGGAACAAGTTCCCAAACTTGGTTTCTCTCAAATTGATTAAGTTCCTCTTGCATGGCAGAAATCCAAAACTCATCAGTAAAAGCATCATCTACATTCTTAGGTTATATTTATAAAATAAATGCTACATTTGCTGCTATATCAGAATCTTTAAGAGATGAACGTGTACTTACACCTTTGGATACATCACCTATAATGAGAGTTTCTGGATGATCTGGCTTGAATCTCAATGATTCAAATCTTTGGGCCATATCTTTCACAAGGCTCTTCTCAGTTCCTGCATCTTCGAAACTTTTATCAGTCCTTGCCTCTTGGGTCAGATCTTTCTCAGAACTCATCTTAGTCTTTGTATGTGTATCTTCATCATCACTGTCGCTAGATCTGTAACTATTTAACTCATCAAAGGTGACATTAATACTCTCTTCAACAATCATAGATCTTTTATTGAAAATTCTATATCCCTTACTCTTAGCAGCATATCCGAGAAATATCCCGTCATCTGCTTTGGAGTCGAACTTTCCCAAGTTATCCTTGGTGTTCAGGATAAAACAGTGACAACCAAAAACTTTGAAATAAGAAATGTTTGGAATTCTTCCAAACCAAAGCTCATATGGTATTTTCTTCGAGATTGGTCGGATTAACACCCTATTTAAAACATGACAGGATGTACTAACAGCTTCTGTCCAAAAATATTTAGGAAGATTATACTGATTCAGCATGACTCTAGCCATTTCGCTTAGAGTACGATTCTTCCGCTCTACAACACCATTCTGTTGGGGAGTTCTAGGACAAGAAAATTCGTGGTAATATCCACTATCATCACAAAACTTTTTGAAATCAGAATTTTCGAATTCGCCACCATGATCACTTCGGATACGAGTAATCATGAAGCCTTTTTCGTTTTGTACCTTTTTGCAAAATATCTGAAATTCAAAAATTGCATCACTTTTGTTTGATAAGAAATAAACCCAAGTAAATCGAGAGAAATCATCAACAATAATAAAAGCGTAGAGCTTACCGCCAAGACTAGCGACTCTACTAGGACCAAATAAATCTATATGAATTATCTGCAAAGGTCTCGAAGTACTTACAGCGTTGATGGATTTAAAAGTAGACCTATGTGCTTTGTTCTTTTCACAGTCAGCACATACCATATCTCTCTTGAATGGAATTTTAGGGAGTCCTCTTACCAACTTCTTTGTATTTAGACGTGAGATAGTATCCATGTTTGCATGTCCTAGTCTCATGTGCCATAGCCAGCTTTCATCTTGATTGGCTACTAGGCACCTTCCTGCATTATTAGTATTCTCCAGAAAGAAAACATAAATGTTGTCTTCTCTAATCCCTTTATATACGGGATCACCAGATGACATATCATATATGGTACATTTATCTTTCACAAAATTGATACCATAACCATTATCTGCCAAATAACTTATGCTCAATAGGTTATGTTTCAATTCAGTTACTAGATAAACATCCTTTATTATTGGATAAAGAGAAATACCTACAGTACCATTACCTATTATATTACCTCTCAAGTTATTTCCGAAGGAGACATATCCTTCTTTCTTCATCGATAGCGTAGCGAATAAAGATGCATCACCAGTCATGTGTCGCGAACATCCGCTATCGAGGATCCATTTGCTTCTAGCATGAGAGGGTTGAAGGTCCACCTACAAGACAAGTAGATGAATCCTTTGGTACCCATTTTCTGAAGGGTCCACTCAGATTAGCTTTAGGTCTCCAAACTAAAGTATGGTTGTCAACAAGCTTTCTTGTAAGACAATATTGAGATATGTGTCCGTGCGTACCACAATAAGTGCAAGTCAGTTTAGAACCAGATGTGGTTGAAACTGTGTTCACATGCTTGTTTGGTTTCTTGGAGAACCTATAAGTGAAAGTATGATGATGTTCGTGTTTCTTCTGTGCTTTCTTATGTTTAGTCCTTTTAGGTGTATGCTTAGCATTAGGACTAATCTTAGGCTGTGTCACAGGTATTGCCTGTTTGCCTAACTTGATTTCTAACTTTTTAGAAATCGCAATAGACTTTTCGTATCTAGCAGTCATATCTAGAAGTCTTTGTTCAGTCACTAAGTGCATCTTCTTCTCTATGTCATAAAGCTTTTGTACTTTGACATAGTCCCTTTCTTTCTTTTCAATATTGAGGATAGCCTCATGATAGTCTGCCTTGAGTTTGGCTATCTCATCCGTGTTACCGGTAGTAGATGTCTCTTTAATATCTTCAATTAGATTGGACAGTCTAGCTATCTCGATTGTGTGTGCCTTAATCTCTTTTCGAGATTGCTTATACTTGTCGAGCACAGTTTTGTGATCTTCAAGTAGTTCGCTAAAGGCATTCTCTAATTCATCGAAAGTAAAATCATCAAACAAAGGGTTAGATGATACCTTATCGAATGCCATGAGACAAATATTTGTATTACCGCAAGGTCTGTCTTCTTCTTCTGTATCACTGGCGTCGCTTTCGTGCCAGATGCTTGTGTTGGCATACTTTCGACCAGTTGTTGCTTTTCTGCTTGATCTTGATCTATCGTATGGACTGCTTTTCTTGGTAGTTGGACAGTCCTTCTTCATATGCCCTGACTTCTTGCATCCAAAGCATATAGTTTCATCTTCGTTGCTTTCTTGGACATCTTTCTTCTTTTTGCTTGTGAACTTTAGATATTTTTTGAAGTTTTTCACAAGTAGGGCTCGTTCATCACCACTTGACGATTCTTCATCGGAATCGTTGTATGTTGATTTTCTTGCTTGAGCTTTGAAGGCAATAGATTTCTCCTTTGGTGTTGCTTCTTCAAAATCTTGCAAGTCGAGTTCATGGGTCATGAGTTTGCCCATCAGCGTTTCCAGAGTCATAGTGGTGAGATCGTTTCCTTCAATGATTGCTGTGGCTTTTGGATTTCAGTTCTTTGTTAGAGCCCGCAGCACTTTTTTGATCTTCTCGTGATTGCTGTAATCTTTACCAAGAGATTGTAAAGGATTAGTTATATCAAGGAAACGAGTAAACATCTGTGTAATTGACTCACCGGATTTCATCTTAAAAGATTCATATTCCTGTGTCAGTCTACTAATTTTGGATTCCTTCACTTGGGAAGTCCCTTCATGGGTTACCTCAAGGAGTTTCCAAATTTCGTGAGACATCTTACAGGTTGAAATTCTGTTGAACTCGGTTTTGTCAATTGTACAGAATAGTGCATTGATGGCTCGAGCATCAAGACTAGCTTTTGCTTTTTCAGCATCGGTGTACTTGTCATGAGGCTTTTCCATAAGAACGCCTTCAACCACTGTGGGTGCTGGCTTCTTATATCCATCAATGACTATTGACCAAAGATCAAAGTCAAGAGACTTTAGAAAGAAAGTCATTCGTGTTTTCCAGTAGGTATAATTTGTTCCATCAAATAGGGGAGGTCTATTTGTGGATTGCCCTTCACCGTTGAATATAGATTTCACGGCTGCCATATATATACTCTCTAAGGTATGTTATATAAGAATATAACCTGCTCTGATACCAATTGTAGGACCGTTGAGCACCTCTAGAAGGGGGGTGAATAGAGTGTGTGTGTGCAGCGGAAAATAATCACCAATTAAAAATTAAACTATGGCAGTGATATGAGAGACAGTAAATAAAGATGGAGAATTCAAACTCAGTGACACAGCGATGTATACTGGTATCCCTCTGAGAGGACTAATCCAGTCTCGAGTACTCTTGCTCGATGTTAATCCACTATGGCACAAGCTTTAACTGAGAGCTTGCAGTCTCTTACAACACCGTGCTTGGTGACAAGCGCACGACCAGCTTCACAACACCGTGCTTGGTGACGAGCGCACGACCAGCTCCACAACAAGAAAAGTTGTTGAACTTGAACGACCTCTTTACAACTCTTGGAATACCAAAAGACTCTAAATCAACTCTGATAGTACTGGCTTTTGGCTAAGAGATGTATAGGTATGATTTGAAAATCTTAGATCGTTTGAAAACACTTGAGTAGTAGAGAAGAGAGAATAAAGAATGAATGAGTGATTTGAAATGAAAAGTTCTTCTCTATTTATAGGTGTTTTCACGAACCGAACTCGGGCAGAACTCGGGCAGAGTTCAGATGCAAATATCTCGCAAAGAGACGTTGCTCGCTGATTTGGAGGCAACAGAAGTTTGAATCATTTTTGACCGAACTCGGTCAGAACTCGGGCCGAACTCGGTTGCGAGTTCTGTCAGGAGATATTTGAAAAAATCATTTGTAAAAACAGTTTTCAAGATATGTTTTTGGTTATTTGTAAAATCATTTGTAATGGCTATTTTCAAAATATGTTTTTGAAAATATTTTGTAAATGAAAATACGAATAGGTAGGCTTTTGGAATGTGGACAGTTTTAACCCTAAGCCAGTAGGTAGGCTTTTGGAATGTGGACAGTTTTAACCCTAAGCCAGTATTACCAAAATTGATTTTACATAATAATTCCTAGACTCAATAAAATATAAAATACAGAATAAAATGAGAAATGAGTCTTCTGAAGATTTGATGATGTTGACGCTTTGTTTTGATGCAGTACATCGTCCGTTGAATTTGATTTCATGTATCCTAAAATGATTAGCCGCATTTTCTATATTTTGTGTATTGACTTAAGTGTATGTTGATTATCGAAATCGGGTGTGACCATGAAATGGGCCAACAGACTCTACTCCATGTAAGAAATTTTTTAACATTTTAAACTAATGTACTAGCTAGATTTTGTTGTTAATTTACTGACTATTTATTTACAAATTGTATAGGCATGGATATACGAGCACTTCCCGATGCTCAAGCGGGGTGAGCTGAACCCACGCTATCAGGAGCACATTCCTAGAGTGTGTCAATGGAAGCCAACTCAGCTGGAAACTAAAAATCATGAAACGCTGGTTTCCATTCGTGATGCTCTGGATAATTTGGTGCCAGAAGAGGTTAGTTGATAGCGCGTAGATAGCGTAGAATATTTATTTGCTATGTTTATTTGTTGACTATTTTCTTTTAACTTTTGTCCTACAGATAGTTTGGCACCCATACCGGGATCTCCGGCAACAAAATCGCCATCTGCAACCAATATCTCTATTTCATAGTATGATCACATGCTATGATATTACGGAGCCTTACATGCCTGATAGAGTACTTCGTCAGTTTGGCCTCGTATAAACTGTGCCGCAGCACACATTAAGGTTATTGGAGCCTCCGTGTAGGACCCAACCTTTGAACTACAAGCCGCCCTATTTCGACTGGGTGACCGACTGCTACTCCGAGTGGCAACGATATTTGCTGGAGGAAGAACTTCGACAACCGGTGGAGGAGATGCACGACTGCAGCGACGACTACATGCCGTACTACTTGGCAGTCGGACATCCTAAGTTGTCGAACCCTAGAAATCCAGGGCCCATTGCCGTTGGAGCTCTAGGACCTCTGCCTTCAAAAAATGTCTTGTATGCTTCATTAGTCAAGATGGTAAGTTCATAAATTATAGTTTGTAAATACTTTCAAATTTAACTCTCTTAATTAACGTTTTGTTACCATTGACAGGCTACTCGGGTGAAGGCTTTGGCGAAATCCCTCCGATCGGGCTGCCAGAACGATGAATGTGTCAATATCGCGAACCAGTTGGAGCATATCGATGACAATGTCGAATTTCTTTTCATGCAAAATCGGAAGGCACGTACGAAGGCCCTGCATGATCACTGATTTGATTATGATGTTTAACTTGTATTTTGGAAATTGTGATGTTTAACTTGTTGGATATATTATAAAAATTGTATTTTGGATACATGGAAATTATGATGATTAACTTGGATGTTTAACTTGTTGGCAATATGTTTCAATTGTCATGTTTAATTTGTATGTGTAAATTCGATGTTTAAATAGTGATGTTTAAATTGTGATGTTTAAGTTGTGGTGTTTAACATAGATGTACATTCATTGTTTAAATTGCCAAAACTCACACACAGTGAGTTTTGATCAGGACTGTCACACAAATGGCAGTCCTAATGTGAATCAGGACTGCCAGACCACTGGCAGTCCTAATGTGAATCAGGACTGCCAGTGGTATGGCAGTCCTGATCAAACTCACACACAGTGAGTTTTGATCAGGACTGCCAAATCACTAGCAGTCCTTATGTGAATCAGGACTGCCAGTGGTCTGGCAGTCCTGATCAAAACTCACTGTGTGTGAGTTCAAAACTCACACTCAGTGAGTTTTGGTCAGGACTTGTAATGCCTGTGTTCGTATTTCGTATTCTTGGAATACGTGTACGTATTTATTCTTGTATTGCATGATTTTCTTGCTTAATTTCCTTCTTGGCTTGGTTTATTCCTGATTTGGGTTGGTTGGTTCGGTCTGGGATTGCTCTTGGTTCATCATGAACCAAGGGGTGAACCTCCTACCTACCACCACCAACCCCTTTATTAATGCACTCTCTCATTTCTCTCTCTTCATTCATCATCATCTTCCTTCACCATTAAATTTCTCACCAACCTGTGAGTGAGAGGGAGAGAGAGAGAGCTAGGCAAATGCATCTTGCTTCATGGAGGAACCCAAATATTATTGTTTCATTCTCTTCCTTGTAGCATTTTAATACTCTTTAGTACTTGACATTTTCCGTTTCTATGGCTAGATTCTTGTAGATCTAAGTTTATTTTAATTTCGGATTTTCTGGGTTTTGATCTATTTAACATTGTTACTTTCAAGTTTTGTTGGTTCCATGTTGTAGAGTAGCTCGTTCTACCCCATTTTGACCTAAGGAAGTCCGGATTTGGACTCCGGATGAGGGTTTTATGCATCATGGCAGCCATGGTTTCTTAGTGTGCTTCTTCTCGGAAATTTGGAGAAGAAGCACAGTCCTGAGCCGCATGGCAGCACTTGACCGCATGACAAGTTCATGCGGCAAGTATTTATTTTGAGCCGCATGGATTCGGTTTCCCGCCAGCCGCATATCTGGATCGTTGAGCCGCATAGGATTCCATATCCCCTGGCCGCATAGGACTTGACTTGGATCGAGCCGCATAGCCTTGCTCAGACTGAGCCGCATAAGACCCTGCCCTGTCCAGCCGCATGGGAACATTCTCCCTTGGCCGCATGAGACTTAATTTGCCTCAGCCGCATATGACTAATTCTCTGAGCCGCATGGAGCTCACTCCCCCCGAGCCGCATGTGACTCATCTAAATTGGGCCGCATGGGATTTCGTCCAACCTGACCGCATGAACCCATATCAGTTGAGCCGCATAAGAATTGTTATCCCTGGCCGCATAAGACCCTGTTGTCTCAGTCGCATAGAATTCTGCCTGGACCCAGCCGCATGGACTTCCCTGTCGTGCCCTGTTACATTATTATTGCTACTATTGTTACTATTGTTCTTTTATTATTATCATGTATCTTGTAACTTCAGTACAACATGAGTACGCTTTACCTCTATTAGATATTTTACGCTCATTTTATATCCTTACGCCTTTTGTCCTGAACTTGAAAATCATGAATTCATTTGTATGTATTGGAATTGATAATTGAACACGACGTGATAGTGACCCGTAGTGGTGCACTCCTGACATGATAACCTGGCATGACCTGATAGTGGCCCGTCGTGGCGCACTCCTGACAAAGTACACCTGACATGATTTCTCGAATAGCTGTTACGACGGCTACCTGACATGACATGACCTGTATAATTGATCCTGACACCGTGGGCAATTGTGCTTGTACAAATAATCCAGTCCTGTCTGGCATCATGTCTAGGAGGGGACTCCTGAGTACCACGGTCAGGAGTACCTACTGAAATGGACTAAGGTTAATGACTAGTATAATTCACTAGACATGAAGAGATGTTCCCCAGTTACAGGCGATCCCGTTATCCCGGCCGCAAATGTTTGGACTTGTATCCTGCCGACGAGTAGGACACATTTCCAGCCCACTGTCATGTGGGGCACTCTTGATTGTCACTTAAATAATTGAACTCTATTGTCACTCTAATGCATTGTACTCTCTGAATTGTCACTATAATGATTGCCTGGATAACCTGGATAGCTGCAGGGCCTGTGACTACTTGGAGCATCTCATTGCATCTTGCTAGTAACTAGGATTGTGATAACCCTAGTTAGTTAATATAGAAAGCCGTAGGCAATGATTGGCCGTGATTGCTTGGATGGAGTCTAGTCCAGTATAGTATTGTCTAGAATTGATTAATTGTAAGATTGTACCAGAATGATTGAATGATTGTCACTCCAGATTGTCACTATAATGATTGTCACTCCAGATTGTCACTATAATGATTGTCACTCCAGAATGTTACTTGGCCTGATTTTATATATTTATCTTGCCGATAAATGGTGAGAGAAACCAAGTTCCGTTCAGACGAAGGGTTACAACCCCGGTCCTTGTTTGGTTTACGGGTTGTAACCTAGCTATCTGAATAGTCCCATGGTTATCTCATCGTATATCATCCTGGCATGCTTTTCCATATGTCCTGTCTTTTAGTGATTCTATGCAAGATTGTCTTTTATAATTACCTATCATGCTTTTCTTAAACTGTCTGTCTTTTATTATGTAATTATACTCTTGTGCTAATTGCTAGTTTTAGTTCTTAAGTGAAGCCTCCTTTGTGGCACTTGCTCTTTCTGGGGTCTGACCCAGCTGGTTTTGTATGGCCAGATACCGGAGCAGCAGCAAAGGATCTTCCTGCATTTTAGCCCGATGGTGGTCACCAGGCGTAACCAGGGCAACGAGTGGGTTTATTTTTGCTCTCCCACTCTATTATAAAATTATTCTTTTGAGGCGTTTAGCCGCCGAACAAGTGTTAGCTCGTTTGCAACTTTATTTACTGTCTGCCTACGGGCTGTAAGCATGATTGGCAACTCGAGGTTGATCATGTATGACTTAAACTCTTGCTAGTCCTTACATTTTGTACGACTAGCTTCATGATCATCTGGATATGTAATGTTTGGGACGCCTTACAATTGTATATTTGGTGATCTGATATCTTGTGATTATTATTAGTTGGTTGAGATTGAGACAATAGGCTATTTTATGACCTTAAGAGACTGATGGATTGTAGTGAAACCCTCACATATCTAGACAGCCGTGACCGTATGGCGGTGTGGATTCCATTCCGTTATACGTAGCTGGCTATGTCTGCCCCCGCTCTCCAGTATTCTGGTTCTGGGGCGTGCAGGACTGCTAGACCACTGGCAGTCCTAGTGTGAATGAGGATTGCCAGTGGTCTGGCAGTCCTGATTTAAACTCACTGTGTGTAAGTTCAAAACTCACTTACAGTGAGTTTTGATTATGACTGCCAGACTACTGGCAGTCCTAATGTGAAACAGGACTGCCACCGGTCTGGCAGTCCTGATCAAACTCACACACAGTGAGTTTTGATCAGGACTGCCAGATCACTGGCAGTCCTTATGTGAATAAGGACTGCCAGTGGTCTGGCTGTCCTGATCAAAACTCATTGTGTGTGAGTTCAAAACTCACACACAGTGAGTTTCGGTCAGAACTGCCAGACCACTGGCAGTCCTAGTGTGAATGAGGACTGCCAGTAGTCTGGCAGTCCTGATCAAACTCACACACAATGAGTTTTGATTAGGACTGCCAGACCACTGGCAGTTCTTATGTGAATTAGGACTGCCATTGGTCTGGCAGTCCTGATCAAAACTTACTGTGTGTGAGTTCAAAGCAGAAAAAAGTTAAAAATGGACACAAGTAGGATATTTTACACAAGTACATATTGCACACATAATGCAAGCACATGAAATTTGACTTCACACGTATAGCAGACAGGAAAAAGTCAAAAACAAAAAACATATATTTGACTTCACATTTCAAAATGATATACTTTAATGTTTACAAAATGGGTCATCCATATACAAAATATGAAAACTTCATTCGGTCGATTTCGACGTCGAAGTGGCCAACCGGTAAGTCTCTTGGCTCCTCCATCTTCAACAGTTTCCTACAATGATTGATTTGATGATCAAAAGGCCCGGTCCAGGACTTCGCTTCTGCCGGTGCTAGTTTGTACCAAACTGTTGTAGGTGGAGGAATCGGAGAATGGCCGATCATCCTTAGCATGACAAAGTGATCTTTGATTTGACCTATAGTACATAGATTAGTTTGTCTGTGCTCCGCCGGAGGAGCGCACATCGGGAAAAAAGTATTGTGAATCCTCGTCGAATAAAGTACAATAGGGATCCGGTACCGATTAGCAAATAAATACAAGGCAGACGGGACGAACATGTAGTGGTCTGGCCCGGTAACACTGTCAGTGCAAGGAATACTTGTCAACAAACTTGCAACTGTTTCTTCGCTTAGGATGCGGGAGTATAATGGAAGACGACTCTCTAATTCCTCGTACAGCTCCTGCCTCACTTGGCTCCATCTATCTTTGTCAGAATAACCGAGATGTATTACAAGCACATGAAATCCGTAATGGCCATCCCCCAGGACATTAACAATAAGACCAGATGTAACTGCGAATCTCAGGATGAAAATTATGGATATACAAACGCAATGTTTGACTTTCCACAGTATCTTCGTTTGCAATATCCGTTTTCTCCTTTTTCCGGCAAATGATAAGCTTGCTCTTCCGTGCAGGCGGAGCTTGCTCTAAGCTTCGTTCAATATGCTCAAAGGATGATGGATCTCTCTTAGTTGACTCAAGCCTTCTCTTCTGTGAACTACTCATTCTTGTTTGAGGCCTGTCCTTAGGATTGGAAATAACGGACGGCTCATGCATTCTAGTAGTCACCGGACATGTAAGTTCTTGGATTTTAACCTCAATACACTCCCGCTCTGCTCCTGCTGAGGCACACCACCGTGCGTGGAGAAGTTTCACTTGTGGCAAAAAGAAGAAATCAGCGTCTGTCTTCACCACGGGCATTATAGACAACTGCCTCCAACGTTCATCGACAGCAACAACTGGAATAGGAATGGACTGACGACGATATGAATTAATCTCATGGGCACAAGGGAGGCCCAGTGTATGTCGATGTACACACCCACAAACCTGACGATCAAAGCCGACAAACTTTGACCTATCAATCTCTTCAAATATGAAATCCAACGCCTTGTGAGAAATAACACGCATTAAAGAATCCAAGAGGACTTCCTTTCTATGCTCATGCTTGACAATATTTAAGCTCATCTCAAATGATGCCTTAATTTTGTTCACCGTCCGATCTATTGAAGATGTATCGCTTGCCAAACCGAAACAAAGTTGCCTTGGGATGACTTTAAATTCCTCTTTAATACTGAGTGTGCTCCTTCGACACGGTTGGTAGTTGTTGTACCGTAATGCTTCACCACATTCGTCCATGCTAAGACGAATTGTTCTTTGTGCGGTTCAAGCCATGTCTCTTTGATGTAAGAAATGCATGTCGGCTCCCTCCCCTCCCACTTCTCCTTGAACAAGTACCATACGACGGCGTAACTGTCTATCGTACTGGCTCGCCATACACAATTCCAGTCATGGTTGAATTCGTCAAAAACTTGCATGTCAAGTTTACCACCCACTTTCCCGAACTTCAACTTACATTGGGATTGTATATTACGATTTACATGAAAAGTGCATAACAATGTATCCGCTTGAGGAAACACAATCCGAATAGCATTCATTAGAGCATACTCTCTGTCGGTAACAAAAACAGAGGGCTCTCTCTGACCGGTAAAGTGTTTTCAATTTCTCCAACGCCCATGTATAGTCTTCAACTTTCTCACTCTTTATGAAGTAAAAAGCAACTGGAAATATTTTCCATGTAGAGGTGAAGCCGACAACATGAAAGAGAGGCATCTTGAACTTATTGGTCTTGTACGTGCAATCAAGAACTAACACGTCGACGAAAGACCGAGCCAAATGTGTGCAATCGGGATGAGCCTAAAAGATTGAAATGACTTCATTGCTCTGGGGATGTCTTCTATGGTGCTCAACATAATGATTATCTCCAAGCAATTTTAGCACTCACTACAAGAAAATTACCCTTTTACGACATGAAAATTAAGGCATGCCTAAATTTGTATGCTGTAAATGACTTTTAACGACATGCAACTAAGAGAATGCCTTAAAGTTATCCAGAATAAACTTTATAATATTATTTATGGCGTACAATAAATGCCTTAATTGCTACACAAAAGAAGGCATACAAGTGAATGTCGTAAATCCTAATTGAAAGCTATTTATGACGTGCACTGAACGCCTTAATTGGTATACAAAATAAGGCATTCATTGAATGTCGTAGAACCGAAAAAAAAGGGGAGAAATTTTTCACTTTTCCTTGGTTCCCCGCCGCCCCTTATTTGCATACATAATATGTTTCCCTCCCCCACGAAATTTTTTCAGAACTTTCCCACCAATTTTTTTTCCCTTTTCCTTCCCTCTCTACAACAGTAGGTCCTTCCCCACACAATTTTTCACTTTTCCTTGGTCTCCTTCATCCGAGCCTTTCCGTCTGCGCGCCCCAACCCGCGCCTCTCCTTCTATCTGGTTCGTCACCCGCACCCATTCTTCTTCTTCTTCCTCCTCTTTCGATTTTCCTTTTTATTTGTTAGATCATAGCAAGAGTTTGGAGAGGATTGCAAATTTGTAAGCACAATTCTCGTTCCCCAACCTAATTTTCCCTTTTTTAGGGTTTTTGTTTCCCAAATTTTGTTAGGATTTATGATGCACAGTTCATAATGATTCGATTTTAATAGAAGTTTTTACCTATAGTTCTTCTTAGGGTTTTTAGGTTTTAAAAATCAGTTAATAAAAGTAAGGGTTTTTACCTATTGTAACTTCTTTCAAACAGGGTGGATTTGATATTTTCTTTTGACAAGATCTTATTGATATTTGAACTTACATGAGTAGATCTCATACATCCATATTGAACTGTCAATTTAGAACTGCCAATTCTTTTGAGAGCTTTATCTGTCAGACTATGATCATATTTTTTTCTATATTGCTTGTCATTTATTGGTATGAAACTTTATCAACCAAATAGAAATCCTTGTCCAACCATTACTCTTTTTTTTTTGTCTCTGTGAATGCTGGTATTTCTTTCTGCATTATTTATTCACAATTATTCACAATGTTTATCTTTTATTTTTTCCCGTGAAATTGATTGTCAATCTTTTTGTTTTTCAGGAAAGACTCTCAAGCACATTGAGCAACCTGAAAATATACTCTGTGGTATGCTTGATGATAGATGGAATGTTATTACTAGTAATAGAAGCCTTTTATATATTACTAGTTCCAGTAACTGTAATTGATCTTTTTATGGCTGTTGCAATCTTTTGTTCTATTATGGATTAATGCCTGACATCAATTTTCTTAGTCTATTGTTTCAAGGAACATGATCTTCAACTGTAAGTACCTAAACCCAGGCCCTATAGGAAGATGTCTAATAGTAGTTTTAAGAGGAGACTAAAAAATATTGCACATTTATGCATGATATTTGCAAAGAAATAACATTGTAGTTTGTTTCCTTGATTTTTTTTTCCTTTGATCAGTCAATATTTCAGTTGAAACCAACCACCGGTTGCTTTAACATAAATTTTCAGCTTGTTCATCCAAGCTATTAAGATTTTTGAAAAGTAAGGGACTAACAACAGTTATAAGTGAAACATTACCTACATTGTTGCATTGTCCAATCTTCCTTTACTTCTTGATTCAGTCCCTTGGTAGATCAGTTCCTTTAGTGTTCAGTACCATTGGCCTACAGTACATAAATGTAACAGTCCACTCATCTTAATTCAGTCCAAATTGTTGGTCCCTTTGCACAATATATCAGTCCATACCAATGTCAGTCCCATATTTGAAAATTCAATCTTTGTAAACCTATGATTAAACCATTTGGTATTAGTTATGTCCCCAGAATATACATGTTCTGTCCAAACATATTGTAATAAAGTATCAGTCCCAGCTAACCTTAGTTCAGTCTCTTTGTTGTGTTGCAGCATTTGATTAAGATTCTGGATCATATCCTAATAGTGCTTTGAATGGAATAGTATTGACTGGAATAGTCTCTGCATAACTAACTAAACTTTTGTTAGTCTAATGCGTTGTATTAGGTTTAGTTGAAGTCCGTGCATAACTTGACCCCATCCATATAGTACCTCGTTGCCTCACTTAACACATCCAATATACCATATGCAACTAACAGCCTCGTTGCCTCGACTCGCCTCATGCTTAATACAACATAGGTTGTGGCATGCACAAATCACATTTGCAACAAACATCTGGCCAGGATATTATTCTTGCCAACTATGCTTAAGTTACATACCTGGTGTTCATCTAGTGGATTCCTTGTTGAGCATCTCATGTATCCTCAATGGTACTTTAACACACCCAACACCCAGCTTAGTGATGCTAGCCCACATTGCATTGGTTATGTCAGAATACCAATTTCACAAACATGGACCTCTCATGTTATAGGATCTCACCATAATATGTGTGTGAAACTTGTCCAACTCTAATAGTGCCTGCGTTTCCTTTGACAAATTCTCGATGGTTAGCCAGTTAATGCACACATGATTCACTTATGTATCAACGCAAGATCTTTATCTTATTTGGCGAGAATCACCTTAGTCATCATCTATGACCATTGCGCACATTTAGCAGCTAAAGGACTGATCTTTCCCAAGTTCAGTCCTATATGTGACTAAGTTTAGGTGTAAGGACATTGAACATGATGCCGGATTCACGCAATGTATGATGGATTTTTGATATCTCATATCATATTAATTATCTTATAGTTAATCTAAACAATTCAACATTACTCGTTCACTTTAGTCAATTACTTTTATTAACCGAATGTTTCTCATACAAAGAGCATGGTTATTATAAGTTACCAGAACATTACAATCCGACTTGTACCATCATAACCATCTAGCTATCAATTTGATCCCCGTATTCTCAACATGTTTCGAGTATAGCTTGGTAGGCAACGGTTTTGTCATCAGATCGGAAACATTATCAACTAATTCTACTTTTGTAAAAGTTATATCCTTTCGACTCTCGAACTCTCGAATGATGTAATAGTTCCTCTCACATGTTTCATTCCTGAGTGATCTGTGTCTCTACACTGAGCAACTGCCCCATTATTGTCACATAACTAAGGTTATAGGGACAATGCAGCTGGGACCACTCCCAACTCAGTTAAAAATCTACTTCCTCTCCACATGTTTCATTCTTGAGTGATCTCTGTGTCTGTACACTTAGCAACTGCCCCATTATTGTCACATAACTAAGGTTATAGGGACAATACAGCTGGGACCACTCCCAACTCAGTTAAAAATCTATCATACTATACAACTTCTTTCTAGGCTTCTGAAGCATCCATATATTTTGCCTCAGTGGTCGAATACTGTGTAGCCTTCAGTTTAACGTTTTGCCAAATCACTGCTCCACCAACAAGTGTGAAGATGTAATCGCAACTAGATACTTTATCATCAAGATTAGACTAGAAATCCGATATTTTTTACCGCTGTCCAATGTCCAGTGATCCAAACCCGGGTTGCTTTGGAGTCTTCCAATAACATGGCATACATAATGCTTCTCTATTGTCGAGACATGAAGTATACTCATCTGATCCACATCAAGTAAAACATTGGGACACTGCTTTCTAGAAAGTGTGGCCCCATGTCTAAATGGAATAACAGTTAATTTAGAGTTTGCCATGTTGAAACTAACAAGATTTTTCTCAATACAAGTGGCTTGGCTCAATCCTAATATTCGTTGATGACGATCTCACAAAAGTTTATTCCTGAGAATATAGGATGCCCCAGGTCCTTTATTTAAAATTGATTGGATAACCGTATTTTTGGGACTTAGTCATTGGGCTACACACAACTAATCATAATAGTTTATCGTCTCTCTCTTGTCCCTTTCTTTTTTTATTCTAGCTCCCTTATTAAACTCTCCTCTTGGAACTCTTCTTGTGAGGAGGAGGAGGTATCAACACTGGATCAACATGTTCAATTTTATCAAGAGTTTCAGCGCTACTAGCTCCTTAAGGAGCTTTGGCAGTGTGAATGACAGCTTATTATCTGATAATTCATTGTGAACTACTTAAAAGTTGGAATCATGGGGAGTGATTGGAGCACAGTTACAACCTTAATTTATTCATGTATCCCATCAAATTGACAACATGATCACCCACTGGAGTATTCCTTTTCATCGTAGTGGTCAGCATTGTGCACGCAATTTTGAAACTCTTGCTACACGTGAATGCTCACCGAACATTTGATTAAGATTCTGGATCATATCCTTTGCATGCACCTTTTTATGGTGTTGATGCTGCAACACGTTGACCTTGTAGCCAACATAATGACTGGAATAGTATTGACTGGAATAGTCTCTTTGTTGTGTAGCTAACATTTGATTAAGATTCTGGATCATATCCTAATAGTGCTTTGAATAGAATAGTATTAACATCGATGGGTGTTGTGAATTTATAAATATACAACTTTGGCAAATGAAATGGTTACACTGGGTCAATAAGAAATCTTATCAACACTTTGTACCATGTAAATCTTCGACATGCCGAATCATTGTATTGACAACATTTTCCTCAAATTTCTCTCTTTTCCTTGTCATTTTTCTTTGCCTAATTGACTTGGAAAGATAGTCCTTATGTTGGTATTGGTCGGTATCGGTAATGGTTCAGGATATGCCAAAATTGATACAATATGGTTGCTACCTATTCGTGTCAGCCAATACTGGGAATCTTGGTTAATAAGGTAAAGAAGGTGATTCGAATTTCGGCACTAAATGTATGGAAATGTATGGCCATGAGCATACATTTCAGAGAACTTTGGTTATTAATATGTCAAACCAATTCAGAGAACTTTGGTTATTTAAATCATCATTATGATATAATTATAAGTTAAATGTATTGCCATGAGCATAATGGAAATGCATCCTCATCCTGATAGTATCACAAAGTGGATTCCCTTCAAATAAAGTAATTGCATATAAACTAGTCTCTATTTCAGTGGCTAACAGGTTATAATTCGTACAAGGTGGGTCATACACAATGGACAAAGATTGGATACACTTTAGAAGGTTACTATTTATTCCTTAAAACCTTAAATATTAACATACTTGTTGCTTGTTATTAATATTAGATTATGTTTGGGGTTTGTCTTTATTTGTAGAGATTCACAAGCATATCAAAATGGTGCACGCAAGTTTGCTGATACAATTCAAGCTAGTAAGGGAAATCCAGAAAAAATTCAGTGTCCCTGTTGTCGATGTTTAAGTCATCGATTTCACCATTTTGATATGGTTTATGAGCACTTAGTCATATTTGGGATGGATCCTTTATATGATAAATGGATCTTTCATGGTGAAAGTTCTACTGCAACCAGAGACGAAGATATAGAACTACCCGAAGCATATAAAATGTTTAGAGATGCAAACTTTGATTATGATCTTTTTGATGACAATGATAATAATACAGAACCTGCATATGAAAGAAGAGATGCAAATTTTGCAAATCTTGTGGAGGAGGCTGAACTTCCTTTATATGCTGGATCTACTTACACAAAGATGGCTGCAGTTGTTGCTCTATATAAGTATAAAGCTCGACATAGTCTCACAGACAGCGGTTTTAATGAGCTTCTTGAGATGCTTGGCAAAATTTTACCTCAAGACAACAAACTTCCTGATTCTTTATATTCAGTAAAGAAGATGCTTAAAGATTTTGATCTAGGCTATGAGAAGATACATGCTTGTGTTAATGATTGTTGTTTATTTAGAAAGGAAAAAGAACATATGGAGACATGTCCTGTGTACTGTTGTTACATAAACACAAATGTGCTTGTTACATAAACTGAAACTAAGTTTCATATTGACATCTTTATTCACTCTTTGATTTATTTATATTTAAGTTCTTGGTTGTTTTCTGCAGGTCATCTGACCCAGAGGCTGTTGTAGGTCTATTCAGAAACTTGTGAACATGTCGGGATCTGGTGAGGTAAGCTCCATTTGTCTTTATAATCATTTTTAATAATATCTTGGTGAAAAACTTATAGTTCTTATTATTTGCTTTTTATATGAAGTGTTCAAAAAAAGGTGCTAAAAGAGGAGAGAAACAACGTTTAGCTTCCATATCGGTTTCCATGCAAAGAGGAAATGAATGTGTAAGAATATCAAATGGAGACTCTAACTCTCCATCTAACATGGCACATAATATACCAAATGACCAAAATCAGTCAAGTTCTACTGTACCTGAGAAGAAGAAAACTAGGGGTAAATCAAGAATGGATCATATTCGTATGAGAAAAAATCCTGTTCCGGTCGATTTCAATGACAGGGGTCAACCAATTGGAGATACTGCAGCTGAATTTGCTAGTTTTCTAGGCTCGACAGCAAGAGATTTAGTTCCAGTGACAATGGATAAATGGACAGATCTTTCTGATGATTTTAAACATCAAATATGGGAGAGCATCACGGTAATATTTTTCTGTCATAATTATGTGTTTTTGAGATGTAGTTATGTACTTATATTTTTTTATTGTTGGCTATCTTTTTCTTATAGCAAAAATTCATACTTGATGGCTGCCACAAGACATATGTATTCCAAAAGTTAGGAAGATATTGGCGTGATCATAAATCTAATTTGATGAAAGGTGTGATGGAGCAAGCAAAAGTTGTAGGTCTACCACGAGCAATGGCCCTCATGAAACCTGACAATGTACACTTCTTTAAAGATTGGAAGACTTTTGTAATGAAGAGAAGTGCTCCCGAATTTAAGGTAAGTATTGTTGGTTTCATTATATGTTTTGTTCTTAATAATTATTATTGCTATATGACACATAGATTTCAAATATAATACAGGAAACAAGTGAAAAGTTTAAGAAGATGAGGAAAAGTCAAATTTTGTTGCATACAACGAGCCGTAAGGGATATGCTCGTCTAGAGGAAGAAATGGTAACTCATCTTTGTCCGCCTTATTAGTTTTTACTCATCTTTTGTTAACTCAAAACATGTATTGCAGCGTCAACAAAGTGATAATCCTAGTTCAATACACAGAGTTGATGTTTGGATCAAGGGACATAAGAGGAAGACTGGTACATTGAGTTCAGAGGCTCAAAAAATTCTGGTTTGTTTTCGTCTATTTATTTTATCATTTGGTTATTCACTTATAACGTTCTAAATTATCCATTGTTCTATTTGTTATTAGGATGAAGTAGAAGATATTCATAAGTCAGCGACACCATTAGAAAAAAGTTCTCTTCAAGACGATGCAGTTTCAAAAGTAATTGGCCCTGAACGAAGAGGAAAAGTAAGAGGACTTGGTTTTGGTGCGACTCCTTCAAAAGTAGATAGCCAAAAATATCATCGGGATAAATTCAGTAGATTAGAAAATGAGTTTAATGAATTAAAAGCTTATGTTAAAAGCATTGTTGACAAGGTTGTTGTGAATGATAACACTGTAAGTTTTTTTTTTACTTTGACACATCTTTATTCTTTGTTATGAACCAACTTGTTCAATAGTTAATGTATTTTTCATTCATGTAGCAAACTGCAAACTCAAACCCGATGAGCAAGGCTAACTCAAACTATGGGGTTGAAAGTTCTGACAATCGTGAGAGAGCTGAAACAAGGAGGGAAGAAGTAAATAAAGAAATTCCAAGTTCTCCTATCACTGGGACAAAATGCAAATTGTTGAATTGGGAAACAGGTTTAGAAGTTGTGGCAATTGGCGAGATTGCATCTACAAATCCCAAAGATTTGGTCTATCATGTGGCTATAGGACAAGAGTGCTATAAAGTTTGGGTGCATGAAGTCATTGATTATGGGTTGACTTTATATCGGCCGACCCGTGAATTTTTTTTCCTACATGAGGCTTTATCAAGTACGATCGCGTGGCCTATCAAGTATATCAAATTCGACTAGTAGTTTGTGTCCTTTTGAGGTAAGGTAATATTTACACAATTTTGGTGGAGATTGGCAATTTCACAGGAACTTATCATGTTATTATTGAAGCATAGATGAAGGCGTGCTATTTTCTGATCTATTTTCTATGTTCCAATTTATTCCTCATATGCATGATTATCTCCTCTTTAAATTTCTGACATGTAAATATTCCTCGTTTGCTGAAATTTCTGCAGTGCGCGCATCAATATTAGCTTCTTCCATATTCAATCCATTAGCTCCATTGAGGTTAAATTCTAAACTCTAAATCTTCATGCCTCAATCATTGCAGAAAGTAAGCTGAGCACATATCATTTGATTCTACTTTTGCATCTTATGTCACCTTCAAAGTGAACAAAATAACATGTAGGAAATGCATCAATTAATACTTCATGTGCCACCATAGATAATAGGGATGTACAGCCGCCTTCTTTTTAGTCCTTACACTATCCTCAATATCATTTGATGAGGAGGACTTGAGTTTTTGGTTTTGATTCAGTCCAATGAATGCAGATGATAGATGATATCTAGCATATTAGAAGTATAAGCTCTTGAATGCAGATATAGTGCAATGAATGCAGATGATAGATGATATCTGTGCACCTGAGCACGGGGTACCCAAGTGACAAGTTGTTATCAGCAGATGCCAGTTATAGACATCAAATGCCAGTGTATCCTGATAATACTTGAATCACCATCTCATACTCAGTTGCACATATCCTGCAATTGCCTCATACTCGAACAGAATTAACAACTAGGTGACCCGTTATATAGAACGAAAGAGAATCCTTGAATAACAGTACACTACAAAAAGGTACACAAGAACATATTGTGCTATCATACTGGACTACTAAGAAAACAAGAAAAGCAGAGATTTTTCTTTCCTATCATAGTTGACTACTAAGAAAACAAGAAAGCAGAGATTAATTAGAGAACTTTCAAAGGCTACGACTGTTTAAGCACCTGAACAAACTACTATTAATAGGAAATGTTATCAGCAATGCTCCATATAAAGGACCTAAAGTTTATTTTAAAAGGTAAATAGAATGTTTGATCCTGAAACTTCTGTGCCAATTTGAAAATTGTCCAAGAGTCCCTATGAAAACAAAAAGATTGTTCAATACCCCGTAGTGATTATATATAACACACCTCTCTTCTGGATCTGACTGGTCCTTACATCTCTGTAAGTTTACGGGTCCATGTCCCTTGCAGTTAAAATATTGGAGGTGTCCATTGTAAATAGAATAGACACTAATTTACTTGTGCAGGGCCAACAGTCTCCTCTTTGTCTATATTTGTACAGTTCCGGAGATATTTTGAAGGTAATGCACAATATAGCTGCATACATTAACCACACTGAAATGGACAACTACAATTCATAGGAGTACATTGTACTTCATTGGACATTAGTCCTTACATTCATGCCCTGCACTTTCAATCAGCCAACAACACATATTGCATTACCTTCATTAGAAGAGTGTTGAGTTTTACTGTCATTGCATAAGCCATGGAAATTAGACTATATAGCAGTAGGCTTGGGAGTATCCCAGGATTTCATGTACTGGGCTATGAGAGGAGGGAAACCAAGTCTCGAGGACAGCAGGCAAGTTGGCTCTGCATATCTGAGATATTACTCTTGAATTGTGTATTGGCCTACATCCTAATGCAGCAGGAGGGAAACCATACTCCCTTACATCCTAATGCAGCAAGTTGGCTCTGCATATCTGAGATATTACTGGGCTATGAGAGAAGGAGGGAAACCATACTCCCTTACCAACACTGTGTATTGGCCTACATCCTAATGCAGCAGGAGGGAAACCATACTCCCTTACATCCTAATGCAGCAAGTTGGCTCTGCATATCTGAGATATTACTGGGCTATGAGAGCAGGAGGGAAACCATACTCCCTTACCAAAATTTAAGAGGTTGTTTTTTGCTTTTACCAAGTAGTTATAAATTGAATGCTCAAAGTAGTAAAAATTAGCTATGCTGACCACCCTTCAAGTTTCAATTCTCACATGCCTGAAGGAAATCTATACAGATACTTATTTCTCTAGTTCGAAATTTTGTGGGGTGATATCCTAAGAGATGGACTAGCTGTATGGTCTTAAATTTTGTTCTTTAGATCAGACTTTGTCGGACTGATCCAAGAAATGGGTTCATCTGGTGCTGTGTCTGAGATAATTTTGACAGGCTTGTTTTTGACAGTCTAACTTATATGTGTCTAAATGATACCCTCAATGTTCTCTTTCCCAATCATCTGATACATATACAATTAATTTTGACAGGCTTGTTTTTGACTCATTGAAGAAGAAGAAGAAAAAAGCTCAGTTAATTTTGACAGGCTTGTTTTTTGGTGAGTATTATGATCTTCTTCCTCCCTCCTCTTTGCTCATGTTCAAAGTTGCAAACAAAACATTTCCCATATATGCGGTGTTTTGGTATGAAAGCTTCAATATAGGCGGTGTTTCCTAGAAGAGTCAAAAGTCGATATTTGTGTAATGAAAAAGGTTCAAGAGTGTTTCCCATCTCTACTTCTTGATTCAACAGTTATGGCTTAATCCAACAGAAATTATTAATAAATATTTTGTTTGCTAAACTATTTTTTGCATAGCATAAAGTTCTTTCGATGCAACTGTCACAGAGTGAAAATTCCTCTTTCTGGCTTATGATTGAAAATTTGAGTGCTAATATTGCTTGGAGGAAATAAATAATTGTGAAGCACAAAGCTCTTGAGTATCTTTGTCTATTCAAACATTTTTTAGACAAAAAATGATAGATATTTAACCTGTATATATGGATCCAGACCGGTCATCATCTGGAACTGGATCCAGAGATCAAGAGATGACATGATACAAAAACAGAATTTATTGTATACATATATAAACATATATACCTGTGTAACATAAATATATGTCAGAAATTAACGAAATGTCTATAGATTGTATAATCAAGATGCTCATATCAACTACCTCTTTTGCTTTTGTGTAGGTTGCAGACATGGGATGAGAGATTGTCAGACAGAGGGCAGGTTATGCTGGAGAAGATGGTGGGCTAGTTGTTGTTCGACATTATGTTTTGATGTATAAATTTTGGGTTTGGATTATTAGATATTAATGTTTAAGTGAAAGTTTGCTTTTTCGTAATTGCTACATAAATTTTGGATTTAGATCATTAGATATTATTGTCTAAGTGAAAGTTATGCTTTCTCGTATTTGCTGGATAAACTTAGGATTTGGATCATTACATATTATTGTCAAAGTGAAAGTTATTATTTTTCGTAATTGTTGGATCATTTGATATTATTTTTCGTAATTATATCTTGTTGGATCAATGACGTCTTGTTCTTTTGTGGTTTGTTGTCAATGGTAAAATTGATTACTATTAAAGCATGATTTGTTTTTTTTTTTTAAAAATTGAAGAGAAATTAAGGCGTGCATAATATGTCCTAATTTATGTGTATTTAGTACTTTTTACGACATACGTTATATGTCATAATATCTGTGCATTAAAGAGTAATTGATGTCTAGTTTATACTTTCCACGACATACAAGAAATGTCGTAATTTATTGTATACACGGCATCCATTGCATGCCGTACAAACAGTGTATTCACGGCATACATGGAACGCCGTAAAAACTAGAGACTTTTTACGACGCGGGCGAATACGGCTTTCACTGCGGCATACATTGAACGCCGTAAAAACTTTTTACGGCATACCTTGCACGCCGTAAAAACCAATATTTCTTGTAGTGACTTCTTGCATCGCCATTCTCGATTTCGACCGAATGGCGTTAGAAGAAGATAGGGCGTTGTATATTGACTTCATTGTAGACTTGTTCTTCTCATCTTCATGTCGTATGACGGAATATATTTGTCTCGGTGCAACTCCGGAATTGGACAAGTCTTCGACTATCTTCTTCTCCGTATTGTTCAACCGTCCGACATACGGATGACCCAATAGTGTTTCGGCAATCTCGTGGTTGTGGATTCCATTCATGACTTGGACTGTCCACTTCGCTTCTTCATCATTTCTAATATAGATTTTGAACGGACAACCACATTTTCTCGTTCCAACATTTCTCTTTGAAACTTTACTTTAGATAACTTTATCTTTCTTATGGCTTCTGAACACACCACCTCGTTCACATGAAACCACCGTAGTTTGTTGTCCCGGACGGTTTCGGGCCGATCTAGATATCACAAGAACTATATTGTTTGCCTGTCCAACTTCTCGGCACCAATTTAGCGCACCTCCGTATGATTCAAAACACATATCGGTCATGAATAAATGGCCTACATCGACGCCAATTGGAGCAGCTACCTCGATACCGGAAGATGATAAGTCCTACAATATAACTTAAAGTTAATAAAAGTAAATAACACAACACCAAAAATGTGCAAACTGCTGCCAAAATGTAGGACTGCAGAGGGCAAGGCAGTCCTTGCAATAATCAGGACTGCCACCACACTGGCAGTCCTTGCAATAATTAGGACTGCCACAACTCTGGTAGTCCTTATGTTTTAAAGGATTGCAGCTGTTTGGGCAGTCCTGTATGTAGGGTGGACTGCCAGAGTAGTGGCAGTCCTGTCTGTCACAGCCCCGAATTTCACCCGACATGAATGTTAAAGTTTGCTTACCAAGAGTGCATCCGAAGCAAGAATGTGTTCTTCGGACATATCGGGACGAGAGTCTACTACATTCGATGACCCGGGTTCTTCCATGTTCCTTTTTTCTAAATTAAACACATATAAATCATTATTTATATGTGAAATTATTGTGAGAAAGTCTATAAATATATTAATTAGATGACATATCCATTAACGGAAGAAGTCGATGACACTATAACAAAAATTTGCAACCTAAATCTTCACAATGTCTTGGTTGGGAGAAAATTTGGGTTAGGGTTTACAATTTTATGACCTAGAAATTCTTAGGAGAAGGAAATAGTAGAGAGAGAAGAAGAGTAGGGAAATAAAATGAAGTTGCTATTTATATGATTTCTTGGGCTAGCCCCAAGTAAAAAAAATTTGATGGCAAACTTGTAATTTTTTCAAAATTTTTTGGGATAGCCCCAAGTAATTGGTGTGGTGCCCTTAGGGGTTGTTTGGTAACCGAATTTTACTATTTGGATTTGGAAATCCTCCAAATCCAAATCATGGATTTCAAGATTCAAATCCAACTCCAACCAAACATAGGATTTGGATTTATGATTAATAATTAAATTTTAGTCATGATCAATAATTAAGCTATTAATTAATTATGATTAATTATAGTTATTATTATTTATAAAATTAATAATTAACGATTAGTAATTAATAATTGACGATTAGTTATTATTAATTATAAAATTAATAATTAATGATTAGTTAATTTTTAAATAAATAAAGATTAATAATTAAAGATTAATAATTAATAAATACGATTAATAATTAATAATTAATAACTATAAATTATAATTAACGATTAATAATTAGTAATTAACAATTGATAATTTTTTATTAACGATTAATAATTATAATTATAATTATTGATTAATAATTAATAATTAACAATTGATAATTTTTTATTAACAATTAATAATTATAAATTATAATTACTGATTAATAATTAATAATTAACGATTAATTAACTATAAATTAAATATTTTAAAATACTAATTATAAATTAATATTATTATGATTAGTAAATTATTAATTAAATTATTATAAAATATGATTCTAATTGTGATTAAAATATTATTAATTAAGATTATAATAAAATAGTTATTAACAAATTATTAATTAATATTATAATAATACTAATAAATTATTAATATGATTATAACAAAATTAACTAATTAACTCATTTTTTAATTAATAATACTAAACATAGGATATCATTATTAATTATTATAATAATACTAATAAATTATTAATTAATATTATAATAATAATAATAATACTAGTATATTATGATTATTAACTAATTAACAAATTATTAATTAATATTATAATAATACTAATAAATTATTAATCATGATTATAACAAAATTAACTAATTAACTAATTTTTTAATTAATAATACTAATTAACTAATTAACAAAATTAACTAATTAACTAATTTTTTTACGAAAATAATTAACTAATAAACGAAATTATTAACGAAACTAATTAACAAAACTAATTAACGAAATTAACTAATTAACTAATTAACTAATTAACGAAATTATTAAAGAATAATTATTTTTTTCCTCCAAAATTCAACCAAATTTAAGTTTTGGATTTTGTCATACTTTCTATATCCAAATCCATCTCCAACCAAACATAGGATTCCATGGATTGGTCTCCAAATCCATAAAAATTCAAATCCCACCTCCAAATACGGTTTACCAAACACACCCTTAGAAAAAGCCAAGTAAATTTGGGGATGTTCTTAGAAATTTAGGAAAGTCCTGAATAAAAAATTATAAACATATGAATTGTTTGAAGTAATGGTTGTCCTACGCAAAATATGAAATACCTTTGAATTTTCACTTTTATTTTCCAAAAAAGTATCCATCATCACCATCTTCATCAGAAGCAAACTCTTTTTGCTTCCGATGGAGTCCGTGGAAAAACACGTGAAGCAAGCTTCTCTGCTATGGCTGGCGGGATTCGGAGAGGCTTGTTGCCTCCATAGAGTCTTCCTCTTATGCAAAAGGTGCCTCCTTTTTCTTGTCCTCATTTTTTTTTTTCGAATTTTGCTCTTTGTTGACGATGTTTTCTCGATTTTGTTGTTCGATTGGTCCAGTTCGAGGATGCTATCGGTCCGGACGGGGCAGTGCTTCCTACTGAACGGCTTTATTTTCTTGGGAAGGTGAATTTTTTCCCTAGGGTTTTGATTTTGACCCCTAAATTTCACTTGAATGATAGTCGAGAATGGTGTAATTAGCATATGAAAGTTCAATTTTGGTCCCTAAAAATTTACTTTATTTTGAAAAATTGGTTGAAATTTTATGGTTTCGATTTTCTCCCGTAATTAAACTTAACGTATGATATTGGTCGAAAGATCTGATTGCAAGGTGGAAAATGTGTGGAAAAGAAATTAATTCCATGGAATTATTTTCCTAGGAAAAAGATTCCATGGAATTTTAAAAATTTTCCATGGAAAACTTAATTTGGGTGTTTGATTGGCATTATTTTCCACGAAAAATAGTTATTTTCCATGGAAAATGATATTTTCCTATGGGTTGGACAAGTTTCATTTTCCACCATTTTAGATGGAAATATGGAAAATGATAGTTTTTTGGAAAATAATTCCATGGAAAATATAAGCTATCAAACACTACAATTGGTGGAAAATTTGTGATGGAAATATTTTCCATGGAAAAATAGCCCAATCAAACACAGCCGTGTTTGATTAGTCTTTTTTTCCATGGAAAATATTTCCATCACAAATTTTCCACCAATTGTAGTGTTTGATAGCTTATTTTTCCATGGAATTATTTTCCAAAAAACTATCATTTTCCATATTTTCTTCTAAAATGGTGGAAAATGAAACTTGTCCAACCGATAGGAAAATATCATTTTCCATGGAAAATAACTATTTTCCGTGGAAAATAATGTCAATCAAACACCCAAATTAAGTTTTCCATGGAATTTTTTTCCTAGGAAAATAATTCCATGGAATTAATTTCTTTTCCACATATTTTCCACCTTGCAATCAAACACACCCTAAAAGTTTAAATTTTGTCCCTAAGATTTTTTTTTTTTTTTTTTTTTGGAAAACAATCTTTTGGAATAATTTTCTGTAATTGGAGATAGTTATCATATTAATATGAACATGTGACATTGACTTTGTGCATCGACTATGGTAGATCAAACCGACAAAACCCTAGTAATTTGATCAATTTTATGCATAAATAACCATAGCTATTATTTATCCGCATCCGGAATGCTTGTGTTAGAAATTAGTACTTTAAAGGAATCAAATTGAGGGGAAAAAAGGTTGCATGGTTGGGATTAAATGGGCTAAAATTTGCTTTAAATTGGTTAGGGAAGAGAGAAGTATTAGTTTAGAGATTGGTAGAAACCAAAGAAGGAAGCTTTATAAAGTTCACTCAAATAACTAAGAACATAAGTGATCTTGTGAAAGAGGAATGGAAGGATTGATTGAAATCGAGATTAAGTCTATTTAGGATTCTTATAGGGAATGCTACCAATTGGAAAGGTGTAATGGGCATAATAGTTTTATGGCTAAATTGCAACTTGATACCCTCAACTATCACATTTTTTCAACTTAATACCCTCAACTTTTATAGGTACCAACTTGATACCCTCAACTATCACATTTGGACCAAATTGCCCCTTCTCTTCTCTCCCACCCCCCTCTCCGCTGCGGGTGGCCGGCGGGCGGCGAGCACGCACGATCGGACGGCGGGAGCAGGGTCGGAGTCGAGTAGGAGGTCGTCGGGGCCGGGGGTGGGTAGGGGGGTGGTCGGTGCCGAGGGGAGGGGATGGGTGGGATCGCCGCCGGGGGGTGGGGGTGGGGGTGGGGGGCAAGTAGCAGCCATGGGGGAGGGGGGTGTCGGGGCCGGGTAATGGCCGCCGAGGGTTGGGGGGGGGTGAGGAGTAGCAGCCAAGGGGTAGGGGTGGGGGGTATTTTAGGAATAAATTCTTTTTTGGGTATCAACTTAAAATATTAGTTGAGATAGGGTATTAAGTTAGTACCTATCAAAGTTGAGGGTATCAAGTTGAAAAACTTGAATAGTTGAGGGTATCAAGTTGTAATTTAGCCTAGTTTTATTGCACACTATTTTACTATACAAAAAATTTCATCTACATCATCAAAGTTTAATGAAATTGTGCTGAAAGCACAAACTTCCGCAAAATTGCAAAAAGAGAGCACATGCGTCCAACCATTGGAACAGTTCACAAAATCCTTAACAACCTTTAACAAGAACGTTTAATACATAATAAAAAAAATAAAAAGAAATGCCCAGTCATTGGGCGCACTTTGCTGAGAAAATGCCCGACCATGTGGCTTAGTTTGTGCAAAAAATGCTCAATGGTTGGGCGTATTTTCATCAGAAAACGCCAAACCAATGGACGTTTCCTTAGTATCTTGACAATTTTTTTAATTTTTTTAGTTAGTGAACGAGTTATCAGGTATCAACGACTCTATTGCAACGGATAGGTTGCAATGGCTATTTTTTACTCTCTCATTTCCTATTTATGAACCACTCCCCAACAACCACCAAATCATGAACTACCCGCATTTAACCTCAGCCAATCTATGCATTTAAACCCTACCGCACAAGCAAAAAAGGCCCATTTGTTAGGCTTATTTTGCGCACAATGAATGCCCAATTGTTGAACTCTTTTTTTTTTGCACAAAATACGCCCTACGGTTGGGCGTTTTTAAACCATGCATTTAAACACCACATTACGCGCAACCAATGGGCATTTTCTTTCATCTTATTTAGGGTGATCAAGGAGAATATGCCCAACGAATGGGTGTTTTGTTTCTGTGTTTGATTTTTTTTCAAACTTTGTAATGTATGCATAATTTCAACAAACTATGATTCTGTGTATGAAAATTTCTATTTACTATATTGAATTATTGATGTCTACTACAGAAACAACAACAAAGCCTTTATTGGCCGCGACATGAATCCTTGAAACTACAAGGGTCACCTCCTCTCTCATATTACCAAAAAGACACCTTATCCTCAGGGGCAGCCCTGATCTTTTCTATGCCCAGGGTGAAAGTAAAAAAATGGCCCTTCTAAAAACTTGACTCGAAAAACCAAAAAACTTATAACAAAGCAACTAAAATAATCGAATGCCTATAATTTAGTGAAAACATCTCTTCAATAATTTGAACTACGAAGTTGAGAAGATAGCATTAAACTTTGTCTCTCAATCCATATATGATGCACATTAAGTTCAATAATTTGAACTACAAAGTTGAGAAGATAGCATTAAACTTTGTCTCTCAATCAATATATGATGAACATTAAGTTTAATTATCTTATTGTGAGCACGATTCACACCATCTCCTTGACAATATAAAGTAAACAACATACCCAAATAGAAAATAATCACCATTATATGAAAACAAAATAACCATTGATCTTATGATAATCCAATATTTATAGCACCAGATGTGGTAATTTACTAATTTGGTTAGAAGCACACATGGTACAGTGAAGAGTACGATACCAAGTGATCTAATTAGAAACACATTGATCCAAAGTGAAGCAAATACCTTGAGAAGGAACAGTAAAAAGTACTACTTTTGAAGACAGTGGAAAACTACATGGCATCGTTATATATTCAGGATATTGTTTTATCAAAATATTTCATTTTAACAAAAAAAAAAAAAAACTAAAAACAATACCTTGCATAGTTCAATCATGATTCACAGGGCCGGCCCTGAGTTAATGGGGGCCCTAGGCAAATTTTTAAAATGGGATCCATATATAATATAAAAAAATTGAACTAAAAAATGATACAACCAAGGCTTGAACCTAGGACCTCTTGTGTACAAGTATAACAAACTACCACTACACCACAAATGTTTTGTGATAAAGGAGGATCATATTATATATTAGTTCTATTTTCAATATAAGATTACTAATATATATATACATTTAAATTAATTTTTTTGGGCCCCCAAATTTTATGGGGCCCTGGGCGGTCGCCCTGGCCGCCCTGGGCCAGGGCCGGCCCTGATGATTCATGATAGTCTAAGTTAGCAGATAAAGCACTTGTGTTGCCATATGTCCATATCCGAACCATCCAAGTCAGGATTCAGGAACCATTCATTAGAAGAAGTCCTAGATGCTTGACATTAATAATATAGCAAACATTTGGCGGATATCAAAATAATAACCCAATCATCCTAGTTAGATGGTTGACAGTAACAATAACAAAATAACAACCCAATCATCCTAGTTTGTACAACATATTGATAGATTGTTGATACAAACAAATAATTGAATAGATTAAGCAACAAACACAATAATAGACCCAATCTAATTATCGAAATATATTACCTCTTTCAAGAGAATTTGAAAATTAATCATCAAATTTTTTTGCCGAATCGACCGACTCCAACTCGCTACTGACAAAACCCAAAACCTTTTCTAATTTCCGTGAATTAAAGAACAAATAAGTACAATTGTAGAAGAAAATCGAAGTTTAAACATTGGAGGAGAATAATATGGAAGATGTTGTGTGAATAATGGATTTAGCAATCAATAAAGAAAGAACTTTAGGTATTGACGTTATCTCTGGTCTTCATATTTTTTTTTTCGAGAAGTAGAGAAGACGAGAATAGAGATTGGAGAAAAGAGGAAGAGTCCCGCTTCAGCTTTCCCTAATCGGCTAAAGAAACCCAAAAAAATTCGGCCAGAAAGAGCCGCAGAAACCCAAAAAGAATATATTAAGTATATAAAAAAATGAGGCCCCTATAGTTTTTGGTCCCTGGGCCATTGCCCCCATGCTTATCCTTATCTTCCATGAAACTAAAGGATCACCTCCTCTCTCATATTACCAAAAGGACACATTTTTCATGCCTCATTCATGTGGAGAAAGCTCCTTTTTCTCTATGCACAGTAGCATATGAACGATGACAAATGTGAACAAGAACAAAAATGGTAGAATTGAAAATGAAATGGAAAAATATTTTTTATTCAACTTATCATGAAATGACAAGATACATGGATTTATAAAGTACTCCATCATGACACTTAACTTTGTAACTCATGTCCCTTCAACTTATGTCTTTTGGGTTTGTAACTCATGACCATTGATTACCTATAACTCATGCATGAAAACTACTTAATACCTAAATTTATTAATCACATACTGCAACTTTAATTTTATACTCTCCCTTGTGAACAACTCCAAGTATCAATCGAAAAATCTCGAATGCTCATTTGGAAAGCGACTTTGTGAATATATCTGCAACGTTATCCTTGCTTTCACCTCCAAAACTTTAGTAGACCATTCAAGCACTTTCTCTCGAATAAAATGATGTTCAATTTCAATATGTTTTGCCCTCGCATGACAAATTGGATTTGTAGCTATCTTGAAGGCACTTTCATTGTCACCGCGAGTATGGGTTGGTTTGTCAAATGGAACATGAACATCTACTTCCAAGCCAAGAACTAGATTTAATTCAACCCAAGTATTTCATCTCAAACTAAATAGAGAGCTCCGTTTGAAGCTTTGCAACCTCCCTTTAATCGTTGCTGGTGACGATCATATCATTGACATAAAGTAAAACAATAAAATGCATTATCTCTTGTTTTTTAACAAACAAACTCGAGTTTAGAAGTAAGATAACTACAAAATTGAAGGTACTCGACAATTTTACCATACCATGTCCTTGGAGCTTTCTTCGACACATAAAGGGCCTTCTTTAGCTTGCATACATACTCCAGATGAGATCTTAAACATACCCCGGTTGTTGCTCCATGAAGATGTCCTTGTCAATTTCACCGTAGAGAAATCTATTTTTTAACATCGAGTTGCCAAAGCTTCCATTCTTGACAAGCCGCCAAAGATATGACAACTTGGACTGAAGTCATCTTTGCAACCAGTCTAAATGTTTCTTCATAGTCTTCTCCATATTTTTGAGAAAAGTCCCTTGCCACAAGGCGAGCTTTGTACCTCTCCTTCACTCCCGCCTTCTTGTATAACTTGTAGACCTATTGCAAGAAATTGGATCTACATCTTTGGGCTTTAGCATAAGATTTCAAGTTTTACTTTTTACGAGAGTACTTATCTCTTCGTCCATAGCATGTTTCATTATTTGATTAATTTGGCCTCATTGAAACAAGAGGGCTCACAGTCATCCATTTGTCCTACAAAGAAAAGATAATACATGCCTACAAAGTTTTCGTCTCTATTCAGCTTCATAATAGTTCTTGTGAATTTCCAACGAGGTTGAGCCTCAACCTCCTCAACATGTTCATCACCGTGCTTCTCTTGAAGATTATGAGAAGAACCTTGGCTCCCCCTTTCACTTTGTTTCATCGCCGAGAAAGAAGAAGAAGACCCAGAAGGAGCACTTGGTGACATCGACAAACTCACAACCTGCTTGAGTATACTATCAACCATGTCGGTGCTGACAACATCTTCAAGATCAACATTTGTAGGAGCATAATAAGAGGATGCCTCATAAAGAATGACATCTCTAGAAACAATGAGTCTTCGTCTTTATGGATCCATGCATTTCCATCCTTTCTTCCCTTCGCCATAGCCAATGAGGATACACTTCTTGCCTTAACATCCAACTTGGTCCATTTAGATTCTGGCACATAAACATAACAAGGAGAACCAAAGACTTTAAAGTGTTTCACACTTGGCTTCTCCTAAACATCATCTCATATGTAGACTTCATGTTGTTAGAACTAAGAGGAACATGATTGCTAACGTAAGCTGCACAAGTCATACCTTCCTCCTATAAGGCATTGGGTAGACTTTTTACATACAACCAACTTTTGCAAGTCTTCACAAGATGTCGAATCTTTCTCTTCGTGATGCATTTTGTTGTATAGTCTCTGAACAAGAGAACTCTCTCTTGCCATTCTTCCGACAAAAAGTGAACTCCTTAGATGTGAACTCTCTCTTGTTGTCAGTTCTCAACTTCTTGATTTTCAAGTTGAGCACGCCTTCGACGGACTCCAGGTATCTTTCTGAAGACTTTGGATTTCTTTTTCACAAAGTACACTCAAATGAACCTTGAAAAATCATCAACAAAAAGCAACATATAGCGAAAGCAAGAATAAGTTGGAGTAGCACATGGACCCATTAAGTTGCTATGACTGCACTCCAATGGAGATTTTCACCTTGTAAAAGCCTTGTCAAATGAAAGGCAATGTGCCTTTCCAAATTGAGACCCCTCACAAACTTCATGCGACCAAAAGAAGAGAGATTATGCAACCCATTCACTAAATTTTTGGTAACCATAACTCTGAACTTCTCCATGCTAAGATGCCCTAATCGTGCACCAAATAAAAGTTTCATCATTTGTACTCATGTTTTCAACATAAGGAGATGCCGAGAGAATAAACAAATCACAAACCCTCTTGCCGGTGTGGATGACGTCCATCTTCAAGGAATAGGTATTCCAAAAAAGACTTTACATCTTTTGGCCCGAACATGACGTAACCATAAAGAGGTTATTCTTCATCCCGGGCACATGGTACACACTCTTTAGCGTAAAAGTATCATCACCGCTATTAAGTTTAACGTTACCTTCTCTATCGCATGAATGGTGTTGTCCGCTATGACAATAGCATCATTGCATTTGTAACTTTTGAGAGGGAAAACTTGGAGTCTTCACTCGTAAGATGATGTCCGCACCCAGAGTCGACAATCCAATCATTTGATAGTTGATTGAGGCCAAAACTCCTACGAAAGTAGTCTCCATATGAAACATTTGCCCCAATCATCCTCCTTGGAGCCACCCTCCTTATCCACAATATTGTTCGACTTCAATTTGATGTGACAATCTTTCTTGATGTGTCCAAATTTCTTACCCCGGTAGCACTTCACCCATTTTCGGTTTCCATCCCCTTTTGAAGAAGATTGACCACCATCATTGTTGTTCTCCTTATGATTTTCTTCTTGCCAGAAAAGAGAGCATTGCCTTCTCCCTCGTTTCAAGAAACCATTTGACGAGCCAAAGATTCCTGTGAAGAAAGAATATTCTCAAACTCCTGTGAAGAAAGAATATTCTCAAACTCCACCGAGGGTGTCTGTCGATCCAACCCTTGAATTGATGTAACATATTGTAGTGCCCCGTCCCGCTCAGTCAATCGGAGGAATCGAAACGCCGACGGCGTTCGGCCTTAGCCTTGCAACGGCTGCTGGAAGACATCGCTCGGTCAAGGCGACCGCTCGCTCAGGTGGGGTAGTTTCGGTGAACTTGCCTCATCTTAGCCTTCACATAATAAATCGTATGTTTTCAACTTGCACAAGTAGGCTTGATAATAAAAGAGACGAATGCACATAGCTAAAGAGAATAATTCCGACGGGTCGAATTGAGTTAGAATATGGAAAGGTCCAACGGTCGGCTTATAGTTGGTGCACGGCGTGCTTTGAAAATGACACTCGATCCTTTGTCCCGTGGCTTGGGAGAAGGAAAGTCGGTTGAGTAGGCAAAGTATGAACGTAGCCTAAGTCATAGGCGTTGCCCGCATGAATGCTTCATAAAGCATGCACGGTCCCGTCGTCCAGGGCTTGGCATAGCCTTGGCTTGCCCATGAGTTAAGTTGCGTTGAACGGCTTGCGACCTAAGTCTAGGCACCCGAGTGACTTGGTCGTTCAAGTTGGATGCGTGCACGGCACGATCCGGTAAGGCAAAGCTTGACGCAGCCTTTGCTCGTTAAGTTATTGCGAAGTTAAGTTAGACAAAGTTATGCCGGTCGACCTAAGACATTACAAGCATTGTCCCGCACCTTCGCGGCTTGTCAAGTTATGTAGTCCTCGATCTCAAGGCCCGTCGACTCGGGAAGGAGTGTCGCGAAGAGCACGATTGGTTTAATGCACGATGCACGGACTGAATGCTTAAGGCAAGGACTATAAGTGATTCAAAGTGAGTTTTGAGAAAAGGGATATCAAATAGGCATTCATGAGTTGAACCAATGATAGGGTAACAAGGAAGGAAATGCTCGCGACCGTGGGTCGTCGAGGGGTCTCAAGGAAGGAATGCTCGCGACCGTGGGTCGTCGAGGGGTCTCAAGGATAGAAGTCTTGGTTTTGGTAGAGGAATGACTGTGTGAGACGTCAGTTTGTGTCGAGTCTTGCATGGTCATTTGACAACTTGTCGACAAGGGCGATGAACCCTATAGCGGTAACCCTGGGCCATGGGGCCGACTCGGCCTAGGAGGGAACAGGGTATAGTCGTGCGTAAGGTTTTGGCACAGGTTAAGCGGGGACTTGCGACGGGGCTAGCTACTTGCGTCGAAAGGATCCCGATTAACAAAACTATACGTCAAGGTATAGCTTGTGATGCTAGTGGCCAAGTTCATATAGATGTCGGCAAATAGCGGCTATCCGCATGTATGCCTTTGGATTGAGTTGAGTTGAAGGTGTGTACAGTTAGAACACAAAGTTTGGGCCTAAGATTGGGTTTCAACATAGGCGTCGTGCTTCGGCACGAGTTGTGGCGTCAAGTCTTGAGTTGTCGGCATATAAGTTGCTTAAGTTGGTTGAGTTGTTTGAGTTTAAGTCGGAAAACCGCCGCAAGGCAAAGTTGGTTGAGTGACACTAACATTCACAAGTCTTGATTGGGTTAGTTGGTGGTCAAAGTAGCAAGGGCCGCTAGGCGGCAAGGGCCGCGAGGTGACGGTATGGTTAAGTCTTACTGAATTGCGAGGCACGGCCTCAGCAAGGGTTTGTAGCACGGTTACACGGAAAATGGAGCTTAATCGCGTAGTTGCGTCTCTGATTTTAAGCCGTAAGGCAAACACGACTCGATAGGTTAACGTTGTTGGCACGAGAAGGGTCCTGAGGCAAGGTATGAGTTAACATTCGTTGCAAGCACGAGATGGTCTAAAGACACAAAATAAGCAAGGCGTCGGTCATAAAACTGATCCTAAGGCAAGACTAGAAAGACAATTGATAAGAAGGGACTATGTTGCACAAAGTAAAATAACGTGCGGGTTTTGTATGGGTGGGCGAGGAGCTCATTCTACCAGTACAGTTGAGTACTGACACCCACATAGTTTTCATGTGCAGGCACAGGTAGAAGCTCGTGGCGCGGAGCTCGCTTGGATGCGTCGAGGCACGGAGTTCCTTGGCGATTCGAAGCGCACGGCCGCATGGAGTAAAGACTTATACAGGACATAATGTATGGACGTCGCCTTCCGAAGCTTCCGCTGGATCGACAAATGTATTGAGAGATGAGAGAGAGCTGAGTGAACTTGTAAAGAGTGAGCTTGAGTGATTGTAATATTGGCCTTGCGCTCCCAATGTAACCGTTGTTTCAATATTAATAAAGAGCTTCTTTGAATAACTTGTGTTTGTTCTTAATTTCCGCTGCTATTATTCAATGTCTCTGCTTGGGACTTCTGTGCGACGACCCCGTCGCAGCTGCTGAAATCGGCCGTTATGGAACCCGCCTTGCACGAGCGCAATCTAGGCTCGTGCGGCATCACGCCTTAGCGAGGACGATCGCTCCTACGGGAGCGGGGCGTGACATAATGGTATCAGAGCACGGCTTTACGTCCTTGGACTACCGATTGAATTCTTTAACTCCGCTGTTCCGCGAACTCTGAATGTTGCTTCCGCATACTGATATCGTTGGCGCACTCTCTCTCAAATGTCCCATGGGATGTCCATACAATAAGTCTATCTATTTTACAAAACGTAGGTGAACAGTTTTCAACAAAACAAAAAGGATGGTTCGCGTAAGCACGGTTGGCTAAGTCGGACTGGGCATATACACCAAAGTTGCGTCGACCTTAGAAAAGTCGAGTGCGGGAAATTGATTAGTGTTGAGCAAGAATGAGTTGAACTCGATAAGTACGTGGGATGACTATCGATAGGGATACTATCGAGCGACGATATCGTCGGTGCGATATAGATGAGCGTGCTTGGAAATTGAGGATTGGTTCGAACGGGATTTGAAGAAGTGGATTTTGATTCGAATGATGGTTTTGAGGGTTTGTTGAATGACTTCATTCCTGAGTGGTGTATGCGATAGCCTCAGGAATGTCGATCAATCAATTGAGGATACGGGGCATCGGTGAGTCTATCAGCAAGCGTCGCACATATGCAAAGCCTTAGATTGAGTGAGTTGTTGTCATGAAGTTTGATAAGTGGATTCGAATAACCTAGAAATGGACATGCACGAAACGTGCACGGGATAGAGGATTGTGCGAAGTATGAAATACGAAAATGATTGAGTAGGTGTAATCGAATCGAGAGAAAAGTTAAGGTGTAGCGAATGGATAACTTGATCGAGGAAATTGATTGGGATCGTCTACGAAAAGTTAGCACGACAGGTAGATAGCGTGCATGAAAGGTTTGACTCTGTAGTTACGCGAATAACTCTAAGGATTGGATTGAATGTTGCTCGATGACTTGAGTTAGCAAGGGACGATGCAAATTGAAGAAATACGTTGGTCGATGACTTAAGATAAAGGGATAATGATCGAACTTGAATTTGAATGTCGAGGAAATTATCCAGTCGGATGATAGCATCATTCGTACGACTCGAAATTGGTTGCAAAGGAAGATCGTCAAGTTACGCATATCGTCGATGGTATTGAGGCGTATCAAAGATCGATATGCGATAACTCGGGGGTACTCTGACTCGGCGAATGACGATCGTGCAAGTGTTATTGTTCGGTTGGGTGCAATACTTAGGATTTTGATCGAGATGGATGTTGGATGAAAATGATTGTGTCTTGATGGTTACGCGGATAACAACAACGTCGACGATCTTGTCTTGCGCGAGCGCAACTCTAGCCTCGCACATGCGTCGCGTCGGATTTGGGGCGATCGTTCCGCGTGAGCGTTGACATGGTGATTCATGTTGCGGGAATGATCGAACTCGGAAAATCAGGACGCGGCAACGTCGATTGTCTCGACTTGTCGGTTTGATGCGAAGGAAAATTTGAGGAGGTTAGGACTTGCGATTGATGAATGAAAGAAACTTGAGGATTGAGTAGGTCCAATCCGCGCATCGAGAATGAACTAGTCTAGACGCAAAACAAGAGTTACGTCCCGATGAGGATGATTATCCCGCGGGAGCGTGCATGGTGATTCATGCCCACCGTGGAAAATCTGACTTGCGTGAGATCGGGACACAACATATTGTTAAGCTAGACGACCTCATGATCGATTACGTGAATTGGAATAGATGACTTAGGAAATATGGAATGTAGAATTTTGGTTAGCGATGGATTGTGTCGTAGCGTGCTTGACTTGGAAGGATTGATAGGCAGATTATGTCGAACGTGTGCGAGGGATAGATTATACAAAATGGCTTGATGAACGAGCGATACGTTCTTGTTGAGAATTGGTTGAACGTGAGTTATTTGTAGGATGGCTTTGCTGAACGACTCGGACCTCGTGCGACGAATATTGGGTTGTGCGTAGGGAATCGATGCTCGATGTTTAGAAATCAGAGTGATGCGAGCTTGGGTAGAAAATCCCGTACCATCGATTTGGTTTGACCTTAGGATGGGGTCAGTGTTGATATCGTTGTTTGGGAACTATGATTCCAGTACTGACGAAAGACATAGCCTAGCGGTTAGGCGGACGTTCCGGCACGAAGCGATAGGAATTGTGGAGGCACCACTCATGAGGCTCGGTTGACATGCATGTATATCAAGGACGCTTGAATGCGTGCACGATCCGACTCGAGTGGTGATGGCGGAATTCGCTATCACGAGACTTGGTTGAAATGCATGTATTTTGGGGACGCCTAAGATATGTGCACGATCCATACTAAGTGATACATTGAATTCAAGTAAGATTTGAGGAACGGGAAAGTATCGAGGATTTTGAGATCGTAAGTTTTGAAGAAAGGATTGAGGGTAGCACGAGCGTGGCTCGGATTTGAGTAAGGCATAAGAGAATTGTGTGCGAGAGTTCTTGAAAGTTGAGTAAAGTGATAAGTCGATAAGTGTACTCAGTTAGTTTCGAGGACGAAACTTTTTCTGAGTGGTGTATGATGTAGTGCCCCGTCCCGCTCAGTCAATCGGAGGAATCGAAACGCCGACGGCGTTCGGCCTTAGCCTTGCAACGGCTGCTGGAAGACATCGCTCGGTCGAGGCGACCGCTCGCTCAGGTGGGGTAGTTTCGGTGAACTTGCCTCATCTTAGCCTTCACATAATAAATCGCATGTTTTCAACTTGCACAAGTAGGCTTGATAATAAAAGAGACGAATGCACATAGCTAAAGGGAATAATCCCGACGGGTCAAATTGAGTTAGAATATGGAAAGGTCCAACGGTCGGCTTATAGTTGGTGCACGGCGTGCTTTGAAAATGACACTCGATCCTTCGTCCCGTGGCTTGGGAGAAGGAAAGTCGGTTGAGTAGGCAAAGTATGAACGTAGCCTAAGTCATAGGCGTCGCCCGCATGAATGCTTCATAAAGCATGCACGGTCCCGTCGTCCAGGGCTTGGCATAGCCTTGGCTTGCCCATGAGTTAAGTTGCGTTGAACGGCTTGCGACCTAAGTCTAGGCACCCGAGTGACTTGGTCGTTCAAGTTGGATGCGTGCACGGCACGATCCGGTAAGGCAAAGCTTGACGCAGCCTTTGCTCGTTAAGTTGTTGCGAAGTTAAGTTAGGCAAAGTTATGCCGGTCGACCTAAGACATTACAAGCATTGTCCCGCACCTTCGCGGCTTGTCAAGTTATGTAGTCCTACGATCTCAAGGCCCGTCGACTCGGACAGGAGTGTCGCGAAGAGCACAATTGGCTTAAGGCACGATGCACGGACTGAATGTTTAAGGCAATGACTATAAGTGATTCAAAGTGAGTTTTGAGAAAAGGGATATCAAATAGGCATTCATGAGTTGAACCAATGATAGGGTAACAAGGAAGGAAATGCTCGCGACCGTGGGTCGTCGAGGGGTCTCAAGGATAGAAGTCTTGGTTTTGGTAGAGGAATGACTGTGTGAGACGTCAGTTTGTGTCGAGTCTTGCATGGTCATTTGACAACTTGTCGACAAGGGCGATGAACCCTCGAGCGGTAACCCTGGGCCATGGGGCCGACTCGGCCTAGGAGGGAACAGGGTATAGTCGTGCGTAAGGTTTTGGCACAGGTTAAGCGGGGACTTGCGACGGGGCTAGCTACTTGCGTCGAAAGGATCCTGATTAACAAAACTATACGTCAAGGTATAGCTTGTGATGCTAGTGGCCAAGTTCATATAGATGTCGGCAAATAGCGGCTATCCGCATGTATGCCTTTGGATTGAGTTGAGTTGAAGGTGTGTAAAGTTAGAACACAAAGTTTGGGCCTAAGATTGGTTTCAATATAGGCGTCGTGCTTCGGCACGAGATGTGGCGTCAAGTCTTGAGTTGTCGGCATATAAGTTGCTTAAGTTGGTTGAGTTGTTTGAGTTTAAGTCGGAAAACCGCCGCAAGGCAAAGTTGGTTGAGTGACACTAACATTCACAAGTCTTGATTGGGTTAGTTGGTGGTCAAAGTTGCAAGGGCCGCTAGGCGGCAAGGGCCGCGAGGCGACGGTATGGTTAAGTCTTACTGAATTGCGAGGCACGGCCTCAGCAAGGGTTTGTAGCACGGTTACACGGAAAATGGAGCTTAATCGCGTAGTTGCGTCTCTGATTTTAAGCCGTAAGGCAAACACGACTCGATAGGTTAACGTTGTTGGCACGAGAAGGGTCCTGAGGCAAGGTATGAGTTAACATTCGTTGCAAGCATGAGATGGTCTAAAGACACAAAATAAGCAAGGCGTCGGTCATAAAACTGATCCTAAGGCAAGACTAGAAAGACAATTGATAAGAAGGGACTATGTTGCACAAAGTAAAATAACGTGCGGGTTTTGTATGGGTGGGCGAGGAGCTCATTCTACCAGTACAGTTGAGTACTGACACCCACATAGTTTCCATGTGCAGGCACAGGTAGAAGCTCGTGGCGTGGAGCTCGCTTGGATGCGTCGAGGCACGGAGTTCCTTGGCGATTCGAAGCGCACGGCCGCATGGAGTAAAGACTTATACAGGACATAATGTATGGACGTCGCCTTCCGAAGCTTCCGCTGGATGGACAAATGTATTGAGAGATGAGAGAGAGCTGAGTGAACTTGTAAAGAGTGAGCTTGAGTGATTGTAATATTGGCCTTGCGCTCCCAATGTAACCGTTGTTTCAATATTAATAAAGAGCTTCTTTGAATAACTTGTGTTTGTTCTTAATTTTCGCTGCTATTATTCAATGTCTCTGCTTGGGACTTCTGTGCGACGACCCCGTCGCAGCCGCTGAAATCGGCCGTTATGGAACCCGCCTTGCACGAGCGCAATCTAGGCTCGTGCGGCATCACGCCTTAGCGAGAACGATCGCTCCTACGGGAGCGGGGCGTGACATAATGGTATCAGAGCACGGCTTTACGTCCTTGGACTACCGATTGAATTCTTTAACTCCGCTGTTCCGCGAACTCTGAATGTTGCTTCCGCATACTGATATCGTTGGCGCACTCTCTCTCAAATGTCCCATGGGATGTCCATACAATAAGTCTATCTATTTTACAAAACGTAGGTGAACAGTTTTCAACAAAACAAAAAGGATGGTTCGCGTAAGCACGGTTGGCTAAGTCGGGCTGGGCATATACACCAAAGTTGCGTCGACCTTAGAAAAGTCGAGTGCGGGAAATTGATTAGTGTTGAGCAAGAATGAGTTGAACTCGATAAGTACGTGGGATGACTATCGATAGGGATACTATCGAGCGACGATATCGTCGGTGCGATATAGATGAGCGTGCTTGAAAATTGAGGATTGGTTCGAACGGGATTTGAAGAAGTGGATTTTGATTCGAATGATGGTTTTGAGGGTTTGTTGAATGACTTCATTCCTGAGTGGTGTATGCGATTGCCTCAGGAATGTCGATCGATCAATTGAGGATACGGGGTGTTGGTGAGTCTATCAGCAAGCGTCGCACATATGCAAAGCCTTAGATTGAGTGAGTTGTTGTCATGAAGTTTGATAAGTGGATTCGAATAACCTAGAAATGGACATGCACGAAACGTGCACGGGATAGAGGATTGTGCGAAGTATGAAATACGAAAATGATTGAGTAGGTGTAATCGAATTGAGAGAAAAGTTAAGGTGTAGCGAATGGATAACTTGATCGAGGAAATTGATTGGGATCGTCTACGAAAAGTTAGCACGACAGGTAGATAGCGTGCATGAAAGGTTTGACTCTGTAGTTACGCGAATAACTCTAAGGATTGGATTGAATGTTGCTCGATGACTTGAGTTAGCAAGGGACGATGCAAATTGAAGAAATACGTTGGTCGATGACTTAAGATAAAGGGATAATGATCGAACTTGAATTTGAATGTCGAGGAAATTATCCAGTCGGATGATAGCATCATTCGTACGACTCGAAATTGGTTGCAAAGGAAGATCGTCAAGTTACGCATATCGTCGATGGTATTGAGGCGTATCAAAGATCGATATGCGATAACTCGGGGGTACTCTGACTCGGCGAATGACGATCGTGCAAGTGTTATTGTTCGGTTGGGTGCAATACTTAGGATTTTGATCGAGATGGATGTTGGATGAAAATGATTGTGTCTTGATGGTTACGCGGATAACAACAACGTCGACGATCTTGTCTTGCGCGAGCGCAACTCTAGCCTCGCACATGCGTCGCGTCGGATTTGGGGCGATCGTTCCGCGTGAGCGTTGACATGGTGATTCATGTTGCGGGAATGATCGAACTCGGAAAATCAGGACGCGGCAACGTCGATTGTCTCGACTTGTCGGTTTGATGCGAAGGAAAATTTGAGGAGGTTAGGACTTGCGATTGATGAATGAAAGAAACTTGAGGATTGAGTAGGTCCAATCCGCGCATCGAGAATGAACTAGTCTAGACGCAAAACAAGAGTTACGTCCCGATGAGGATGATTATCCCGCGGGAGCGTGCATGTTGATTCATGCCCACCGTGGAGAATCTGACTTGCGTGAGATCGGGACACAACATATTGTTAAGCTAGACGACCTCATGATCGATTACGTGAATTGGAATAGATGACTTAGGAAATATGGAATGTAGAATTTTGGTTAGCGATGGATTGTGTCGTAGCGTGCTTGACTTGGAAGGATTGATAGGCAGATTATGTCGAACGTGTGTGAGGGATAGATTATACAAAATGGCTTGATGAACGAGCGATACGTTCTTGTTGAGAATTGGTTGAACGTGAGTTATTTGTAGGATGGCTTTGCTGAACGACTCGGACCCCGTGCGACGAATATTGGGTTGTGCGTAGGGAATCGATGCTCGATGTTTAGAAATCAGAGTGATGCGAGCTTGGGTAGAAAACCCCGTACCATCGATTTGGTTTGACCTTAGGATGGGGTCAGTGTTGATATCGTTGTTTGGGAACTATGATTCCAGTACTGACGAAAGACATAGCCTAGCGGTTAGGCGGACGTTCCGGCACGAAGCGATAGGAATTGTGGAGGCACCACTCATGAGGCTCGGTTGACATGCATGTATATCAAGGACGCTTGAATGCGTGCACGATCCGACTCGAGTGGTGATGGCGGGATTCGCTATCACGAGACTTGGTTGAAATGCATGTATTTTGGGGACGCCTAAGATATTTGCACGATCCATACTAAGTGATACATTGAATTCAAGTAAGATTTGGGGAACGGGAAAGTATCGAGGATTTTGAGATCGTAAGTTTTGAAGAAAGGATTGAGGGTAGCACGAGCGTGGCTCGGATTTGAGTAAGGCATAAGAGAATTGTGTGCGAGAGTTCTTGAAAGTTGAGTAAAGTGATAAGTCGATAAGTGTACTCAGTTAGTTTCGAGGACGAAACTTTTTCTGAGTGGTGTATGATGTAGTGCCCCGTCCCGCTCAGTCAATCGGAGGAATCGAAACGCCGACGACGTTCGGCCTTAGCCTTGCAACGGCTGCTGGAAGACATCGCTCGGTCGAGGCGACCGCTCGCTCAGGTGGGGTAGTTTCGGTGAACTTGCCTCATCTTAGCTTTCACATAATAAATCGCATGTTTTCAACTTGCACAAGTAGGCTTGATAATAAAAGAGACGAATGCACATAGCTAAAGGGAATAATCCCGACGGGTCAAATTGAGTTAGAATATGGAAAGGTCCAACGGTCGGCTTATAGTTGGTGCACGGCGTGCTTTGAAAATGACACTCGATCCTTCGTCCCGTGGCTTGGGAGAAGGAAAGTCGGTTGAGTAGGCAAAGTATGAACGTAGCCTAAGTCATAGGCGTCGCCCGCATGAATGCTTCATAAAGCATGCACGGTCCCGTCGTCCAGGGCTTGGCATAGCCTTGGCTTGCCCATGAGTTAAGTTGCGTTGAACGGCTTGCGACCTAAGTCTAGGCACCCGAGTGACTTGGTCGTTCAAGTTGGATGCGTGCACGGCACGATCCGGTAAGGCAAAGCTTGACGCAGCCTTTGCTCGTTAAGTTGTTGCGAAGTTAAGTTAGGCAAAGTTATGCCGGTCGACCTAAGACATTACAAGCATTGTCCCGCACCTTCGCGGCTTGTCAAGTTATGTAGTCCTACGATCTCAAGGCCCGTCGACTCGGGCAGGAGTGTCGCGAAGAGCACGATTGGCTTAAGGCACGATGCACGGACTGAATGTTTAAGGCAATGACTATAAGTGATTCAAAGTGAGTTTTGAGAAAAGGGATATCAAATAGGCATTCATGAGTTGAACCAATGATAGGGTAACAAGGAAGGAAATGCTCGCGACCGTGGGTCGTCGAGGGGTCTCAAGGATAGAAGTCTTAGTTTTGGTAGAGGAATGACTGTGTGAGACGTCAGTTTGTGTCGAGTCTTGCATGGTCATTTGACAACTTGTCGACAAGGGCGATGAACCCTCGAGCGGTAACCCTGGGCCATGGGGCCGACTCGGCCTAGGAGGGAACAGGGTATAGTCGTGCGTAAGGTTTTGGCACAGGTTAAGCGGGGACTTGCGACGGGGCTAGCTACTTGCGTCGAAAGGATCCTGATTAACAAAACTATACGTCAAGGTATAGCTTGTGATGCTAGTGGCCAAGTTCATATAGATGTCGACAAATAGCGGCTATCTGCATGTATGCCTTTGGATTGAGTTGAGTTGAAGGTGTGTACAGTTAGAACACAAAGTTTGGGCCTAAGATTGGGTTTCAACATAGGCGTCGTGCTTCAGCACGAGATGTGGCGTCAAGTCTTGAGTTGTCGGCATATAAGTTGCTTAAGTTGGTTGAGTTGTTTGAGTTTAAGTCGGGAAACCGCCGCAAGGCAAAGTTGGTTGAGTGACACTAACATTCACAAGTCTTGATTGGGTTAGTTGGTGGTCAAAGTAGCAAGGGCCGCTAGGCGGCAAGGGCCGCGAGGCGACGGTATGGTTAAGTCTTACTGAATTGCGAGGCACGGCCTCAGCAAGGGTTTGTAGCACGGTCACACGGAAAATGGAGCTTAATCGCGTAGTTGCGTCTCTGATTTTAAGCCGTAAGGCAAACACGACTCGATAGGTTAACGTTGTTGGCACGAGAAGGGTCCTGAGGCAAGGTATGAGTTAACATTCGTTGCAAGCACGAGATGGTCTAAAGACACAAAATAAGCAAGGCGTCGGTCATAAAACTGATCCTAAGGCAAGACTAGAAAGACAATTGATAAGAAGGGACTATGTTGCACAAAGTAAAATAACGTGCGGGTTTTGTATGGGTGGGCGAGGAGCTCATTCCACCAGTACAGTTGAGTACTGACACCCACATAGTTTCCATGTGCAGGCACAGGTAGAAGCTCGTGGCGCGGAGCTCGCTTGGATGCGTCGAGGCCAGGGCCGGCCCTGAGCTAATGAGGGCCCTTGGCAAAATTTTTAAAATGGGCCCTCCATACACGTAAAACAAAAATATAACAAAAAATTGTTGTCACCAAGTTTTGAACCAATGACCTCTAAAGTAAAAGCCTTCATTATAACCACTACACTACAATTGTTTTGGTTAAAAATGACATTTGATACATACTAGTTCTATTGTAGATAGAACCATGATGGTGTCCCCTTTCGCCGGGGGGCCCTGGGCCGTCGCCCGGTCTGCCCTGGACCAGGACCGCCCCTGGTCGAGGCACGGAGTTCCTGGCGAATAGAAGCGCGCGGCCGCATGGAGTAAAGACTTATACAGGACATAATGTATGGACGTCGCCTTCCGAAGCTTCCGCTGGATCGACAAATGTATTGAGAGATGAGAGAGAGCTGAGTGAACTTGTAAAGAGTGAGCTTGAGTGATTGTAATATTGGCCTTGTGCTCCCAATGTAACCGTTGTTTCAATATCAATAAAGAGCTTCTTTGAATAACTTGTGTTTGTTCTTAATTTCCGCTGCTATTATTCAATGTCTCTGCTTGGGACTTCTGTGCGACGACTCCGTCGCAGCCGCTGAAATCGGCCGTTATGGAACCCGCCTTGCACGAGCGCAATCTAGGCTCGTGCGGCATCACGCCTTAGCGAGGACGATCGCTCCTACGGGAGCGGGGCGTGACACATATGGAATGTACTCCTGACGAAGCCCGCGAATAATGTTGTGCTTCATCAGTGCCTACAAAATTGAATGATTGATATTTAGAAAATATTGTGAAAATAGAAGGATCGTCTTGTGAAGCATTTGTCAACCCATTCTCTAACAATTGCAATCATGCTACGTTTTTCTTGTTGAATAATGCATCAAGAGTCTTCCATATATCCGACGCCGACTTGCATCCGATAATATGCTCGAAGAGATCATACGAAATGGTTCTCTTCAAGGTATACTCCGCTTTAGCGTTTGAAGTTCTCCATTTTTAAAAGCCTCCTCATTTTTCCATGTACCATATGGAGCAACTTTGGAGTCTCCATTAACGAACTCCCAAAGTTCTTTGCCAATAAGTACGATTCCAAGCAAGTCTGCCAAGCCTTGTAGTTGGAAGGAGTAAGCACCACGGTGCCAAGTTCACCATTACCTCCGTTGTCCATTACGGAATTGCCAAGTTCATCATTATCTCCGTTGTCCATTACGGAATTGCCAAGTTCATCATTATCTCCGTTGTCCATTACGGACTATTGATTGCTCTTCTTCACCAAGAAAAATTGACATGAACACCGATCACCTCCCTTGTCGCGTTGATACCATGTGGAAAAAACTCCTCTTTCTCAGGTAGTGTAAAATACACACTAGCCTGCGAACGATTACAAATATGAACAAGAACAAAAAATGGTGGAATTGAAAATGAAATGGAAAATAATTTTTATTCACCTTATCATGAAATGAAAAAAAAAATACATGGACTTATAAAGTACTTATCACGACATTTAACTTTGTAACTCGTGTCCCTTGGGGTACATAACTCATGATCACCGAGTGGCTATAACTCATGCATGAAAACTACTTGCTACTTAAATTTATTTATCACATAATGCAACTTTCATTTTAACAAATCTAAGTTATTTTAGGTCTACCCTTTGCCCTCCTTAACTCATCCTTTTTGCAGCCTCAATCAAAGTAACCTAAGGTCTACCCCTTGCTCTAGAAGCTGCTAGTCCATCACACCTTGTAAGTGGTGCAACTATTGGTCTTTGTTGCACATGTCAAAACCATTTCAAACAACTCTCATTGATGGAATCCTCGATCGACGACTTCCAACTTTCTAAGAATGCAATCATTTCTTCTATCTATGTTGTTAGTATCTTAAGATATACAATACATATCTTACGATATACATATAAGTTGACCCGATACAATACATATAAAGTGATAGGTGGTATCAGATTTTTTTACTTGAGTCGCGTAATTTGTGCTAAAAAATCCGGATATTGAAATTAGATGGACAACCATAGTTGAGATGAAATAATTAAAAAATTATGAGAAAATTATACTAAATTATGTTCCTAGATAAATCGTAGATATAAACTCCTAGAACTATTGTATTGTTTAATAAATGATTTGATATATGGTATGTATTGCGAGTTGACTGACGATCTAGATTTTGATATATTTCTTCCCATCCATCTCAACATTCTCGTTTTAGCTATATTCATTTTTTTGTACATGTTGTTTCTAGCTTCATAATGTTCAAAGTCAGATGGCTGATCTTATTATTGCTCATAGGTTGGTTCATGATTAACCTACAACACACTTAACCGACCTATCCGACTAGCATTTACTTCGGTTTAGCCCAATAAACTAGGCCGGTCCGGTTATGGTTTTTGTAGAAATATAATAAACCCCTCAATTAATAAGTGAGGACTTGGACTCATATATATATATATAGAGATGTGAATGGTACATTTACATATAGGTCCACACTTATTGGTATATTACATAATGATACTTGATATCTTAATACCCTCCCTCAAGCTGGAGCATAGATATCAATCATGTCCAGCTTGTTACAAGAAAACTAAACACGAGGGCCTAAAAGAGACTTCATAAAGATATCAACTATCTGGTCACCAGTTCTCACATGGTGAAACTATCACTCCCTTTTGATATTCATCACGGATGAAATGAATGTCGATCTCAATGTGTTTCGTCCTTTCATTAAATATATGATTGGTAACAATATTGATAGCTGATTGGTTATCACACCACATATATGTTGTTTTAGATCATGTTTCTTCTCCCAGCTCCTTTAGAAGATGTTGCAGATATAATACCTGTGTTGTGCCATGAGTAATAGCTTGGTATTCTGCTTTCGAATTCGATCGTAAGATCAAACTATGCTTTTTGTTCTTCCACGACACTGTTTCCGCCAATAAATATCGAATATTCAGATGTAGACTGTCTATCCATAAGACTTACACCCCAGTCAGCATTTGTAAAGCACTCAAGATAAGTATGCCCCTAATTCTCTATCGTAATTCTTTTTTCGGATTCTAGAATAGATAGCGCAAGATTCTGAGAAATGTCTGCCAATACGGAACTCGGAGCCATAAATCTACTTGCGATACTTACAATAAAGAAAATGCATAGACGAGTCATGAATGGCAAGTAGTTGAGTTTTCCAATCAGCCGATGATACTGATCAGGATTGATCATCAGTATCCCATCATCAGGAAGAAACTTTACCTCTGGATCCATGGGTGAGGTTGCTCCCTTGGTTTGCATTATTCCTGCTTCAGTTAGGATGTCAAGCATATATTTTTGCTGAGATATTACAATGTCTTGCTTTTTTTTTCTTGTGACTTCATTGTCCAAGAAGTACTTCAACGTTCCCATATCTTTGTTCTGAAACTACTTAACCAGAAACTTTTTCAGTTTTGCAATACCTTGTTTGTTGTCTCCCGTAATCACAATGTCATCAATATTGACACCAAGTAGTATTCATCCGGCTGATGTCTATTGTTAAATACTGAATGATCCTTCTTTGATTGGCACATGCCAAACTGGATAACGACATATGTAAATCGACCAAACCAGACACGAGGTGATTGTTTGAGACCATACAAGAAGGCGGACATGGTGGCAGGACAGGGGGGCTGCACAGGTAGACGGGTAGGAGGGCTGTGAGAAGGACGACATGAGGGGAGGGGGGGGGGGGGGGGGGGGGGAGGTGGGAGAGAGAGAGAGAGAGGGGGTGGCGGCTAGAGTTAGGATTTTGGCTCTGATATCAAGTAGAAATCTAATGAACCCCTCAAGTCTCAACCAGTAAGTGAGGGCTTGGAATCATATATACAGAGAGAGATGAATGATAAATTTACATTTAGGTCCACACTTATTGTAATATTGCATAATGGTACTTAGTATCTTAACAATTTCCAAATAACTCTACGGTTGATTATGGTTTATAATTTTCTCTTTATTTAACTGACTGATTTATTTAACCGTTACTTATATATATTCTTTAAGATTTATTAATTTTTTCATCTCTTGAAATATACATTAAGGGGTTATTATGTACGGGTTAACAGGTTAGGTAATACATGAATTAGGAGGTTGGATATGTAAATGTGTTACTAACTAATACGAGTTAGACTAAAAAAACACGACTCTGTTGTTAACTTCCGAGAAGGTGAAACCATATCATGTATTTCCCTCTGACATGAGAAATTGGAGGAGTTCGATGCAAAATAGATGACGTATAATGCAACATGTTACACAGCTTGGGACCAAGTTGATGTATTTCCTCTTGACTTGCATCGTTACATATCGTGTATGATGACATTTTTGAATGTTATTAGGTGTTTGAGCACTAGATTCAATTGAAATAAACTCCAAATTTGTGTTGTTTCGGTCCTACTGAACTAAATTGTGAATGCTCTAAGCCCCGAAAGAGTTGTTAATGTTCTATCCATTGAGCTAAACCACCTACCGGTTTTAACCGTAACAACCGACCGACACGACTAGTTGGCGATTATTAAGGATATGCATGTCGGGTCGATTATATAATTTGTATAAACGTCTAATTGGTTCAGTCACCAAATTACACATCGGTCGGCAGCCCTAGTTGCTCATAGCCATGCTTTATGAAAATTCCATGAAAAGTATCATACTATATTGTAGTACAACTACAACAACAAATCCTTTATACAGAAATTTTGTTGTTGCCTGTTTGAGTCCTTTTCTTCCATCAGATTTTTTTTCTTCTGTATTTAGTATTTACTATTGCATTTAATTAAATCTATGTCATGATTTCAATTTGGAACTTGGCAAATGTTGGTCATTTTTGGCTACAAGTAGTGATTGTAGAACGGATTCTTATAAATTGTATCTGTTAATTGTTATTGTTATAATTTGCTAATATACCATCTTTAAAGGCTAATTTGCACTTAAATACCATCAACTGTCAAGATTTTACAACATGCTACCATAAACTGCTTTTACTAGCAACTCACTACCATGAACTTTCATAAGTTTGCACATAACTACCATCTGTCAATAACATTTAACTGTCACATGCAGTGCACATGACTAATTTGGGACTTTTTTGTCCCCCAAAAGAAAAGCGAATTATAATCATATCCTTTCCCTCCCCCCTCCCTTTCCCAAAGCACACAAACTATGACCAGAAATCTGGCTGGCAACCATTGCCACCATGGGTCCCCACACCACAAACACCTCTCACGGACCTCCCTATCCTGTCCCCGTGTGCCCCCTCGTACAGCCACTGGTGCAGCCAAACATACTTTTGTGCTGAGAGAAAATTTGGAACTTCTCTTTGTACTTCTATTGGAAATGTAATATTATGAATCATGGTATAAAATCAAGGATAAATGCTTCCCATGTATGTTTATTCCACTCTTGCGCTACTATGTTTGGATGTATTCTGCAACCTAAGAACCCTACAATATTTATTTTCTCATCAATCAAACTAGTATGCCACTTTTGTTCCCACCTGTTTAGCCTTACGAATTATGATCCAATCACAACCCATCACTTTGTTATAATTTTCTTATGTTAAAGCTTTGGTTTGGTTTTATGCTGCTAAATTGGTTTTCCAAAATTCTCGCATTACTAGCATTCTCTCCTACTTTATTGGAAAAAGATGTTTGTTGTGAGTTAATTTGTTCCTGGACTCCTTTGAAGTGGGCATCTCTCTGTTTTATCAGTTCATTGTTTTTGTTTCTTGTACATTAATTATTATAGATTCTAGTACCCACATTCTTATTTCTTTCTCAAACCATACACCAAAGTTTATGACGACTGACTTGTCAAGTGAACCAATTGGCCAGTAACATTTGTTCATGTTATTGTGGTTGCTTAGGCATGTGCTGGTATGGGGGCGTCAGGCACAGGAGGTGGTGGTGGCTGGGAAGAGTGAGAGTATGGTTTGTATCGGCTGAGGCCTTCAGGGTAAGGGGGAATTAGACTGGGGAGATGAAGGGTGTGTGTTTTTTTTTTTTTTTAATATTATAGATTGTTTTGGAAGTTATTTTTTATAATAAGGACTTTAATGCAAATTATAGATATTATTATCATTTTAGATGTGAAGGACAATATAGTATTTTTCACATTTTTTTTTTCATTAATGGTGTTATGGTAGCAAACTGAAGAAAATAGTTCATGGTAGTAAGTTGTTAATAAAAATAGTTTCTGGTAGCAAGTCACAAAAGCTTGATAGTTGATGGTATTTTAAGTGCAAATTAGCCTTTTTTTTAATATATGCATGGTTTAGTCAGTAAACATTACATTCTCTCTTTTGCAGTATGGTGATGTTAAACTATATTGTAATTCCTATTCTATCGTGGATCCTACCTGATCAGCATGAACAATTTGGTAGCCATCTGCATGTCACTGGAGCAGCTGTAGCAGTATATTCCTTTCTACGTTTCATCCTTATTAAACTTTTCTATGTAAGTTTGCATCTTATTTACTATGCTTCATCTACTTGTTGATTTATGTTAGACATGCTGCACCTTGTTGACCAGTATTATCTTTGTTATCAACAAATATACAGAACTTCTAACAACTAATTTTGAAGATTAACGTTTATTATATATCTTTTAGTTACAAATTTTAAGGTTAAGTTGTAAGCATGAGACAGGGCTTTTGTTGGGGAGATAAATGTAATTAAATGACTATTACCCCCAAGCCAACAACACAACAACGTAAAATTTGTAAGGATTTATTTCATAGAGGCCCGACATTTCGCTGGCTGTCAGCTACCTAACGCAACCCTCCTTTATCGTGGCTTGGGACCGGCAGTGAAAATATAAAACAATAAGTACAACACAGGCATAGTTATTACCAAACCATAAGACCGAAAAACGACATGCAACAAACACCATGACAATAATAACTTGGCAAGGAGAACCACGAAAACTACACAAGATACACAAGGATTTTAGGGCGATAAATCAAAAGTGTGAAGATTCAAGAAATCCACTACTGACAAGGTTAGAAGGTTTTGCAAGACCATCTGTTAACTCCTTCTCCAATACATAAGAGAACACACGAGAACTCAATACATTCAAGAAAACCAAAGAACCCGATCTCTCCTCTCTTTGGTTCTCACTTATGCCTCTCTATTGGTAGCCATCACACCTCTATGCAAAAGGCCTCAAGTGCGTATTTATAGGAAAATAATAAACTCAACCAACTTTCCGAGAAAGCAACCGACTTTTCCACTTGGTATACCGATCAAGGAAGCACGAACACTCCAAAATTCATGGCGTGTCATGTCGTATAGGACACATGTATCAGACAGTGTCACTGGCACTCCAAAATACACTAGAACATCCCAGAATATGTACTGAATCCGTGTTGCAGTATATGACATTCGTCATCTTGAATTCATGTCTGTGCAACATAGATACCGGTCGATAACGATGTGTAACCATATTTTGCAGGATTTGGCCGATCGGCTGATACCAACATGATACATGATACGATTGATACCGATACGGTTTGACATGTCCCGATTCGATATCGTCCGCTAGCGATACTGGTATATACCGACGTTAAGGATCTCTTTTCCAGTCAATTCGGTATAGAAAATTGAATGAAAAAGACCAATCAACATGGGTATGAAAGCATATTTAGGTTGTAAAAGCATGTAATGTAGATAACTTATTTATTGCATGTAAACCGATCAGCAATTGTTAGTATTATTTCATTCAATTTCAAAACTACTAAGAAACAACATAGAAAATACTTAAAATTATGCATAAATATATTAAAAAAATTTAATAATTTATTAATAATTATTTGCTTTCTAATACCAAATAATTCGATACTCCGATGCGAAACCGCCGATACCGTCGATCCCAATACTCGTAGGAAGGGTCCGATACAGATACTGTGAACCTTATGTAACAGAACCAAAATTTGGTATCTGATCGGCAATTGGCCAACAATTTGTGTATTCTTAGTCGACTTCCCAAAAGTTTTCACCGATAACTGAGCCTGCTGTGGGTTGCTTCAATCAAAATTTCCTTGTAGCATGGCTTACGTCTTGCTACGGCATACATTATGCTAAATGTTTTTGAATTTAGGGAGATGGTATATAAAGGGAAGGCCTCAATCATGTTTCCTCGAACAACTTGCTAAAGACTTTTAGCAGTCATGGTTCACATACATGAGACAAAACTAGGGAGTCATCCGAATTTCATTCTGTAGTGTAGCTCATATGTTTCTATTGCTTTTGAACTTTTTGTGAGAGTATATAATGTTGAAAATTTACTTCAAAACTTCGGATTAAAATCTGCAAACAAAAATAAATTAAATTAAAGTTACCGGCCTCCGGGGAAGTCGCGCACGAAGCACTGCCCTAAGAGTTAGTTCGGGTCTATGTGCAGACTGAATCCGAACTCCCCTAGTGGTAAAATCCCCGCTCCACCGAAATCTCTTTGCTGCACACGACTCGGAGAGAGTGACCCCGACTTAGCTCTGCCCAGAGCAACGAAATGAAGAACAGCAGCGATAAAACGAAGGAGACGAGAATTCTAGAGAGTTTCGAGAAGATTATTTTTTTTCTTCTGTGTATCGAATGAAGAAAAAGGAGGTCAATATATAGGCTGTAGCAAGCTTCTCCAATGGACAGAATATTAAATAAGATTTTAATTCGGATGTTAAATGACATCAATTAAATTCGAATGTTACAAATGTGATACATTGTACCTGGACGGAATTCAAAATCCAAACGTTACTGAATTTAAAAGATTTGTAACGGTCAAAATTTTGGAGAGGAGCAAAAAACTTTTATGGTCTCGGCCCGAACTCCAAGTGGAAATCGGATCGGCATTTGGCGCCCGCAGATGTGGGCACGTACCCGCACCCGTTACGTGCGCCGAACCGAACCGGGCCGAGCCGGGCCGGACGGCGGCGGCGGCGCGCGCGTGTGGCCCATGGAGCTCCCACACACAACTTTTAATGAAGCAAAAGGAGAGTAAGTAATATATGCATAGTGGAAGAATTCCCACTAGCCGATGTGGGACATATGCTTTAGGGAGTTGAGCTTTTGCTCACAAGCAAAGCTAACAATCCCCCCCCCCCCAAAAAAAAAAGCTCAAGTTCCAGGGTAATAGAAGACAGAAAGATAAAGAAGGGTAAGAGAATTTCTGGGCAGTTGTATACTATGCATAAATGAGATGGACTACAGCCTTGAATCTCACGTAGTGACTATTGTCTTTGTCTGAAGAAGAACTTGATGGACTACGCCTTGAATCAGTCTTTTTGAACCAGACTCAGAAAATACCACATATAGTACGCTAGAGGTACTTGGGTCTATCGGGTGGCGCGTTTGGTAGGCCATGCGCACTTTTACACATTCATGAGAGTTGTCTAGGATCGCCCTGTCCTATAGTCGCGGCCCTCACGACCTCTCATACAGGTAAGTCCTTAAGGGTTGGTGATAGGAATCAACCCTGCATATTATGCTTGGACTTATTAAGAGTTTAAGCTCAACCTATCCATATCACAAACATCACTATGGATAAGTTCTAGGAGTTCAGAAGCTCTATAGACAGATTTGAAAGGTAATCTTGTGTGTTTGGCTTGAACACAGATCTCACATTTGTGTTCATCATCTATAGGAGTCTTAGGTATAAGATCTAAGTTCATCATCCTTTTAATAGATCCTAAATTCACATGACCTAATCTACCATGCCAAACATTTGATGATTCAACATTTGCAACAAAGGAAGGATTTGAACTTTTATTTATGGTACTTAAAACAAAAAGTCCATCTTTCACAAATCCTTTTCCAATAAACAGATCATTCTTAGAGAAAACTACTTTATTTGCCTCCATTACAATTTTGTACCCTGAGGCTACAAGGAGGGATCCACTAACAAGGTTTCTTCTGACAGACGGCACATGAAGCACATCATGGAGAGGTAGAATTTTTTCTGATGTCATCTTCAGATCTATTCTTCCTCTTCCCACAACTTGTGCCGTTGAGCCATCTCCTAGGGTTACTCCTCCTCCACCTGATTCCTGATAGGTTGAAAAACAGGAGCGATCAAATGAAACGTGAACATTTGCTCCAGAATCCAACCACCAATCATCAGAATGGAAAGACAGGTTTACTACAGGTTGAAAGCTTACAGACCTGAAGGAGCTGGAAGACCCATTCAGAATCATGTTAGCCTCTGGCTTGTTAGAGCCTTTCCCTTTAAAGGAGGTCTCCTTGGTAATTAGGCTTGGGTTTGCCATGGATTTCTATAGGGTATACTCAATAAGGATGGTTTAAGATAAAATTACGGTTTAAATGATTTTAGTAATTTACCTTTAAAATTTTGGTTTTTCAAGTTTTGATAAGGTTGGGTTAGCTGTAGGGGCCGGATCCCAGCAAGCGGAGGTTCACTAGGAACACTTAAGTACCGGTCGCTTAGACGATTTTTCGCCTTGTTGACAGAAGGGCCCTTTCGGCTTGTACCCAAACAAATCTCTACTTTAGAACTTTAAAAATAAAGGAATTTACTAAATCAATAACCTGTTTATTTTAGCCTAAACTAAAATATTGAGTAGTGAAAAACAGAAAAATTTGCCAAGAAAAATTGCTAAACAAAGTTTGCTATAAAAGGCAAAATTATTCCTAAAATAAGTTTAGCAAACAAATTAAGCAATTTGTGTAACAAACTTAATAGTAGAAAATTAGATTGAGAATATGTATTGCCAATGTAATAAATTGTGATATTGAAATAAATGGCAATGTGAATAGCAATAATTTAATGAGTACTTATTAAGCAATAAAATGTGATAATGGTTTTAACAGTAAGCAAGTATAATGAAAAGTTTGCTAAGAAACTTTTGGTAAGACAATAATGAAATATATGAAAGTTATTTGCTTAAAGTATCAACAGACTTTGCTAAGATAAAAATATAAATCGAAAGTAGGCAATTTTCTACAGTAGTACAATAATCAATTATTGTAGTAATTAAACAAGTAACTAGTGTAGACAGGAAGCTACTTATTAAGCAACAGAATATTGTTTTAAGCAATATTTTAATGTCCTCAATAAATTATTTGTGTACAAAGGCTTGTTAACAAGCAGCAGTAGTAGTTAAAGAAACAAATATTTTATAATAAAAATTCTTGCAAACTTTGAACAGAATAAAACTTGTAATCAAATATTCTGCTAGTAGTCGGAAACTAATTTCTTGAAGCAAAAATGTTAAGAGGACTAATTGTAATCAAATATTTTGCTAATAACAATATGAGAAAAAAATTAGTGAGTAATAAGTGACAGCAAGCAAATTGACATAATCAAGGTGATCAACAAATTTGAGCAAATTAACAATATGTTGCTTATGAATTGTTGCTTTACAAAATGTTGACAGATATATGTTAGCACTATATACTACCAGATACAGTATTTTAATATGATGGAATTTTTTAACAATATATATGTTAAAAGAAAACTTGTTAACACTTTATGCTAAAAGGAAGCTAACACTATTTGCTTACAGGAAGCAAATATATATATGTTAACACTATACTAACAAAAAATTTGCTTACAGGAAGCTAAAAATAAATTCGAACGCTAACAATAATAAAAAAAATTCTAATGGTCACAGTAAGGTAACAGAAGAGTTTCTGAATGCTACCAGCAAACAGATATTTTTTGTATATCGACCTAACTCTTAGATTGTTGGAAATTTACTTCAAAACTTCGGATTAAAATTTGCAAACAAAAATAAATTAAATTAAAGTTACCGGCCTCCGGGGAAGTCGCGCACGAAGCACTGCCCTAAGAGTTAGTTCGGGTCTATGTGCAGACTGAATCCGAACTCCCCTAGTGGTAAAATCTCCGCTCCACCGGAATCTCTTTGCCGCACACGACTCGGAGAGAGTGACCCCGACTTAGCTCTGCCCAGAGCAACGAAATGAAGAACAGCAGCGATAAAACGAAGGAGACGAGAATTCTAGAGAGTTTCGAGAAGATTTTTTTTTTTTTCTGTGTATCGAATGAAGAAAAAGAAGGTCAATATATAGGCTGTAGCAAGCTTCTCCAATGGACAGAATATTAAATAAGATTTTAATTCGGATGTTAAATGACAGCAATTAAATTCGAATGTTACAAATGTGATACATTGTACCTGGACGGAATTCAAAATCCAAACGTTACTGAATTTAAAAGATTTGTAACGGTCAAAAATTTTGGAGAGGAGCAAAAAACTTTTAGGGTCTCGGCCCGAACTCCAAGTGGAAATCGGATCGGCATTCGGCGCCCGCAGATGTGGGCACGTACCCGCACCCGTTACGCGCGCCGAACCGAACCGAACCGAACGGCGGCGGCGCGCGCGTGTGGCCCATGGAGCTCCCACACACAACTTTTAATGAAGCAAAAGGAGAGTAAGTAATATATGGATAGTGGAAGAACTCCCACTAGCCGATGTGGGACTATATGCTTTAGGGAGTTGAGCTTTTGCTCACAAGCAAAGCTAACATATAAGATGGTAAGGAGTAACGACTTAATTAAATTCCCTCTATTAAGGGGTGTCATGTTCACATAAATAAATTTTACCTTGGTGTTTCTTTGATATCTTATTGCCAGATATATGTTTTGTAGAGGAAAAATGGATATAGATGTCATCAGATGTTTCCTTGCATTTTATATATGTTGATAAGAATATTTCTCAGTTAACAATGTATTTGAGTATAGTATGACTTCAGCAGGCAAATGAGAAGAACCCCTCTAGATTCCCATGGTTGAATATATTCATATTAGAAAAGAAAATTAGAGTGCAAGTGAATGGAGAGCAGCTTGTCACGGACTTAATGTTTTGCCTACACTTCGACACGTGCGGCGCACAAGCTTCCTACTCGAAGACCCGTGCCAACCTTTCCCAAACGCTTAGCTAGATCGCTAAGGCGAAAACGAGAACAATGTGGAGCAAAAGAGAGAGATTGGAAGATTGAAAACTTCACTATACTAGAGAGAGGTTACAACTTCTTGGGTGGTGAGGAACAAATGAGCCTCCCACTTATTTATAGTGCCTCGAAGGGCTTACACGAACCTTCTGGAAACATAATATTCCATGGATTATTCTAGGGCCTAGATATTTTCTAAGGAAGACTAAGTGAATATTGTTCCGTTAAGAACTAACCAAAAGGACATATAATATATAAAATTATGTCTAAATGTATCAACTATTTTTCTTGTTTTTAAAAGACTTTTTGTCATTTTTGGCTTTCCGAAATGAAGAACCTCATACTTTGATCCGAAAATGTCGAAACCGCTGATACCGATACTCATAGAAAGTGTCCGAAACCGATTCCGATATTTTTGAACCTTGCTTTTTATATGAATTTTCTATATTCCAAATGTTATTTTTGAACAATTAAAACATTAACATTCTGAAGGCATTTTATGTGGCTCTTGTTGACTATTGTTATATTGTCTTTTCAGATTTCTGGTTCTATCCGCTATATGTTTTCAGCATTGTACTGAGCGCCATCTGGTAGGCTGCATTCTTTCTAATATGTTTCTATAGCTCTACACATTAAAGTAGTGGTATTCAGTTGTAACTTTAGCATTGTAAGTATGTGCAGTGAAGCACTAAGAAGGAACTACTTGGAGAGGTTCTTGTTGGTTGCCAGTAATTATTTCTCATTAATGTTAATACTGAAATCCTTCATATTCTCATCATTGGGATTAGGTGATCAACGATATCTATCATTGTTTGTTGACATCTATGGTAATTAACAGCCGGTTGTAGAAACTCAAATCTTTTGTGGAGCTTTTAATGCTCCATAGCCAACCCAATTCTGATGGGAGAAGGCTTGTATGATGATGATGGTGATCTATGTTAACGAACTGTCTAGAATAGCTGACCAATAATTGATGTCAGTTACGTAGAATTATGGTATTCAAATTAGTATATGCATTATACTAGTTTCTATTATTTTTGTCGTGATCCAGGTACAACGACATTGCTAAGGAAGCATTTGATTCTTTGAGAAGAAAAGGACTCTCCATGTCCCAAGATTCCAGCAAAAAGGATAAGCCAGATCCACAAAATTTTAAGCCTACTGGCAGGCCTAATGGGATTGATGGGTGAGGAGCACTTCATAGCTATTTATTATCAGATTGTGGAGGTCTTCAACTCCAACCATGAATATTGGTATGTTTCAAAATTATGCGCATGATTGTGATAATATGCTTGCTATTATCTTCATGCATTATAGGGTCATAGTTGGAATCGGGGAACAGGTTTACTCGGTCCTCCTGTTGACATTTTTCTTCATAGAGGTGCAGTTTTTTTTTCTACTTGACGACTTTCATGTTTTCTCTATATCGTCTACCTTAGCAGTTCACTTTACATGGTTTCGAGAGCATTCTGTCACTTTTTGGCGCACAGTACATGATCAAGCTGTTCATCTACCTGGTGGTATTGTAGTTCTGTAACCTGCATTCTTATATAATATGCAGGTTTCTTTAACAGGGTGTAGGTGTACCCCTATGTTGGAAAGGCAATCAATTTTCTGTTGCTTTCCTGGATGTATGCGTACTACTGTTTTGAGTAAGCATCTTTACAAAAGCGTCTAGATATTTGCTACTATTTTGAGTAGATAATTGGATGAGGTTTTAGATAAACTTGTTGATATGATATGTTAATTAAATACTGGTATTTTATGTTCTATAGGTACAAATTGAATCATTCTGAACTGAGTTTGGACAAAAGGTTGGATTTCTTTGAATCGAACTGGGCATTCTTTGCAGGATTTGGTAATTTCTATTGTTTCAATCACTTCAACTTTGATGATAAGTTTGCGGTGAAACTAATTAGCCATATGCATTATCAAATGGAAGTATGATATGCTTTTACCATTCTCTGGGATTAGATTCTTAGTTGATTTTAGGAAACTCAACTCATGACCCATTATAAGTTAAATTGCTCTAACAAGGTCATATTGTGACATGCATATTTCCCTGGTAATCCTACTGTAACAGTGCATCTTCTGATCTGTATGTTGCTTTTACCATGCTCAGGCAGAAGATTCTCGACTGATATAGGAAACATCAAAAATCATGCATGACCTACCGTATGTCCTGCACATAATATTCAAAATCTTTCAAACTTCAATTCACGAAACAGTTTATTATATGTGAAATTTGAACGTTTGCTTTCCTTGTTGAACTCATATTGCAAACTGAATGTATTTAATTTACTTTACACTATATAAAGATGTAAAGCTGATTGGTAAGAAAAGCTTTGTTAATATGTGTAGTATATTTTATCTGGATTTTCTGAACTTCATATATGCAGATATTCGTCAAGTTCTGCTTTTGGAAAATGCATCATCGGTTATTAGACTAGGCATTCATTTTATAAACAAGAGGGTACTGTTGCTTGCTGGTGCAAGACAGGCACAATTATTTTTAATTGTTATCTATACCTAGGGATGGTTAAGCAGTCTGTGTTGCTTGTTCTGCTGCAAGTTTTTTTTATATAATTCTTTTGCAGCTTTTTTTCTCTTCTATATTTCGGTAAGCTTATTCAGTATTTTCTGTGTATGTTTATTTCAGGCAGTCCATGTGTTCTACCAATTTTCTGTTTCTCTCCACTTGTGAGCTATGGAGTTATGGCTCTACTTTTTTCCGTTGGTGTGCTATATCTTTGCATTCATCTTTCTTAAAAAGTTTTGATGTTGGTTCTCTTAGATGTTCCATGCATCTTTACTGAAGCTTCGCGTATTTTCTTTCATGCATATTTTGATATTACCTTTGTGTCACCCTGCCATTTAGCCTTAGCAACTGCCCATTAATATTAAAGGCTGGTGTCTAACATAGTTAAATGAAGGCTCACAAAGTGGGAAGAATTAATTTTAGAGGGACATGTTTATTTTATTTATCCTAGTTTTGTTCTTTCTAGTTTGGCTAGTTCAATTTTGCTGAGTTCTTATGGCTAGTTGTTCATGTCTGGCTTATTTTGTTTATCATTATGTGATTGGTTCACAATTGCTAACCCATAATTTCAGGATCTTTGAACTCTGATAATAGGTTTGTTTTAAGTGGCCCCTTTCAGATAATGTAAAAAATATTACGTCCATGCTAACTAAACAAACCACTTGTGGTGCAATTTTAGCATTTTAAGCCTGTTTCCTCAAGGATATCTAAAACCTAACCTCTTAATTTGCTCATAGTTTCTATTTTTGTATGTAGATTATCCTTCTTCAGTTCAAATTTGCTCTTCTATGTGCTCCCTTTCTAGTAAATGTAAAAGCGACTGTTGAGGTCTAGCCATCTGATTGGAGTATGGTTCCAGTTTGTTTTGACAGTAGCAGGCACCCAGGCAGAGCAAGTTATTGATTCTGTAAAAAGTAAGTGGGAAGGAAGAGGACCAGGACAGCTCCACTGCCAATTCTCTATCGTAAGCTATTATGAAAACCTTACTTATCTCATGTTCTGGTATGCTGGCTTCTTGGTACTTTTGTGTGCAAGTCATTTCAAATTTATAATTGCCGTTTGCAGTGTAATAACCTTAAACTAGATCTGGTTCGGTAACTTTGTATCACTATGCCTACTATCCCTGTCCACTTACGGATCAGAGTGCATTTAGAAATAGTAAAAAATTATGGGAAGATTTATGAAATGTCCAAAAACTAAAAAAGTTTTATGTAAAACCCACCGCTAAAAAAACTTTCATCGCGTGCCCAGAATTAGAGAAACTTATCCAAAGCGGGTTCCAAATGACCCTTTTGCCCTTCCTTTTAATTTATTGGAAACACCCACAAAACTGCTCTTAAAAAAACGTTTCAATACTCCATCTTCTTCCATACGCTGCTCACTTTCGAATCTAGGTTTTCTCCTCAAAAATCTTCAAAAACTCGTCGAAAAATTTCGGAAAGACCGGGACGAACGACAAAAGTGCTAAAACGGAGGTCCAAACATCATTTTTTTGCGAATTTAAAATTTCGGAAGGCCGTCTAACGGTGAAGTTGTTACTTTCAGTCTCCTCGACGATACGCTCATTTTGCGACAAACGGGACCTCGTTTCGACCTCCCAGTCAAAAGTTATGGCCCTCCAAAGTTTCAGCTAACCATAAAATGCAGGAGAATGGCATTCTCCGTCTTAATTTACACGGAAAATGACCATTCTCCGTCTTAATTAGGACGGAGAATGGCATTTGTCACGACCCGTTACCCAAATTGTTGGGCCGGGCCGAGCCATGTCCAGCCTACGCTTGCTAAAGCGTAGTAAGCTGTACTAAGAATAGACAATAAATGATCTAAGCTACTAACAGTTCTAAAATCGCATTTAAAGTTCATCACAACACAGCATCTATAAGCGAAGGTAACATAAGCACAGACTTAATAATACATAACCAAAGTATCTAACTGGAGACAAAGTCCAGTATCCAAATATAAGAACATACCAAAGTCTAAGTCTCAAAACACAAGAAAGATAACTAAGCAAGGTTCCCCGCTGGGGCCTCTACTGGAGCTAAGGCCAGGTCCTCAATGCAGTACCATAATATGTAACACATAGCGTTTCATCCTCGAAATAGTATACCTACAACGTTATCCTGTCAGGACGGGAGCAAGTACAACCTCTACAACTAAAGTACTGAACATATAATGAAAGAGATGTACAACAAGAAACATGGTGTGATAAGTCTATAAAACAGAAAATACTGGGAACATGGCCTCATGGTACAACTGGGATCACAATATATAGTAACACAGGGAACATGGCATATCTGGAATCATGGTATGACTGGAATCACAATATCATAGTATCACAAGGAACATGGCATAACTCATAGTCTATCATGGCAAGGACACATATGTCATAGAGACAGATGCATATGTAATGTTTAAAACTGTAGCAGGTACGTGATCGGTCAATAGATGTACAATGTGCTGAGGCACATAATGAAATGTACTTCCGTACAAGTGATCAGGCGATATAAAGTTGTACATACGCACAACTCCGCCTTGGTAATAACCTACGGCAAGGTATGCATATAAAATGCGACCTCGCTCGCTACTATGAGGGGGGTCATGATCACGTACTCAACTGTCAGTTTCCCCATACCCTATAGTATAACATGTGAGAGATACGAGAACAGTAAAAACATGTGATAGATACTGGGATCGGCATAAACATGGCAGGTACTGGGAGCAGTATGAAACATGTGAATACTCCGAGTAGTACAAAGCATAATGAAACATATACTGAGAACCAATAAGAAGCATGTGAAGATATGATAACTGTCCTAAGCATGGCAAGTACTGAAAGTAATACAGCATGTGAAGATATAGCTTGCTACCTCAAGAATCAATATTTTAACAGGGTTAATACATGTTCTAGCATTAAACGACAGTAAATGAGTCTGTAGATGTACTTGCCTCGAGCAAAGCAAGAATACTAGTACGAAGATATAGATGTCCGGTATCCTGTCAATAATGATATACAAACTCAGTTCTAAGCTATGTTCAACAATACACTAGTGATGTGACACGACTCCTAACTGGATACTAGCCAAGTGGGGACCTAGCATAAAAGTCTAATGTGAAGTGCCACTATACACAAACTAACACTCTAGGGTCTTTACACTAGTGCGGGGTGAGGTCCAATACTATAACAACTCAAATCAACGCAAAACTTGCAAGTTGTAACTACTCAATAATTAAATCAAACTGTACACTAAGTTCCAACAATTTTAGAGATAGACAAAAAGCTTAAATATATATAAAATAAAGTACCAAAATGATCCTTGTTAATTATAGAAATTTATACTAATTTTTCTGGGATTTATAAACCCTCATAAATATTTATTAAAAATCAGCAACCATAAATATACTGAAAATGAGTTCTGTTTTCCTATTTTTATAAAATACCAAAAGTACTTATTAAATGCTAGAAAAATTATAATAAATTATCTAAATTAACATAGTATTTAAATACAATTTTTTCAAGATTTTTACAGCAATTAATATATATATAAAAATTCAAAACCAGAAAGTAACAATATCTAGAAAAATAATTAATTAGAAATTAAGGATAATACATAATCAAAATCTACAGATGTTGTCGGATGATAAAATAAATATCACCAACGTGTCCAGAACGGTCAAATCAGCTAGGATAGCCTACCCATAAGTCCAATTTGGACACAGGGGCAAAACGGTAATTTCGGGTCAAAATGATGTCCGCCGTTGGACACACTTTGCACCGAAAAGCGTGTCGGGAAAGAAGTCTACAAAACCTAGCAAATTACATGTCCACGAATCCAGAATGATGATACGAACCCAACGGTATGTCCGAAATAGGATTCCGATGTGCCGATCTCAAAATGATACGTTGACGCGACACTTGGTATCCGGTTTGCACGGAAATGCGTGCCGGAGCAAATGTCTTCAAAACTCAGCAAATTATATGTCAACGAGTCCAAAATGACGATACGAACTCAACGGTATATCCGGAATTGGATTCCGATGAGCCGAACTCAAAGTGACCCGTTGACCCGAAAAGTGGGACCCGCTTTGTACCGAAAAACGTGCCAGGGCCCACGTTCTCCAAATCAAGCAAACTTTATATGAAAACATGCCAGAACGACGCCACGAGTCTACTGGTGGTGTCAGAAATTGAATCCGGAGTCCCGGGTTCAAAAATAGAATTTAACAAGTGCAATTTATAGAATTTGGACGGCCAACTTTGGCGTCGAATTCGACCAACCAAACGTGCTTAAAATGAAACGAAATCTAAAGGAGACAGGAAGATGGTTATACCAGCTGTGCACCGGAACTGACGGTGCGCAAAACGGAGCTGCGACGGCGAAGTTACGAGCTGACGAAGTCGGCTCCACGAAACTGTCCAAAAACAGTTCAATTTAAAACGTCAACTTGGTGGCCAGTTTTGAGGTATCAAACGACATAATTAACGGACGAAAATTGAGGGGAGTGAAGATGGATATACCGAGATTGCGACGGAGCAAAGAGATCGCCGATCCAACGGTCGGATCTCCCAGAAAATCTGCGCGAAGTCGCTGTCCCGAAACACAATTTCTGAATTTTTTCCACGCGCGCGTCGACGGGATTTCGTGCGAAATGCACGAATAGCCTATCGTGCGCGTCGGGGACGAAGGCGCTGGCCCGGAGGAGGTCGCCCGGGGGTGCGCCCGGCCTCGGGGGCCTCGGGGTGGCCGGCCACGCGGTGGCGCGCGGCCACCCGCGGCGACAGCGGCCGCTGCTGCGCCTTGTGCTGCTGCTGCGTCGCACTGCCTCGCAGCTGCTGCTGCCACGCACGGTGGCGCACGGCGGGGCGGCGAGCTTCACGCGGCGGGGCGACGACGGCGGGGCGCTCGGCGGCGGAGTGGAGGTGGTGGCGGCGTTGTGGTGGTGGTGTTGTGGGAAGATGATGGTGAAGGTGGTGGTGTTAATGGTGATGGTGATGGTGAAGATGAAGGAGGAGGAGGAGGGAGGCTGTGTCGGGAAGGAGCTCGGGAAGGAGCAGGGTGGTGGTCGGCCATTGGCTGTGGAGGCTCTCGGCCAGGGGAGGAAGAGGGGGTCGGCTTGTGTGTGTGTGTTGAGTGAGAGAGAGTTGTGTGTGTGTGGGTTGTATTATATGTGTGGGAGTGTATATATGTAAAGAGAGTGTGAGAATAGATAGAGAGAGAGAGTGAGATATTTGAGAGAGGAGGAGAGAGAGAGGTCGGCTGAAGAGAGGGGGGGGGGGGTGTTCTCCTACTGTGAGGTGGAGGTGAGGGGGGTGTGTTATGGAGAGAGAGAGAGATGGTTATGTATATATTATATGAGTGTGTGTGTTGTGTGTTAGAGAAGAGAGAGAGAGAAATATGGATATTTAGAGAGAGGGGGAGGGGAAAGTCGGCTGACCACATGGGGGGGGGAATAAGGTGGGGTGTGAGGTGTTATGGATGGTGAGGATTAAATGAGGGGAATCAAAGGCTAGGAATTTATTTGTAGGAAAAATAGGTTATTCCTATAGATTAAAATCAATGGAATTTCCAATAAATATTACAAATAGGTAGAATGAATATTTAGTATTTTTCAAGGGTAATGAGGCTGAGTGTGATGGTGATGGAGAGTAACATGGAGCTTGGATTGGGTTCGGTCAAACCGGGTCGGGTCAAAATCGAACCGGGCGCAATAATTGAATTAAAATAGGGATTTATAATCATGGGTAAATAAATAATATACGGGGACTCCAATAAATGGGACACAAGTTTCATGTGGGTAGTAGGCTTCGTATGGGCCACGTCCATACTTCGGGTTGACAGGTTGGATCGATGTCGGGTCCCGAAATTAAATTGGAATTTAAATCAGGTTTCACGGCAGAAAATAAATCGGCCTAAATTGACCCGGAAGTTGTGCGAAGAAAATGGAGCACAAAATGAAGTGTCTGAGTGGGACACGAAGGTCATGGGTGGAGAGCGTCTCGAGTAGATCATTTATGAGAAGTTGGTTCCGGGAAAATGGCTGGTCTGGTGCTCCTAAATTAAAAGCAACGGCAACGTGCAAACGATGATCAAAAATAAAAGTGGGAATAATATTCAACGATTAATTGGTCTAAGTTGACCCGAACTTGCGCGATACAAAAAGAGCACAAGAGAACGAGTTCAAGTGGGACACGATATATCAACAGGAAGATAATCTTGTCTACTTCAAAACCCTTGAAGAGAGTTTACAGAGATTGGTATCCCTGACGCTCCAGAAGTCAAAGTCATGGAAATGTACATTAATGATCTAAACAATTTAATAATAAAATATTTATAGAAAAATAATTCATTAAGAAAAGAAAAAATAAACCCTGAAATTCAGGGGGCTTACATCCTACCCACCTTACAAAAATTTCGTCCTCGAAATTAAAAATCATCCAATAGGTCAAACTATAACATGTAGCTACTCTGGCTACGATACTCAATCTGCTACTCTTGTAATCATTTCTTCTGTTTCTCTTTACAATCTTTTTGGTTCAGGTTCAATCAAAGTCCTTCTATCATAAACTACGTCATATATCCTTTAGAATCTTCCATACTAACATGGAACATTTATGTATACCTTAAACTATAGGTCATTCTTTGGGTATGTCTATAAGCCAACAATGCTTGACCATTAACCATATTTTCAACCTCAATTGTAAATTCTGGATTTCCTTATCATATCCTAAGTATCCATATTCTATCAATCCACAGGCCCTTGCATAATTTATCGTCAATCCTTTCCTATATTTCTCCTTGAAATCACACGTTCAATTCTTATCCTTGGCGTAGAGCCTTCTTCTTTTTACTCAACAAGTCCTCCGAATACAAATCCTCGATTTCAAAACTCCCGATTTATCAATTACCAATGTACATATGTCTTTGTCTCGTTCTGATATCTTCCCGATCTCGTACGTAATACGATAACTCATTCTAATTTATTCTATATCAATCCCTGTATCAATCTACCCTCTAATCACATGTAATTAGCTATAGGTAACCAATCAAAATTCTACAAATGCTAAATACTCAAACTGCTAAGCACAAGATTCTAATCCTCAATCCATAGTCATAACAATATAATATCTCATTTCTCCATCTTAGATACCCTATCATCAAGTCATACTATCAATACAATCGTTCTTAATAGTTTCCAAGTCTGCTACAGTCAGTCATCCATACTTGTCCTATAAGCTTAATCTAACCAATCCCTAGGAAAAGTACTTATCACAATCACACAACACATGTATAGTTATACTACAGGATCAGTTAACAAGGTTTGGCTATTTCGGTCGTCTATCAAGTAGAAGGTAACAAGGCCTAAGGCTGGGTCAAGCAATCCATAACAGTGTCCAAACAAGTTAAAGGGTCAAGTAAGACGAAAAAGTTTATTGGAATATCTCCAAGAATGGTACGAAGACAACGAGAGGCATAACGAGGAGAATTATCCAAGAGGTTAACGAAGAAGAGTTTAGTCAAGTCATAGGAAAGATGGAACACAAAGATAATTATGTCCAAAAAGATAACATGAAAATAATCATGTTGGAGAGTCCTAGAGAGCCTATAAAATCCTAGTTGTAGATGTAGATAGGACGGAGTTAATCAAGACGGAGAAAAATGATAATAAGAATTTATTCCTGATCATTCGGTCATAACAAAGTAAACCAAGTTGAGATATGATCTGATAACCATACACGTCTTCCTGAAATCATGTTGCCAGAATTCTCGCCACACCAGTAAGCTTAGATGCAATAAACGGTAGAGTGATAACTAAGGTATACACCCTATAATCATGTTATCTAGAATCCTCGCCACGCCAACCGGTATGGCTGCGAGAAAATCTAAATTCTATGAATAGGATAGTATATCCAAAATCAGGCTCTATGTTTTTGTCATACCAGCTAATATGGCTGCGATAAATTCTAAACTCCATAACTAAAGCAGACATTTACCCTATCAGGATATATAACAACTCAATCCACAAAATTTATCACGATGCAAGATCAAAGTTAACAACGAAAATCAGAAATTAAATTCAACAACGAATTTAAGGAAAAGCAAATGGAATTAAGCGGAAACAAATTTCTAGGTAAGATGAGAGTGAGATCCTCAGGGGTCATCCCAAGGGTACAAACTTGGTCTAAATTGACCCACTGAAATACAAACAAGAGGATAATTATAGCTAACGGTCCTATGCTGTGATGAGTTCTCCTATGTTGCAATCTAAGTAATCCTCTAGGTGTCCTAAATGTTATTCCTAGTGTTATCAAGTTGTCCTACATCCTAATTGCAGGCATGCTTGGTACAATAACGTAACCAAACAATTTAGTCAGGACCTGCATGGGCCACCAAAAAAACATGTCACGACCCGTTACCCAAATTGTTGGGCCGGGCCGAGCCATGTCCAGCCTACGCTTGCTAAAGCGTAGTAAGCTGTACTAAGAATAGACAATAAATGATCTAAGCTACTAACAGTTCTAAAATCGCATTTAAAGTTCATCACAACACAGCATCTATAAGCGAAGGTAACATAAGCACAGACTTAATAATACATAACCAAAGTATCTAACTGGAGACAAAGTCCAGTATCCAAATATAAGAACATACCAAAGTCTAAGTCTCAAAACACAAGAAAGATAACTAAGCAAGGTTCCCCGCTGGGGCCTCTACTGGAGCTAAGGCCAGGTCCTCAATGCAGTACCATAATATGTAACACATAGCGTTTCATCCTCGAAATAGTATACCTACAACGTTATCCTGTCAGGACGGGAGCAAGTACAACCTCTACAACTAAAGTACTGAACATATAATGAAAGAGATGTACAACAAGAAACATGGTGTGATAAGTCTATAAAACAGAAAATACTGGGAACATGGCCTCATGGTACAACTGGGATCACAATATATAGTAACACAGGGAACATGGCATATCTGGAATCATGGTATGACTGGAATCACAATATCATAGTATCACAGGGAACATGGCATAACTCATAGTCTATCATGGCAAGGACACATATGTCATAGAGACAGATGCATATGTAATGTTTAAAACTGTAGCAGGTACGTGATCGGTCAATAGATGTACAATGTGCTGAGGCACATAATGAAATGTACTTCCGTACAAGTGATCAGGCGATATAAAGTTGTACATACGCACAACTCCGCCTTGGTAATAACCTACGGCAAGGTATGCATATAAAATGCGACCTCGCTCGCTACTATGAGGGGGGTCATGATCACGTACTCAACTGTCAGTTTCCCCATACCCTATAGTATAACATGTGAGAGATACGAGAACAGTAAAAACATGTGATAGATACTGGGATCGGCATAAACATGGCAGGTACTGGGAGCAGTATGAAACATGTGAATACTCCGAGTAGTACAAAGCATAATGAAACATATACTGAGAACCAATAAGAAGCATGTGAAGATATGATAACTGTCCTAAGCATGGCAAGTACTGAAAGTAATACAGCATGTGAAGATATAGCTTGCTACCTCAAGAATCAATATTTTAACAGGGTTAATACATGTTCTAGCATTAAAAGACAGTAAATGAGTCTGTAGATGTACTTGCCTCGAGCAAAGCAAGAATACTAGTACGAAGATATAGATGTCCGGTATCCTGTCAATAATGATATACAAACTCAGTTCTAAGCTATGTTCAACAATACACTAGTGATGTGACACGACTCCTAACTGGATACTAGCCAAGTGGGGACCTAGCATAAAAGTCTAATGTGAAGTGCCACTATACACAAACTAACACTCTAGGGTCTTTACACTAGTGCGGGGTGAGGTCCAATACTATAACAACTCAAATCAACGCAAAACTTGCAAGTTGTAACTACTCAATAATTAAATCAAAATGTACACTAAGTTCCAACAATTTTAGAGATAGACAAAAAGCTTAAATATATATAAAATAAAGTACCAAAATGATCCTTGTTAATTATAGAAATTTATACTAATTTTTCTGGGATTTATAAACCCTCATAAATATTTATTAAAAATCAGCAACCATAAATATACTGAAAATGAGTTCTGTTTTCCTATTTTTATAAAATACCAAAAGTACTTATTAAATGCTAGAAAAATTATAATAAATTATCTAAATTAACATAGTATTTAAATACAATTTTTCCAAGATTTTTACAGCAATTAATATATATATAAAAATTCAAAACCAGAAAGTAACAATATCTAGAAAAATAATTAATTAGAAATTAAGGATAATACATAATCAAAATCTACAGATGTTGTCGGATGATAAAATAAATATCACCAACGTGTCCAGAACGGTCAAATCAGCTAGGATAGCCTACCCATAAGTCCAATTTGGACACAGGGGCAAAACGGTAATTTCGGGTCAAAATGATGTCCGCCGTTAGACACACTTTGCACCGAAAAGCGTGTCGGGAAAGAAGTCTACAAAACCTAGCAAATTACATGTCCACGAATCCAGAATGATGATACGAACCCAACGGTATGTCCGAAATAGGATTCCGATGTGCCGATCTCAAAATGATACGTTGACGCGACACTTGGTATCCGGTTTGCACGGAAATGCGTGCCGGAGCAAATGTCTTCAAAACTCAGCAAATTATATGTCAACGAGTCCAAAATGACGATACGAACTCAACGGTATATCCGGAATTGGATTCCGATGAGCCGAACTCAAAGTGACCCGTTGACCCGAAAAGTGGGACCCGCTTTGTACCGAAAAACGTGCCAGGGCCCACGTTCTCCAAATCAAGCAAACTTTATATGAAAACATGCCAGAACGACGCCACGAGTCTACTGGTGGTGTCAAAAATTGAATCCGGAGTCCCGGGTTCAAAAATAGAATTTAACAAGTGCAATTTATAGAATTTGGACGGCCAACTTTGGCGTCGAATTCGACCAACCAAACGTGCTTAAAATGAAACGAAATCTAAAGGAGACAGGAAGATGGTTATACCAGCTGTGCACCGGAACTGACGGTGCGCAAAACGGAGCTGCGACGGCGAAGTTACGAGCTGACGAAGTCGGCTCCACGAAACTGTCCAAAAACAGTTCAATTTAAAACGTCAACTTGGTGGCCAGTTTTGAGGTATCAAACGACATAATTAACGGACGAAAATTGAGGGGAGTGAAGATGGATATACCGAGATTGCGACGGAGCAAAGAGATCGCCGATCCAACGGTCGGATCTCCCAGAAAATCTGCGCGAAGTCGCTGTCCCGAAACACAATTTCTGAATTTTTCCCACGCGCGCGTCGACGGGATTTCGTGCGAAATGCACGAATAGCCTATCGTGCGCGTCGGGGACGAAGGCGCTGGCCCGGAGGAGGTCGCCCGGGGGTGCGCCCGGCCTCGGGGGCCTCGGGGTGGCCGGCCACGCGGTGGCGCGCGGCCACCCGCGGCGACAGCGGCCGCTGCTGCGCCTTGTGCTGCTGCTGCGTCGCACTGCCTCGCAGCTGCTGCTGCCACGCACGGTGGCGCACGGCGGGGCGGCGAGCTTCACGCGGCGGGGCGACGACGGCGGGGCGCTCGGCGGCGGAGTGGAGGTGGTGGCGGCGTTGTGGTGGTGGTGTTGTGGGAAGATGATGGTGAAGGTGGTGGTGTTAATGGTGATGGTGATGGTGAAGATGAAGGAGGAGGAGGAGGGAGGCTGTGTCGGGAAGGAGCTCGGGAAGGAGCAGGGTGGTGGTCGGCCATTGGCTGTGGAGGCTCTCGGCCAGGGGAGGAAGAGGGGGTCGGCTTGTGTGTGTGTGTTGAGTGAGAGAGAGTTGTGTGTGTGTGGGTTGTATTATATGTGTGGGAGTGTATATATGTAAAGAGAGTGTGAGAATAGATAGAGAGAGAGAGTGAGATATTTGAGAGAGGAGGAGAGAGAGAGGTCGGCTGAAGAGAGGGGGGGGTGTTCTCCTACTGTGAGGTGGAGGTGAGGGGGGTGTGTTATGGAGAGAGAGAGAGATGGTTATGTATATATTATATGAGTGTGTGTGTTGTGTGTTAGAGAAGAGAGAGAGAGAGAAATATGGATATTTAGAGAGAGGGGGAGGGGAAAGTCGGCTGACCACATGGGGGGGGAATAAGGTGGGGTGTGAGGTGTTATGGATGGTGAGGATTAAATGAGGGGAATCAAAGGCTAGGAATTTATTTGTAGGAAAAATAGGTTATTCCTATAGATTAAAATCAATGGAATTTCCAATAAATATTACAAATAGGTAGAATGAATATTTAGTATTTTTCAAGGGTAATGAGGCTGAGTGTGATGGTGATGGAGAGTAACATGGAGCTTGGACTGGGTTCGGTCAAACCGGGTCGGGTCAAAATCGAACCGGGCGCAATAATTGAATTAAAATAGGGATTTATAATCATGGGTAAATAAATAATATACGGGGACTCCAATAAATGGGACACAAGTTTCATGTGGGTAGTAGGCTTCGTATGGGCCACGTCCATACTTCGGGTTGACAGGTTGGATCGATGTCGGGTCCCGAAATTAAATTGGAATTTAAATCAGGTTTCACGGCAGAAAATAAATCGGCCTAAATTGACCCGGAAGTTGTGCGAAGAAAATGGAGCACAAAATGAAGTGTCTGAGTGGGACACGAAGGTCATGGGTGGAGAGCGTCTCGAGTAGATCATTTATGAGAAGTTGGTTCCGGGAAAATGGCTGGTCTGGTGCTCCTAAATTAAAAGCAACGGCAACGTGCAAACGATGATCAAAAATAAAAGTGGGAATAATATTCAACGATTAATTGGTCTAAGTTGACCCGAACTTGCGCGATACAAAAAGAGCACAAGAGAACGAGTTCAAGTGGGACACGATATATCAACAGGAAGATAATCTTGTCTACTTCAAAACCCATGAAGAGAGTTTACAGAGATTGGTATCCCTGACGCTCCAGAAGTCAAAGTCATGGAAATGTACATTAATGATCTAAACAATTTAATAATAAAATATTTATCGAAAAATAATTCATTAAGAAAAGAAAAAATAAACCCTGAAATTCAGGGGGCTTACAGCATTCTCCGTCTTAATTTACACGGAGAATGGTCATTCCAGTGTTAAAACGCAGGAGAATGACCATTCTCCGTGTTAGAAACACGGAGAATGCCATTCTCCGTGTTAAATGAAACGGAGAATGTCATTCTCCGTCCTAAATAAAACGGAGAATGGCATTCTCCGTCCTAATTAAGACGGAAAATGGCCATTCTCCGTGCTAAATTAAACGGAGAATGACCATTCTCCGTCTTAATTAGGACGGAGAATGCCATTCTCCGTGTAATTTATCACGGAGAATGGTCATTCTAGTGTTAAAACGCAGGAGAATGACCATTCTCCGTGTTAGAAACACGGAGAATGCCATTCTCCGTGTTAATTAGGACGGAGAATGCCATTCTCCGTCTTAAATAAAACGGAGAATGCCATTCTCCGTCCTAATTAAAACGGAGAATGACATTCTCGGTCCTAATTAAGACGGAAACGGAGAATGTCATTCTCCGTGTTAATTAGGACGGAGAATGCCATTCTCCGTCCTAATTAAGACGGAGAATGCCATTCTCCGTCCTAATTAAGACGGAGAATGGTCATTTCCAGTGTTAAAACGTGTAATTTAGTTTTTTCAGGAATAAAGAGTTTCGTTCTTCTTTCAAAGCGATGATAATTCTTATGGAAAAGAAGAAGAAAGATCTTCTCTCCACAATTGAAGATCTGAGTTCAAATGTCTCCACGATGAAGATGATGATGATGGTGATGATGATGACGAGCGATGATCTGAGTTCGACTGAAGAAAAACACACCGAACTACGAACGATCTTTGCGATCTCTGCTGAATATGAGAGCAATGGAATTCAGATTTCCCGTGAAAAAGAAGAAGACGAAAATCGCAATCCAGATCTGAGTTTTTTGAATTCAAATACATATAGATGACCAATTCGCGCGGAGGGGTAGTTTCGGTATTATAAAAATAGCAGTTTCTCGCGGGTGGCATCTAAAAGGGAATCTTGGAATATTTAACGTGAAAATACTTAATTCTGGGTATTTCATAAAACTTATCCAGCGGGTGGGCATTTCATAAAAGCCCACCCCGAAATTGGGTTTCTCAGCAATTTCCAGAAAAATTATATAGAACAAATAGCAATCTGGTCTTCCATATTGTAATGGTATGTGAAATATAGACAATCCGAGAGTTGGCAGCTATTTATTTCTCACTTGAGGGTCTTAATGGGTTGATGGGTAGCCCAATGGTGTTTGTAGCTTTACCTGGTTCTAGGTGAGTTAGGCTAACATCTTATTCCGCCAGGCCAGTGGCAAGCTTAATTATATCCTCATTAAATGGGCCAAGCTAGGGCCTCTGGTAAGGTGTATGTCCAAGTGTTCTATTCTTTTGCTGAATTTAGGCCTGAGCCGAGCTTATGCTTATGGTTGACTGAGGCTGGACAAAGTTCAAACATTTGCCCAGCCTGTAGCTGGCAAATTCACACTTGTATTCCTCGAGTCCATTTTTGTTCACCCACCAAAAATAGGGTGGATGTTCACCCTTCCGCTCAAGGGCTGCCACGTGGCATTCTCATCCTACCTAAAACCATTTTGGGAGTGGTTTGGTGAACATCCACACTAGTTTTGATCACTAGTTTGACATGTGGCAACTCTTGAGTGGAAGGGTGAACATTCGCCGTAGTTTTGGTGGGTGAACAAAAATGGACTCTGTATTCCTCACTTGACCGTTGTTGTTTTCATGTATTTAGAAAGGTAACCAGATGCTGACATGTGATGCAGGTGTTTCGTTGTAGTAAATGATTAAGATCAGTTTATGTACACTGATCAATAAGAAATTTGCAGTACATTTGACTATATTTACTCAGATCTGCATGTACATGTGTACTAAGGTGACAATCCTGGTCCCCCAAGTTTCTACAGATTCTGTTCCTTTTAAGGACTTGTGGCCAAAGTCAAGCTGCATGACTCGTGAGGCTTCAGCCCCTCCCTATGCTCTCACGTGGTGGGAAAAGTTACTCCAAAAGAGAGCATTTTCTCACAAGCCCATAGTATTGGGAAGAGCAATGGAGACAAGTAAAAGGAAGACATACATGCTGCTGGTCCTGCTTCTGCCAGTCCACCAGAGATCATTCCCAAGATACAATTGTATCAATACCATTACATACTCTGTGCATTCATTAAGAAATAGCTAGTAAAAGTAAGGGTTATTTAGGCAATTTCCAATGGGGATTTCTAAAATTGAGTTTCTATCCTACTTGTCATTGTACTTTAAGGAAATTTCTATCATAGTTGGTAGAGTTTCTATATAGAAATTGCACACACACAATAAAACACTCTCCAAATGGTTTCTTCATTTCTATCCTACGTGGTAACAAATGAAGCATCAATTTAATGACGTGGGGTCCAATATTAATTGGTACGAGAGATGGAGAATTTTCTATGAGGGGTTTATACATGTAGAAATCCTCACAGAAACTCTTCATCCTACATCACCACCACGTATGATAGAAATTGAGATATAAATCATGGTTGGAGATTTTTTTTTCTTTTCTAAAATGGATTTCTACCATAGAAATATGGGAGATAGAAACCCCCATTGGAGATGGTCTTAGTTAGAGTTTTGTTAACATGTGCCCTAAAGGCACATGTTAATACATTGATAAATGTACAGATATTTCCACCAGCACATTTATCAATGCACATTTTACATTTATCAATACACATTTTAAGTGAAAGGTGCATTGATAAATGTGCTAGTGGGAGTACCCATATAAATTACACATTATCAATGTATTAACATGTGCCCTTATGACACATGTTAACAAAACCCTTAGTTTTATGATCTCGTATATATTCGAAATTTGTGTTTAGGGCTCCATATTATCCACAAGAGGGTTTGGGTCTAGTCCTGAAAATTGGCTTGGGCTGACCATTCAAAATAGAGACGTAAAGATAAATTTTGAATATTATATGAGACCCTAAAACTAAACACACATTTTGAATATTATGGAGACCTAAAAGAGATCTAACGGTCAGCACAAGTCAACCGTCAGGACGAGACCCAGACCCTCTTCTGGACAATATGGAGACCTAAATACAAATTTCGAATATTATACGAGACCCTAAAACTAAATAACCCTAAAAGTGAGAGTAGTTCTAGTAAAAATATTTACTTAATAGTTTCATGGCCACTTTGTGCCAAATGGAAGCCTGATTATCTAGTGAACAGGTTTTGACCCTGAACACTATTATGGGATCTTTAGGCTGGCTTGTATAAATCGATTCAGGCTTCTTATCTGGCCGTTTTTGTGTCTATGGTGGAGGAGAGATTTAACCTGATGTCCTGTATATTCTTGGTAAGAAATGTGAGATGCATATTATAATATCATCTTCTTAATGAGGGTTTTCCTTATTACACTATACTAGCATATATGCACGTGCGTACGTATTTATTATTAGAAAGATTAAATGATACTTGTAGTCAAAATTTGTTCATTTTACAATGAAATAATGATACTAAACAAAGTCCATTTTTCAATACCCCAGTTTTAGATACTCATTGCATTTAAGAGCGGTTATAATTAGGAATATCAAAGGACAACTTTTGTATTTACCTAGATACCCCATATTAATTCTAATTAATCTTTTAATTAGGAAATATAATAAAGGGTATTTTTGGAAAGAAAACTTCCACGGTGAAACCTACTTTTGGCATTATATAGTAGAATAGATTTAGAAGTATCCCATCATTTTTAAGTACAATTTGATGAGAACATTCCTCCTATAGCAGTATGTTTGAGAGTACAGCTACCATCCTTTTATACGAGGCACAAGTTGCTGTTGGTTATCGCTCTCTTGTATTTATGGTGTATTGATGTTTCAATCACCTCCATGATGTTCCTATTCACCATCTTACAGTAATAGCAAATTGGTGGTTGTTAATGGCCATGTGCATGCACCTGTTAAAAAGTAGGGAGTACTAAACATATATGTTCCTTGGCATTTAAGGACAACATGTCAAATTTTCTCCAGTGCTTATTACTATAGTTAATAGTGATGGTCCTCTAAAATTCTTTTGCTCTTGCGATTAGGATGCAGGTGCTGCAACTGCTCCCAGATGCCCATAAGGAACAATGACCAGGACATCTGCTGTGGCTCCATCAATTTAAAGGAAGAAGATCTATACCTTCATCTTACAATTGAAGATGTCATTATATGTCAAGTTGTATTCTTATTGGGTAAATTTATGAAATGCCCAAAAAACAAAAAAAATTTATGAAAAATCCACCGCGCAATAACATTTCATCGCGTGCCCAGAATTAGCAAAAAAAATATATAAAGAGGGTTCCGAATGATCTTTTTGCCTTCATTGAAAATATCCACGAAACTACTCTTAAAAAAACGTTTTGATACTTCTTCTTCTATACGCTGCTCACTTTCGAATCTAGGTTTTTTTCTCGAAAATTTTCAAAAACTCGTCGAAAAATTTCGGAAAGACCGAGACAAACAACAAAAGTGCTAAAACGGAGGTCCAAACATCATTTTTTTGCGATTCTAAAATTTTGAAAGGCCGACTAACGAAGAAGCCGTTAATCTCAGGCTTCTCGAATATACGCTTATTTTGCGACAAATCGGACCTCGTTTCGACCTTCCAGTCAAAAGTTAGGACCCTCCAAAGTTTCAACTGACCATAAAATGTAGGAGATTCTCCGTATTAGAACACGAAGAATATTAATTTCGCATGAGGGTGGCCATTCTCCGTGTTAGTAACACGGAGAATGGCATTCTCCGTGTTAGTAACACGGAGAATGACATTCTCCGTCTTAATTTACATGGAGAATGACCATTCTCTGTGTTAGTAACACGGAGAATGACATTCTCCGTCTTAATTTACACGGAGAATGGCATTCTCCGTCTTAATTTACACGGAGAATGACCATTCTCTGTGTTAGTAACACGGAGAATGGCATTCTCCATCTTAATTTACACGGAGAATGACATTCTCCGTCTTAATTTACACGAAGAATGACCATTCTCTGTGCTAAATTACACAGAAAATTGCCATTCTCCGTCTTAATTTACACGGAGAATGGCCATTCTCCGTGTAATTTAAGACGGAGAATGATCATTCTAGTGTTAAACCGCAGGAGAATGATCATTTTTCGTGTTAGTCATTTTCTGTGTAAATTAACACGGTGAATGCCATTCTCCGTGTTATGTGTTATTTAACACGGAGAATGGCATTCTCCGTGTTAATTTACACGGAGAATGGCCATTCCCAGTATTAAAATGTAGGAGAATGACCATTCTCCGTGTCATTTAACACGGAGAACGGCCATTCTCCGTGCTAAATTACACGTAGAATGGTCATTCTCCGTGCTAAATTACACGGAGAATGACCATTCTCCGTGTTAAATGACACGAAGAATGATCATTCAAATGTTAAAACACAGGAGAATGCCATTCTCTGTGTTAGAAACAAGGAGAATGCCATTCTCCGTGTAAATTTACACGGAGAATGGCATTCTCCTTGTTAAAATGCAGGAGAATGACTATTCTTCGTGTTATATCGACGGAGAACAGTTGACAGAAACCTAATTTGTTATTTTTTTGTTTTGTGGAAAGAAATTTGACATGAATAAAGATTCAAGAGTTTTCATTCTTCTTTCAAAACGATGCTAACTCTTATGGAAAAGAAGAAGGAGATCTTCTCTCCATAATTGACCTAATTGTCGAAAAAGAAGAAGAAGAATAAGAAGAAGAAGAAGATGAGCGATGATCGGAGTTCGACTAGGAAAAAAAAAAGTACGGTGAACTACGAACGATCTTTGCGATCTCTGCTGAAGATGAAAGCAATGAGATTCAGATCTCTCGTGAAGAAGAAGAAGAAGACGACGAGAATCGCAATCCAAATCTGAGTTTGTGCGGAGGGATAGTTATGGTATTAATTTTGTAAATACAGACGTGGAAATATATAATTCTGGACATTTCATAAAATCCATCCTGCGGGTGGATTTTTCATAAAAAGCAACTCCGAAATTGGGTTTCTCAGTAATTTTCAGATTCTTATTCGGTGTTGGCGTGAGTTGTAAATTACAACTAAAACTACTATTGGATTAACATCCGTGAGAGTTGTCTGTCCATTTTTTTCCCAAAATTCTTTTGTTCCGAAAGTCGATTTTCTTCGTATATTTGATAGAGGGAGCATGCGGACCAGAAGGCTATAATTTTTTTCTTTTTTTTTCCCTGCTCTTGTATATACTTGTTGAGACTTGAAGTTATTTTATTGTGAATGGAATAACAACATATATATAGGAGAGGCTAGCCTCCTCTCCTATCATTCTAGCCAATGTGGGACTAAAGCCCAATAACACTATATATATCAACACTCCCCCTCAAGGTGGGCGAAAGATATTCACTAAGCCCATCTTGTCACATCCTCTCATCATGTTGATAGAACTAAGCCCCTTTGTCAGTCCGTCTGCTACCTGATCTTTGGTTGGAACATAGCCCAGCTCTAGTTCTCCTTTATCCAGTTTTTCTTTGATGAAGAATCTGTCAATCTCAATATGTTTGGTCCTGTCATGCTGCACTGGATTGTTGGCAATATTAATAGCTGACTGGTTGTCACAACATAGCTTCATCTTTGCTCCCTGGTCCAGCTTTAGCTCTGTCAGCATATTCTTCAACCACAACAGTTCTGTGACTCCCAAAGCCATAGCTCTATACTCTGCTTCAGCTGTTGATCTGGCCACTACTGACTGCTTCTTACTCCTCCAAGAGACCAAGTTGCCTCCTACAAATATGCAGTATCCCGATGTGGATCTCCTGTCGTCAGCACAGCTAGCCCAGTCAGAATCACAATAGCCCTCAATGCCTACATGATTATTTCTTCTGAAGATCAGTCCCTTCCCGGGGGCTCCCTTCAAGTACCTCAGAATCTGGTACACTGCGTCCATGTGACCCTTCCGGGGGTCATGCATGTAGCGGCTTACTACACTTACCGCAAAGCTGATATCAGGTCGAGTGTGGCTTAAGTAGATTAACTTGCCCACCAATCTCTGATATCTATCCCGGTCAACTGGTTCTCCAGCTTCAGCATCCAGTTTAAACTTCTGGTCTATCGGTGTCGTAGCTGGTTTACATCCCATCATCCCTGTTTCCGTAAGCAGGTCCAGTGCGTACTTCCTTTGAGAAAGAACGATTCCCTCATTATCTCGAGCAATCTCAATCCCAAGGAAGTATCGAAGAGGGCCAAGATCTTTCACCTCGAACTCCTTGCCAAGTTTTACTTTGAGTTGGGCGATCTCCTGCTCATCATTGCCTGTGATAATCATATCATCTACATATACTGCAAGCATGGTGATATGGCCTCCACTCCGTCTGAAGAAGACAGTGTGATCAGCATTGATCTGCTGATATCCCATCCCTATCATTGCTCTCCTGAACCTGTCAAACCATGCCCGAGGAGACTGCTTCAGTCCATAGAGAGACTTCTTCAGTCTGCAGACCTTGCCTTCTGTCTGTTTTGTGCCGAATCCTGGTGGTATCTCCATGTACACCTCCTCTACTAGATCTCCATGAAGAAATGCATTCTTCACATCCAGTTGGTGTAGCTTCCACCCTCCATTGGCTGCCAGGGAGATCAAGGTCCTGACAGTGCTCATCTTCGCCACTGGTGCAAAGGTCTCGTCATAGTCGATGCCGTACGTCTGACTGTATCCTTTTGCCACCAGTCGAGCTTTATAGCGCTCAACCTGTCCATCTGGGTTCTGTTTCACAGTAAAAACCCATTTACATCCAACTGCTCTTTTCCCTTCTGGCAGTCTCACCAGCTCCCAAGTGTGATTCTTCTCAAGAGCTTCCAACTCCTCGTGCATTGCCGCTTTCCACTTTGGATCGTTCTTGGCAACCTGCCAATTGTTAGGTACAGTAATACTATCCAAAGATGCTATAAATGCTCCATGAGAAGAAGATATATGATCATAAGAAACAAACTTAGCAAGATCCCAACCATATCTGTCCGGAGGATTTCCTGCATTGCTGCGAGTAGTCCTTCGTGTAGGTAGTGGTATGGGAGACATCGGAGGAACGATATCACCTGAGGAGGGTGGTGGTGTAGATGAGGAGGGTGGTGGTGTAGATGAGGAGGATGGTGGTATAGGTGTCTCAGGAGTTGGGACAGGCGCAGGCAAGGGACTTGGCACTGACACTGTAGGTACTGGTCCTGTAGTCTGCTTGTTGTTTCTCCTGTTGTAGGTCAGTAACTCCCCCTGAGCCGTAGGTGTAACACTTCTCGTCTCCTCCCTCTGTTCCGCTTCACCTTCATGTTCCTCCTCAACCGTGTCTCTATGCCAAACTTCTAAATCGGTTACCACCAGATTCTCCAAGTTCTCTATCTCCCCCTCTCGCCTTATACTTGTAGTATGAGGCGTGTTATACGAAGTTCCATCCTGGCGGTAATATGGCTCATGCTCCCGGAAGTGGACGTCCATACTAACAAATTTCTTCTTCTCTACTGGACTCCAGCATACATACCCCTTCTGAGTTGCTGAGTAGCCCACGAAGATGCACTTGACTGCTCTAGGGTCAAGTTTTCCAACGAATGGTCTGTTGTCCTTCACAAAACACACACATCCAAACACCTTTAGTGGAAGTATTCCACTATTATTACCTTGTAATACTTCACATGGAGACTTCCATCCCAGAACTTTTGAAGGCATCCTGTTTATAAGTTGAGCTGCTGTCAACACCGCATATCCCCATAGGTGTTGTGGGACATTCATGTCGATCATCATACTTCTTGCGGTCTCCAGAAGATGTCGGTTCTTCCTTTCTGCTACTCCATTTTGTGCTGGTGTATATGCACAAGAGGTCTGATGCTGTATTCCATGTGCTGACAAGTACTCTGCAAGTGTCCTATTGGTATACTCCGTCCCATTGTCAGATCTCAGTATCTTCACCACTGCATTATACTGAGTCTGGACATATTTATGAAAGTCCCGAAAACAAGCAAATACATCACTTTTGTTCTTCATCAAATACAGCCAGGTGACACGAGATGCACAATCGATAAACGAAACAAAATACTTATACCCATTCATAGTGTTAGTAGCACATGGGCCCCAAACATCAGAATGAACTACCTCAAAGACTGAAGAACTCTTATGACCATTTCCAACATATGAACTCCTAGTAAGTTTTCCTAACTCACATGCATCACATACTAATTTTCTTTTATTTGATTTTGCATACATATCTGGATACAACTTATTTAGAGTATCAAAGGAAGAATGCCCCATCCTCCTATGATGAAGTATCAAAGTGTCTTCAGTCCTCTGCTGCAGCTCCTCCATTCCAGCCTTCTCTGCCATAGACACCAATGCTGAGTCCAGTCCGTCTTGATCTAGGTACCACAGTCCATCATGCCAAGTGCCAGTCCCAAGTCTTCGTCCCGTCCCTTTCTCCTGGAAGATCACCTTAGGAATATCAAAAGAAACAATGCATTTTAGTTGGAGAATTATAGAACTAATAGACAAGAGACTGACTGGGAAGGATGGAGCATGCAAAACATTGGATAACCTTACTGAACCCGTACAATTAACAGTACCCTTACCGACCACTGGTTGGAAAGTACCATCCGCAGTCTGAATGGTGTCTGTCGATGCTAGGTGAGTGTACGAGGAAAACTTACTAGCATTTCCGGTCACATGCCGAGATGCTCCTGAGTCGATAATCCAGTCTGACATTTTAAGGGAAGACATAGATGCAAGAGCGTGAGACTCGTCAGTACCTTCTGATGGATGGGCATACATAGCGGCGTTGCCTCTGAAGAATGGAGTGGATGCCTCCTCTGCTCCGCTTCTCCTGTCTCCTTCGATTGACGCTTTTTGCTTTCTCTCCAGCAGGTCCAGTAGCGCCTGATCCTCCTCAGTAAAGGCGCCGCCAGCTCCTCCATTCCCATCTGCCACCAGCAGGTTTGCCCGATAGCCTCCTCGACCACCTCGTCGGCCTCCTCGACCACGTCCACGTCCAGCATATCCTCGTCCACGTCCACCACCTGAGTCTCCCTCCTTAGGTGGTTTGGTACAAGCATATCGATGGTGGCCCATCTCCCCACAGTTGTAGCACTGCCGATTCTGTTGCCAGAGCTCTCCCTTGGATCCTGTATCCCCCGAACCGGTAGCTGCTAGTGCTGACTTCACTTCGGGTAAAGCACCTGTCGATGATGCGCCTGTCCCTGTCTGTAATCTGATCCGCGTCTCCTCCTGAATCATGGCTGAGATAGCCTCCTCGAGACTAGGGATCTCTGGCTGGGCGAGGAGTAAGGCTGTCCTCTGTGTGAATGCTGCAGTCAGTCCCTTAAGGAATTTCATCGTCCTCTCCTACAGACACACCTGTCTCTCCTTGCACTTTGGGTCCCCGCAGCTTGCCCGTTTGGAATGGTGATCATAATCCAGCCAGAGACGTTCCAACTCCGTAGCGTACTCCTGCACCGTCTTCTCGCCTTGTACGGTGTCGTCGATCTCCCCTTTTATCTGGAAGATCCGTAGATTGTTACCTATGCCATCATAGGTTCTTCTCAATTTCTCCCATACGTCTTTCACCATCTCAATGCCATCTACTGTGGAAGCAATAGACTGGACTAAGGAGTTGAGAAGCCAGATATAAATCACCATATGAGTGGATTTCCACTCGTCGCGTCCTGTCGAGCCCTCTTCCGGCTCTGTCTTCTCGCCTGTCAAGAATCCCTCCAGGTTCTTACCTGCAAGGGTTCTTCTCACCCGCCATGACCAACTCAAATAGGTGGCTGGTCCATCCAACTTCAGATCGATGGAGGGTAGTTCCAACTTTGGCGGTGCTCGTGTCGTGCTTTCACCAGCCGACACCTTTATCAACTTCAGCAATGTCGCCACATCGTCAGCATCCAGCTTCTTGAGAATCTCCTCCATCGATGCTTCTTCTCGATCACTTCACACTTGCTCCACGACTCACGCTCGTCCTCGCCGTCCTCTCCTAAATCCGAATATGTCTGATTTCATCGGATCTAGGGATTATAGGCATCTCCTTGAGATTGATCTCAAGAACGAGCGTGAATCTTGTACCCGCAATAGCGGTACAATGAATCTTGCAGCCGCAAAAGCGGTACAGCAACTTTCAGGCTGACCTACAGCGTAGGTGCCCTAATTCAGGCTGACCTACAGCGTAGGTGCCCTAAAAGTGGTGTGCTCGGAGGCAACCACGGCAGCAGCAGCAGCAGTTGCAGCCGCAACAGCGGCACAGCAACAGCAGCAGCGCGGCAGCGGCGGCGGCGGCGCGGCAGCTGCAGCAGCAGCAGTAGCGGGGCGGCGCTGCAGCTGTGGTGGCAGCGGCAGCAGCTGCAGCGGCAGCAGCTGCAGCGGCAGCGGGCGGCAGCGGCGGCGTGGAAGAAGGAAAAGAGGATGAGATTAGGGTTAGGGTTTGTGTGGAGGAGGGGTCTCTGACGGTATTCTAAGCAATTTTAGGCTCTGATACCATGTTGAGACTTGAAGTTATTTTATTGTGAATGGAATAACAACATATATATAGGAGAGGCTAGCCTCCTCTCCTATCATTCTAGCCAATGTGGGACTAAAGTCCAATAACACTATATATATCAACAATACTAAAGTTGGTGATGCCATAAATCACCTGCAGGGAGTAGCATTGAAATCATCTCTGGAATCCTTGTGTTCGTGGAGAGAGCTGAGCTTTCCTGCCAGCTATGTTATTTGTGACACATGAGGGGCAATTAAGCACCCTCTTGGGATGTGCAAACATTATCAGAGCATTCATGGAAGTATCCCCATCCCATGTCTTCTGGTTGAGAACGTTTAAAGTTTCTTTGTAACTTTGAATTCTTCATCGACATATGATGGGTCTTTTATTATTGTTGAAGTTTATCAAAAGTTGTCGTTCTAATAAGAAAGACTTGGTGTACCTATTGTACAAAGTTATAATGTCAATGTGTGCGGTAAATGCGTAGTTCGAAAATGATCAAGTTGGACGAGTATTAATAAAAGAGTTAATTGTTCAGTGTTTGAAGAATATCATGGTCGATATTTTGGTGATCGAACTTTTTTTGGATTAATTTGGTAGCTAAATTTTACATTAGGTTTTGTTGGTATTTTGGATGTAAATCGTTAAAAATTAACATGTGACGTGTCTTATTTTTAGAGTTTTTTTGTCATGACCAGCCAATACGTTGGCTATAATTGATGGTAGAATTGTCATTTTGTACTCGACGAAAGCTATTGGTTGTTGTAGAATTTCTTCGAACACCAATATTCTTGGTCGAAAATTAAAAATATTATAAAATAATTATGAAAAATAAGGTACGTGACCATCACATGTCCATTTTTATCGATTTTTATCCAAAAATACCAACAAAATTTAGTTAAGGCACTTTTTAAACCAAAATACAAAACTTAGATACCAAATTAACCAAAAATAAATGTTCGATCACCAGAACGACAATCACTATATTCTACGGGCACCATTTTGATAATTAAAACTCTAATAGGTTACCACAGACAAACATATTTATGTGTTGCTTAAAAAAACTGAACAATAAAGTTAGATAAAATATTACTAGAATCATATATCCATTTTTATAAGGTAAGAATGAAGCACCTTGTCATAGTTGGCTACTCTATTTGGCTTGTAATGGTATTTTGGCTAATCCTTGTTCTTGCTACTTCTCACATGGATCGTGTTACTGATTATAGATTTCGTGAACGTTTACGCTTACCTTTTTCTTTTATTTTTTCAGACAAACAAATATTATCTTAACAAGTATACATGCATCTCTACCGACATACATCAGCTGAAATGATACTACTTGGTGTCTATGTTGACAACATTGTGATCACGGGAGACGACAGCCAACGTATTACAAAACTAAAGAAGTTCCAAGAAGTTCATGGGAGAACAATTTCAGACTAAGGATATGGAATCATTGAACTACTCCTTGGACATTGAAATCACACGGGGTAAGCGGAACATTGTCATGTCTCAAAAAAAATATGTGCTGGACATACTAAATGATGCAGGGATGATGCAAGCCAAGAGATCAACCTCACCCATGGATTCAGGGACAAAATTACTTCTAGATGAGAGGGCCCTGATGACCAATCCAGACCAGTATCGTCGAGTGGTTGAAAAACTCAACTACTTCACAGTCATGACTCGACCGGACATTTCCTTCGTTTGTAAGTGTCCCAAGTAGATTTATGGTTTCTCTAAAAGTTTTACACTGGCAGACAGTTCTTAGATCAGAAAATTTCATCCAAAGGAAGAAAGTTTCTTCAAATGGCGCAAAACAGGAGATGTTTGAGAAAATTATGAGAATAGGGATCCGACGCCAGTGTCACTTGCGCCAAACATAAAAAAAAATTAAAAAACTTGTTTGGCGCCAGAATTTTTTTAAAAAAATAAAATAAGATTTCGGCACCAGTGACACTGGCGCCAAAACAAAAAAAATTTGGGAGCCAGTGTGACTGGCACCAGTTTTTTTTTTTTCTTTTTCACGTAATATTTTGGTTTTCTGGTTTGTTTGTTTCTTTTGATTTATTTGTTTGGTTTATTTTTTAGTTTGCTTTAATCTATTAATTAATTTGATACTATCCATACTGTACTATATATATAACAAGCCCAAGTACTTGGGTCGCATGCATCTCTCTTAACCACTAGGCTAGAGGTCATTTGTATTATTTTTTTAATATATATATATATATATATATATATATATATATATATATATATATATATATATATAAAATATATATATATATATTAAAAAAAAATGCAAATGACCTCTAGCCTAGTGGTTAAGAGAGATGCATGCGGCCCAAGTATATACTTGGGCCGCATGCATCTCTCTTAACCACTAGGCTATTATATATATATATATATATATATATATATATATATATAATATATATATATATATATATAAAATATATATATATATATATATATTTTTATATATATATATATATATATATATTATATATATATATATATATATATATATATATATATATATATATATATATATATATATATATATATAAAAAGCAAATATATATATATATATATATATATATATATATATATATAAAAGCAAACTAAAAGATAATGAAAACAAACAAACCAGAAACCAAAAATATATTTTGTTATATCAATAGTATAGTATAGATAATATCAAATTAATTAATAGATTAAAGCAAACTAAAAGATAAACCAAACAAAACAAAACAAAAAAATCAACCAGAAAACCAAAATACTATGTGACAAAAAAGAAAAGAAAAGAAAATCTTTTTTTTTTGCGCCAGTGTCACTGGCGCCGAGATTTTATTATTTAATTTTTTTTTTTTTAAATATAACTGGCGCCAAACAAGTTTTTTTATTTTTTTTATTTTTGGCGCTAGTGACACAGGCGCCGAATCCCTTTTTTCATAATTTTCTCAAGCATCTCCTGTTTTGCGCCATTTGAAAAAACTTTCTCCTTAGGATGAAATTTTCTATTCTTAGAATTATGTGCTATCTACTCCAGAATCCAGGAAAAGAGATTCGAATGGAGAATCATGGACATACTAGTGTTGAATATTTTACTGATGTTGATTGGGGTGCAAGTCTGACAGATAGGCGGTCTACATCTGGTTACTCGGTATTTATTAGAGGAAACTTGGTATTGTGGAAGTGCAAGAAGCAGAGTGTGATAACACGATCAAGTTCAGAAGCAGAATATCGAATCATTACTCATGGCACAACAAAGAAATTATATCTTAAGCATTTTCTACAAGAACTGTGAGAAGAAGCACGAGCTAAAGCAACATATATGTGGTGTGATAACCAGTATGATATCCATATTGCTACTAAATCCAGTATTTCGTGAAAGGACAAAGCACATTGAAATCGACATCCATTTTGTTCGTGATAAATATACAAAGGGGATGATAAAGTTTCACCATGTGAGGACCGATGATCAGATAACTGATATCTTCACGAAGCCACTTTTGGGTCCTCAGATTAAATTGCTGTGTAACAAACTGGGCATGAATGACATCTAAGAACATTGAAATCGACATCCATTTTGTCCGTGATAAATATACAAAGGGGATGATAAAGTTTCACCATGTGAGGACCGATGATCAGATAGCTGATATCTTCACAAAACCACTTTTGGGTCCTCAGATTAAATTGTTGTGTAACAAACTGGACATGAATGACATCTATGTTCCAGCTTGAGGAAGGTGGTTAATATTAAGTATTATTGGGCTTTAGTCCCATATTGATTAGAATAATAGTAAAAAGGACTAGTATATATATATATGTAACTCTTTCTTTAATAAAAGTTATTCTATTTTCCAACTCTACATGCATCAACAATTTGATAAAAAAAAAATTCTTGGCTAAGTAGCTACAAAGTCCTTATTTTTTTTTATTTTTTTTTTGTATGCGTGTAAACTATAAAGTATAAACAATAAAGAATTGAATCCCCTATTTGAAGTGAGCTATTAATAAAAAAAGATTCCGTCATTTATGGAGTTGAACTTTGAAGTTACAAATAGTTAAATGTTCAGCACCTCAATCTAAAACATGGCATCAATCTCAATATATATATAAAAAGATTTTTCTGATATTTGTCAACAGTGCTCCTTTTGATACAAATCTCCATATCTCCCATGACCCAACTGGCTCTTGCGGTCAGCCGTCAGCGGCGAGAGGTATAATTTTTTTTTGACTAATGGACGATCTCGGAATCGATCCGCAAAAGAGACGTAGATGTGTATGTGTAAAAATTGAGACAGTAAACCTAAAAAATATACAACGTAGTGTGTACGAAGTCTCATGCGTTATGTCGAACATCAAAAAAAAAAATTCTCCTTATATCACTGCATAAATGCTTTTTTTTGACAAACTAAGAAGGAAAAAAAAATCAGCCATGATAAACAATCCCCAACTCCGATCTAAGGCCTCGTTTGGTTCGCGGAATGGAAGGGAAAGGAAATCAATTTCTCGTCATTTTCTTTCCTTTGGGAAACTTTAATTCTCATTGATTTTCCTTTCCGATGTTTGGCAATGCCAAGGAATTTGGAAAAGGAAGGTGAATACTTCAATGTGGAAAAGTGATTTCTTGCTTGGATGGATGGAATCACTTTCCCCCCTAATTTTCCTTCCATTGGGAATCACTTTCCTTTCCTCCTCAATTCCTTGGACACCCAAACATAGGAAAGTAATCACTTTTCTTTTCCAATCCGGAGATTTCGCGAACCAAACGAGGCCTAAGTATGCAAACTATCATAATGTACTTTTATTTAGGATTATGTTAACATGTGCTCTTGTTTAAGGTTACGTTAATATGTGTCCTAATGACATGTTAACATAAACCTCAGAGCACATATGTTAACATAACATCTATAACATGACATCTTTAAAAGATCTATTTTCTTTAGATTAAAGGACTTTTAAACCAAACTATGGTCAAGCTTATAGGGTATAAGTTTGGACAATGCTAAGAATACAACCCGTTGTAAACCACTGTCTACGTGGCAGTATCCAATTGGATCTCCATTCTCCATGGAGGAGTAGGGGAGGGGGAGGGTGGGGACCAATTGGTGTGCGCAACATAGGCGGTTGTAATTAGGATTATTTATAAGTATTTGCATGGAACTTCATCCCGTTTCTTTACCGGGAGCATATCTGATGTTCCCAGTTTTGATATATCAAACCAGTCTAGTTTCCTCCAATAAAAATGTGAGTCTCACTGGCTGTATAAAAATAACACCCAAAGTTGGTGGGATCCATATTTTTATAAGAAAAGACTGATTTGGTATACCAAAACTGTGGACAGTAGGCCTCCTTTGGTTGACGGAATTATGGGGTTGGAAAAGAAAAGTTGTTACTTTCTTATGTTTGAATGTCAAAGAAAAATATGAGAACAGAAAAATGATTTCCATAGAAGAAGAAAAAAAAAATTGGTTTCCCTCATCCAACGAAGGATGAAAATAAAAATAAATAAAAATTAAAATTTTTTAAAGAAAAAAAAAAATCCCCTTTCCGCGAACCAGACGAGTCCTTGTACTCTCCTCTTTACTCACATGGGAAGATTTTAAATTCAGAAAATTCTAAAAAAAGCATTAGAGTTAGGTTAAATGGTAAGAAAAGCATCAAATTTGGACAAATTTCAGGAAGAGCATCCATCCGAATTTTTGAAGTCCAGATCCTCCAATCCAAATTTAATGAAACTTAATGACCAACTTAATGACCGGCCCCCTTAAACTACTATTAAGAAGCTAGAGGCCGGACTTTTGAAGTTCGGATCCCCCTCTCCCTTAATCCAAACTTAATGACCTTAATAATCCATTAATAATCCATCCATAGCTTAATAACTAGAGCCCGGACTTGTGAAGTCCGGATCCCCCTCCATTTTGTTGCCATTATTCTTATTCTTATTCTCGTGCCATTATTTCAAGCTTTTCAAGCCATTATTCCAAGCTTTCCAAGCAACCATTATTATTCCAAGCTGCCATTATTCCAAGCTTTCAACATGACCGGACTTATGAAGTCCAAATCCCCTGCCATACTTTGGTTGCTCTTCTTCATTTATTTTCATTAAGTATTCATTAATTTAAAGGAACCGGACTTCTTAAGTCCGACAAATCTTATGACATTTCATTAACTACGGATTATACATTTCCATTAAGTATTTAAAGTAACCAGACTTCTAAAGTCCGGCCAATCTTTTCATTAACATTAATATATTTCTTGAATATGGATCAAAAGAGAAAGGGGGATGACATCACCATCCGGACTTCAAAAGTCCGGATGGATGTTCTTCTTAGAATTTTTGGAAACTTGATGCTTTTTTTAGAGTTTAACATAACTCTAATGCTGGATGCTCTTTTTAGAATGTTTGGAAACTTGATGTTTTTCTTAGAGTTTAACATAACTCTAATGCTTTTTTTTAGAATTTTCTGTTTTAAATTTTCTCCAAAGAATGAAGGAAATAAATTACAAGTGGAAGGCATATATGTGCTTCTTATTCCTATGTCACTTACATGTGGTTTAATTCTTATTTTGCGCCGTAATATATCACAATAAGAATGTTTGTGCCTTAATAAATGCATCATAATTAGAAGTGCCTACAGCCAGCCACCAATTTCAATTTAAGGACTGTTTGGTTAATTATAAATAATTTTTTAAGGTTTGTTGTTGGTGTTGAAGTTATTTTGACTACAACAAAAGCTGCAAAAAATGATGAGAACGAAAGGCAAAAATTGTTTCCCAATATGATAGGGTATGGCAAGAATCGAAGAAAAATGTGCAAACCAAATATTTCAAAACACAATCACATGAGCACAATACAAACATAAAAATATTTACGTGAAAAATCCTAACAAAAAAATTATGGAACAATCAGAGTCAAATCCGAAAAAGCTTCTAATAATGGAATTAGAAGATACACCGACTCCTTACGAACTTCTTTAGCGGAAGAAAATATATTACAATGAGTAGACCAAAGATTACCGAAGATTAGATGACAAGGAATTACAAACTTGAGAACTCTCTCTTCTTTTGATCACCTCCGATAATGGATTATGGATTAGGAAACATCTATTTAAAGCATCCCAATTCCGAAAAGATCTGGATCGTTGATCATGATCCAACGGTGTCAATAAAAGTCTAATTTCGACCTTCAGATCCGACATCAGTATACCAGTAGCGGCATACTGATGGTATACCAAAAAATAACAATTCATGTCAGGACTGTTCTGGAACAAAACTGTGTCAGACCGGTATATCGACGCTACACCAGCAGTGGTATACATGCAGTATACCATTGGCACTGATACGATTTTTTTCTAATTTATCTGATATGCGCTCGAATCAAACCACCTTCATCGTCTTCGAGTTTTCGAGATTCTCCGACACACGAGTAACACTCGTCGCACTCCAGAATTCTCTACGGAAGTTGAGAACTCTATCCAAAACCAACAAAAGAAATATGAACTGTTGTAGTTTTTGTTGTTGCAATCATCATCTAAAGCCAACCGAGCATTGACATTGGTGCAAGTGTTGCAATACCAATTACACCAGTTACACTTAGGCCTCGTTTGGTTCCCGGAATCTTCGGGTTGGGAAAGGAAAGTGATTACTTTTCTATGTTTGGGTGTCAAAAAATTGAGGAGAAAAAGAAAGTGATTCTCAATGGAAGGTAAATTAGGAGGCGTTTTGGTTCAAGTTTTTGTGGCTTGGGAATGAGTTTTGAATTCCTTACCCATATTTGGTATGTTTAGAATTGGGAATGAGGAGGGAATGGAGGGGCTTAGGGGTAGGGCTGAAAATCGAACGAACGAGCTTGAACAAAGAGTGTTCAAGCTTGGTTTGACTTAACTATCGAACGAGTTTGATTCGAGCCGAGCCGAACACGAGCCGAATGCGAACGGTTTGAATCATTTTTACAGTCCTAGTAGTGAGTATTTGTGGGACATTGTATAGACTATCACACTGTTTCTCTCAAATTTTAAAGACTTTTTATTTTATTGAATTACTTACGCTCTTTACATCATAAATTTACCATCATATAAAGAACAAAAAAATGAGTAAAATTTCTAAGACAAAATGTATTTCTATCTATTAAAAAAGGCATAACATATACTAGAAAAAGTCCTAATATGAGAAACCGAGCCGAGCTCGAGCCTGTTTGCAAACAAGATCGAGTCGAACAACCTATGGTCGAACTCGGTATCGATTAGTCCACGAACGAGCTTAAACCGAGCTTGGACCGAGCCGAACACGAGCCGAATGCGAACAGTTTGAATAGCCCTACTTAGGGGGGAAAGCTATTCCCATTGACTTGGGAAAGCTATTCCTAAGCCCCTCCTTGGGAATAGATTTGCTTTCCTAGGAATGATGCTTGGCTATTTTGTTTGGACGGTTATACCCTCTTTTTATTTTCAAATTTTCAACTTCTATCCCAAACATGTAAATCATCATGAAATTAATGAAAGGGTATTAAAGGAAAACTAAATAAATTAATATTTTATCTCTTTGTAAACCAAATATGGAAATGAAATTTTTAAAATTTTTGAACTACCAATTTCCAACCTAACTAAACATGGGTATGGAAATGTTGAATTCCTTTCCTATGGGAAAGGAATTGAAAACCTATTCCTAGGAATACAAAAACTTGATCCAAATGAGCTCTTAGGGGAGGAAGTGATTCCATCCATCCAAATAAGAAATCACTTTTCTACATTGAAGTAATCACTTTCCTTTTCAAATTTTTTGGCATTTCCAAACACCGGAAAGAAAAATCAATAAAAAATAAAATTTTCTAAAAGAAAGAAAATGACAAAGAATTGAATTTCTTTTCCTTTTATTCCGCAAACCAAACTAGGCCTTATAGCCGAGCAAACAACCCATTAGTCCAAACATAATTTTGTGTGCTTATATTTGTATGTACAATATTATTTCTATACTACATTTAGCTACAAGAGTTTTGAATCCGTCATTATATATTTTGATGAATATCATGATGTGAATGTACTATGTTTCTTTTAGTTTCTATGAGCAAGTGGATGCATTAAATCAGTTTGAATTTTTTTTGTTCTTTTTTTCGAAATAATACCAATCACTTGTTCTGTTTTTGAACACATATTTTCTGACAATACGAAGAGGTGGGCAAAGTTCGGGTAAAGTGCAATTTTTTTTTTTCTTAGATTTACGTTTTTGCAATTAAAGATTCATGATTTTAAAAAAGCTCTCAAATTTTACATTTGGTACAGTTTATACTTAAATTGGTTTCTGCCGTTAACGAACGTCAAACTAGACATAAAATGGCAATTATATCTTCTATAACCTAGGGGTCCAATGTAAAAAATCCTCCCATATCTCCCCCCCTCTTATGCGAAGGCGTGGGCGCAGGAGAGGAGGGGGGCGCGACCGGCGCTGGGTAGGAGGGGGGGGGGGGGGGGGGGGGGGGGGCGTGCCAGCAGCGGGAGAGGAGGGGGGTGTGCAGCGTGGGTCGGGGCACGGCTAGCGCTGGAGAGGAGGGGAGCGTGCCTGCGACAGAGGAGGGAAGGGGGGGGGGGGGCATGCCAGCACGGGGGAGCAGGATGGGGGCACGACCAGTAATGAGGAGGAGCGGGGTGCGACGGTGCTGGGGAGGAGGGGTGTCAATAACGACGATGACGACCATCAGCAGCAGCGGTCAGCGTTGGTAAAAAAACAAGAGGATAATTTATATATATATTTTTAAAGATTATCAATAACCGATAGTAGACAGCATGGATTTTTTTAACAGAAAATTGTAAGAAAAGCATCAAAGTTTAGTAGAATTATAGAAAAGGCAACAAGTTTCGAAAAATTACATTTTGAGCATCGAAACGACATTTTAAATGCCGTTTGTTGACGTCACATATGCGCTTCCTGGGTTTCAACTTAATTAACAATGGACAACAGGATTAGGATCTAGGCGTCAAAAGGAATGTCGCCTGCTGACGTCACATGACGTCAGCTTTTGGCATTTGTAGTGCCGTTTGCTTATTATTATTTTTTTATTTTTTTTTCTTTCCGTTGCTGTTTGGTTTGCCGTAAGCTGACGTAATTGCTTTCCTTTCCAGATGCACTGCTGACGTAATTACATTGCTTATTACTTATTACTTTCCTTTCCGTTGCTGTACATGACGTCAGCTTTCCTTTCCAGATGCATTGCTTATTACTTTACCTGGACGACATTTGGTTTGCCGTAAGCTGACGTCACTCGACGTCAGCGCCCGAGAAATGGATAATTAAAAGAAAAATTCGATACGGAAAAAAAAAAAATTGCAACGGCAAACGAATTGACGTTAGCTGACAAGGGGTGACGTCAGCAAACGATAATTTAATTGCCGTTTCTTTGTTAATCCAGTCTCCACTTTCTAATTTTCTGGTTTAATGGTTAGCTGATGATGACAGGGGATGACGTTGGAAAACGGCATTTGAAATGTCGTTTCGGTGCTCAAAATACAATTTTCCGAAACTTGATACCTTTTCTACAATTCTTCTAAACTTTGATGCTTTTCTTGCAATTTTCTGTTTTTTTAATCAAGTCAACTATTATGAAAAGTTTATTTGCTATATTTGTCTAATAAGTTTTATGAGAAAATTTGTCCTTTATCCGACAAAGTTAGCATTGGCTCTCTACTGGTGTTGAATCAGGAATTTGTGCCCCCCCCCCCCCCCCCCCCCCCCCCCCCCCCGCTGCTATAAATGCGCAAGAGCATATGCATGACACGTCTAACCTGATGTTCACACAATACATGTTGTTCTCTTCATTTGGACAGCTAAAATCATCAAAATCAATTTCAATTAAAACTCACCGACACATATTACAGACATGCACAAAACAGACGGTGCAATTTGTCACATGTATGCACAATAAAAATATATTAATAATAAGGTCATCTAAATTATAAGACTGGTTGTATATATATATATATATATATATATATATATATATATATATATATATATATATATAAAATTTAGATGACCTTATTATTAATATATATATATATATATATATATATATATATATATATATATATATATATATATATGCTAAATTTTAACTTAATATTCTAAACTTTGAAAATATATTAATAATAAGGTCATCTAAATTATATATATATATATATATATATATATATATATATATATATATATATATATATATATATATATAATGGAACAAAATAATTTTTATTTATAATAGAAGCACCGTACATTGCAATTATGCAGACAAATTGGCACCGCTTATAGGGTTGATGACCTTCGAATAATAATCTATATTATTGAAATTCCTATGAGAGGCGTACTAAGACCCTCGTATATCCGATTTTTTCTTCTTCTTTTTCCATACATACTAGACTACGGCTGCCAATCGTATCTTCTCCTCTCTAAACCACGCTACACCCCTTCTCCGCTATCTCTCCGATTACCCCATGGATGTCGCGTGCCCCTCTGGTATCTAACCGAAGCTTTACACATTGAAACTGTCATATGTGCCTCGTGATTAGGGATAAAAAGAATAAATGGTAAAGTGTTTCTTGCTCGCTTTGGTATAACGCACAACTGAAATTTAGTATATTGATACCAAACCGCTGTAGCTGGAGGCCTCTCTCTCTCTCTCTTATATATATATATATATATATATATATATATATATATATATATATATATATATATATATATATATATATATATATATATATATATATATTCAAGTGGACGAGGTGGACGGTATCCTCCCTAGATGTTATATGTTCGAACCAGGGAGAAGCATCAATTTAATTCACAAGAGAATTAAATTATGGGTGCTCTACGGGTCAGTGTGGACGGTGTGCCAGCGAGCGGGTACAACAACAGGTCGAATTGGACCTACGAATATGAGTGAGCATTTCTCGATAGAAAAAACTATTTTGTCCGTCCGTGGGGCTGGCCTGCGCCCACATGACGGACAACCATTGCCTCCCCCGCTAACCTGGGCCCCACTCCAGACGGTGGAGCCAATGACAGTCTGCCACATAGGGGCGGGCCAGCGCGGACCAGTCCCCGGACGGAAACGTAGCAGCTATGTTTCTCGATTATAACCGAAAATCGATCCGAGCCCAACATAACTTGAGTCCTCTATATAATCAAACTAATTCACACTAATAAAAAAGATAAGGAAGTCATATTAGTTTACACTAAAATAGAATAAGGGAGTCATTGATTTACTTTCAATTGAACACTCCATTGATCTCACATGATGTTAAAAGTGAAGAAACAAACAAAATTAATTGCATCTCTATATTTGAATGAAGTAAGGGGGGGGGGGGGGGGGGGGGGGGGGGGGGGGGGGGGGGGGGGGGGGGGGGGGGTTGTTAAAAGGTTAGGTGTACCCACTGCCAACTAAGGTAGTACCAAGCAGGAGGACAAAGGTTGCTCCCCCTGCCTTGCGCAGGAGTCGCATCACAGTTGTCCTCTCCATCTTAATTTCAGGTTTGAGATAACAGTACAGGTAAATTGTCACGTTGCCAAGATCGATCTCCATTATGACGTAATGGATGCGGCACTACTGCTTATGCCATGTGCCGTGCATGCATGCATGTGAGTGACCAAAGCATATATATATGTTGCTCTTCTAATTTAATCAACAATATTGTTTCCTTAAATTTTGTTTTATTTCCTAGATGATGTGTATTATATATTACTAAGTACGAAAATGATATTTTGTCCGCGATTTATAACCACGAACGTGACCGCCGACCGTCGGCCATTGCCTCCCCCCTGCTATCTCGGATCCCATCCGGATCAGGGGACCAATGGTCGGCCGACACGTGGGCCGACGGTCACGTCCGTGGTTACAAACCGCGGGCAACCTAGCAGCTCCGTTACTAGTAATGTGCAATTAAATATAAATTTACTGTAAAAGTTGTTATTTCTAGCATAGGAGTTGAACTCAAACAATCAAAAAAAAAAATCTCTCACCTTGACCACTTGGGCTGAAGCTATTTACTTACAAATATATGATGTTAGGTAGTTAATGCTTGGTTAAGTTTTTTAATAGTCAGTATTTATTTAGTTATATTTTTTATTAATTTTTTAATCTATTTAAAGATGATGATATAGATAGGGCTTAGTCGACTCAATTTTGAGCCGTTTTTGAAGCCCCCTTATATAGTACCCCCTTATAGTAGGAGGTATTTGAGATTTTCAATATAGTGTAGTTTTTTTTTTGCGTTATTTAGTTTTAGGGTCTCACATACATATATATGGATATTAAGATTTGGGTCTCAAAATTGACCGATGTTAGAAATTGGATCCCGAAATCACTGTTTATTAGTCTACGTGAACAGTGATTTCGAAACCCAAATTCTAACATCGGTCAATTTTGAGACCCAAATTCTAATATCCATGTATATCAGAGACCCTAAAACTAAATATCCCTTCTTCTTTTTTAGGTTCAACAAAATATGAGTGTCATGGAGAGAAGGAGATTGAGAGGGAGAGCTAATCTATTGTCCCCATTTTTTTTCAATTAAGTATCATTTTATTCCCACAACTAGATTTTTTTTGGGAAAAAAAACCCTATGTCAAAGTAAAATTTCAGATTATCATAATCAAAAATAAAAAATCTAACCTTCAACATAATATGATAAATCATTAAACCCTAATCTTCTTAATTTGTTATGGGATTTACATTAAACCCTAATCTTCTTGCTTGTTCATTCATTTTTTTTTCCGCTCGTTTTCCTTCTTATATTTCCCCCTTTTTTAAATTTTAAATTAATACAATAACATAATCATTTAATTAATTTAATAAAATAAAAAATATAGGGGTAAGAGAAGGAAGGTAGAGTATTTTTTAAATTTTAAGTTAATAGGATAATAAGACTATTTAATTAAATAAGGAATTAAGGAATATAGGGGTAAGAGAAAGAAGTTAATCTGAATTTTTTCTATGACATTACAAGAAATAAAGTGAATAAAAATATGGGTGCATTCGACAATCCCTCTTTTAAATGCTATGAGTTATTTTGAAAAATAATCTCTATAAAGGTTGTTTCCTTATAATGACTTTGAATTATAGTTGTGTTTCGTCCAAGACTCCCTATACACTCCAAATGTAACGAGTTGCTATTTGTCGGTCCTTTGTTATTTTTGTACCAAACGTGTCTATTTACTTAGGTGCTAAAATTATTCCTACAATGTTGTCCAGAAATATGTCTTAGTATACTTTCTAAGACATGAAATCGTCGTGTAGAATGCTATTGTAATTTATTTTGTAATTTTTGTTTACTTGAAAAGACTTATAGAGTTATGTTTGCATTAATATATTATATTATTAATAAATATTTTAAATTTTAATTCTTAATTTTATATTAAAACTGTGTTAAAAATTTATAAGTCAATTTGGGATCCCTCTCATTGCAAATCCTGAATCTACTACTACTAATTAAACCAAAAAATTTCAATTGTTATATTGAGCATATGACTATTGATGTCGACTTCCAATTTAATATTAAAAAACGCATGTAGGAGATAACAAGTTTATTTTTTTTTTTTTAGTTTATTTGGGTGTTTGGTTGTAATTTAGAGAGTAGAATCACTACCAAAATACAGTAAATTAGCGACCGAAAATTAGCGACGTAAATTTTCCGTCGGCGTTCGCGACGGCTTTGTGGCAACTAGCCGACGGATTACCGACGACAAGCTGTTATATTTTTTTATTTTATTTTTAGGGGGAGGAAAGGTCGCACATCCGTCGCTAGGGCGTCGGAGATATAGCGACGGATAGTCAGCCGTCGCTATGCAGTCGATTATTTGGCGGAAATTGTGTGGAGAATTGGCGGGACAATTCTTCGACTACGTAGCGACGGATATTCAGTCGACAAGTATCAAAAATAGCGACTAATTTTCGACGGAATTTCCGTCGCCAACTGGAGATTTGAAACTGTTTCCAGGTAGCGACGGGTAGTCGACGGAATATCCGTCGGCATGGTTCTGGTGGTATATAGTTCGACGGCCATAGCGACGAAAAATTCGTCGCCAAGGCGATGGATAATCAGCCACTAATCAGTCGCTCTCTCGACGGCGTAGCGACGGACACTCCGTCGACAAGGTTCTGGAAATGTTGGACATTTCCAGAATCATGGCGACGGATAATCAGCCACTAATCAGTCGCGCTGTCGACCGCTGATCGACGGAATAGCGACGGCTCATCCGTCGCCATGGCCAGAACATGATCGACGGATAATCCGTCAGTTTGCCGTCGCTAATCCGTCCTTTGTTATCAACGGCGATCGACGGAACGATACACTCTGATACGCTCTTACGACGGTTTACCGACGGACCATTACGTCGTTATTGTCTACACAGTTAAGTATTTAATACTTGAAATGGACGAAAGTCCGTCGGAAAGTAGTCGCTATTGCTTCGTATTGTGAAGTCGAAAAGCCGTCGCTATTCCGTCGCTTGACGACTACGTAGCGACGGACCTTTATTAGCGACGAGCTGATTGCCGACGGATTATTTTGGCCAAGATCCGTCAGTGATCGGTCGCTAATACAAATTTCCGTCGGACGGACGACGAATCTGACCGTCGCTAAATCGACAAATTTTGGTAGTGAATAAACTAGAATAATATTTGATTTATTGAATATGATTAGATAACTCCAAGTGTATTTAGGATTGATGATCTTGAGTAGAAGATGAAATGCATGCTGCTCTTCCATATATGAGTGTTCAGTTGTTGTTTAGAGAATATAATAAACTTATTAGTCAAATTGTCTCTAGATCGTTAACTCATACCGTATTACTATTGGAGATTTGTATCACTTTATGTGTTTCTGTAAACTTATTATCTTCTAGGTAGTATTTATAAATTTACTCCGTACGTAGTTTTCTTATTTAATTTTCACGATAATAATAAATTTTATTTACAAAAATAAATTTTGATACCATCTTACATCAAAAAAGTACTAGTAAATGTCATGCATAATAATCTATAATAAGAACATTATTCAATTATAGTCAAATACTTCTTCTAATTAATATGGTTAAGATTAGAGATATTCTTCTTAATTGGTTGAGTTTAATTTTTCATGTTGAATATATATAATAATTTTAAATTTTTTTCAATATTTGTTTACATAATTAATTTTTTTAAAATAAAATAGAATATGATATACAAACGGTTTAGACGACTCATTTTTTAGCCGTCTTGAAGTTTTATTATATAGTGGAGGATTGTGACCCATGTGGCTGGTTTTCCTTGATAGAGAAGTATAGTGAGCGTTACTATTGCATTCATGTGGACAAACACAAATTAAGTATCAAAGCTTTGTTTGTTTGATGATAAGCTAATCAAGCGAATAAACTTAAACACCACAACTACCAACTAATTAATGATAAGATAATTAGCTTATCAAAATCCTTATTCCTGACTTATCCCTTCCCTCCTATTTATTTATTTAATTTTATTCACTTGTTTATTTTATCCCCACTTTCTCTCTCTCTCTGTGTCTCTCTCCACAACTCTCTTTCAAGAAGAACGAAGAGAGAAGGAAAGAAAGTAACGAACAATTAATTCTCACTCTCTCTCTCCAGAATTCTCCCCCGTTTGAAACCCTAACTCCGCATGATCCCCGACGAGAAGAGCTCCGCCTCCAGATCCGCCGCTCCCCACCGCCGCCGGTGACGACGACGGGGATGCACGGCTCCAGCCGGCTCGGGCCGCCCCGGAGGGGCAAGGCGGGGGGATCGGGGCCGGCGCCGCCGCGCACGGCGGCGGAGAGGGTGCTGCTGGTGGTGCTCCGGCGGAGGGGGGTGCTGCTGCTGGTGCCTCTGCTGTACCTGGCGGGAATGCTGGCCTACATGGGGAGCTGGGGCGAGTGGGACCTCGACTCGGTGGTCCCGAGGAGGGTGGGGATGGAGATCCTGCTGCGACGGCGGTCGGCGCCGCCGCCGGGGGCGGTGTACAGGAGCCCGCAGGTGTTCGCGAGGCTGTTGCCCTTCATGTCGAACGACTCGGAGCATTCGGTTCCGGTGAGGGATTCTCCATTTGTCTCCATTTTTTTAAGCTATGGATGCACCGACATCCAAAAATCTGTGTTCTCACATTCTAGAAAGTATAATTATACAGTATTTTACTTCAATTTTTTTTCCTTCACCTTTTCGCTGCATGCTCTGTTTTTGTTTGTTTATTCGTTTTTTCCCCTATTTCAGAAGAAATTTATCAGTTTAATATTATGGCGGGAAGTGCTAAATTTGTTAAATTTTTAGGGCTTTATGTTTAAGTTTCCCCTTATCTCATCCCCTTGTCTACACAATTTTGATGAAAAAACAATCTTTTTTTCACAGTAGAGCTTTAATGTAATGTTAAATAACGTATTCTATTTTATTTTCTATAAAACCAGTAATTCTGAAACTTATTGCCAAGTTACTTTTCTTCTGGAATCACGTGTCCAGTACGTGATTTAAAGTCAACTGTGCAATTTCCGTGTTTGAGGTTGTGTTTTCAAAAATTGTTCTAGAAAATAAATGCTATTTGGTAACAAGTTTCAGAAATGGTACAAAAAATGTAGTCCAAAAGCTCAAGCATCCAGATTCAATTGCATAAGAAATAAAGAACTTTTTCCTGATCCTTCAAGAACTCGGCCCAATCACGGCTTCAATGTCTATATGCTAGCTTTTAGTTTGTAGATTTTTGTGTAATTTTTCTATTTGATAGAGGTGATTTCTCGATTGTTGGGAGTCATTGTAGATGCTTAATTGAGCTGATATTTCTGCATGCAAGGATGCAATGTCTAGTTCGGTGCTTTCTGGAGGTTCCTTGGCCATTGGTTTCACATTTTGTACCTAAAGTATGCGAAAGGAGTACAAGGATAAAGTCAAGATGATAGTAGAATGCCAATGTGGTATCCACAAAGGGAAAAGCTGTCAGATTCCTTGAACCCACAAATAATAAAGCTTCCCCTAGCCCTCGGAAACCACTAGCCAATTCCAAAGTCCACTACCATGGAGCTGTAGGACTTCTTTATGAAGCTCTCCACAACATCTTTACTCCCAAAAGGGTATCCAATGATTGATGGCTTTGTCCTAGATCACTAGTCACTACTAGCAATTGAGATTAGCAATTGAACTCCATTAGGTTTCGAGATATAGCTTCTTTCTCAGAAACTTAAATTGGCATCCCATTGTTAACATCTCCCACTGATAAAGGTGGTTTAAGTCATACGGAAGTAGATGCTGATTGTTTCACGATCTGTCAATCTCACTTCCATTCTTTTTTTCATTTCATTTTGTTTCCTTTCCTCTTTGACTGCAGGCATAAATTGCCGGGTTTCCTGTTCACCTTATGCCTGCTCTTAGTAACGGAAATCCTCTTCTGACTTCTGAGAAGAACAAAAAATGGAATCCAGATACTCAGTTACCTTTGTTAAACTTAACCATAACTTGGAAGTCTCCAACTTACTCAAGTTCAGACACTCAGGCCGTCAACTCTTATCTGGTTGAAATATTTTTCTAAATTTAGGCATACATATGATAAGGTCTAATATGATACCAGAAAAGTGAACATGAGACATATTCTCCCAAGCCAGTTTGGTATGCTGGACTTTGAATTGGAAAAAAGGATATGCAAGTTAAAATATTTACAGTAACCTGAGATAGAAATGATAAAACATATCAGGTTCTACATAACCATACATAGCAATATATTAGTAGTTGATTTCCTCTCCTATTATTATACCAGAATAATGGAAGTTAATGTTTGGTCATCGAGATCTGGACGACACTCTAACAAATGGAAAGATCAAGTCAACTTAGTTTATGGACTTAAGAGGAACCAGCAAACTTAGGTAACTTAGCATATAGGTTTCCATGAGGAAAAGCTGCAATGCAGACCCTTGGTGTACTGGGGATGTTGCTTTGGGTCAAGTAGACCTAACAAGTAGATCACATAGCTTATGACCTCAGTAAAATCATTAACTTGGCAAGATGTCTTGTGCTTAGGCAGTCCGTCAAGTACTATGGCTCTGGCAATATGTCTCACATATCAGCCATTACAAAGTATTATTGAAAAGAAACTTCTTTTTTTAACTCTTAAAGGGTTTTTAGTTGTAAGCCCTTTTAAAGCTTGGCTATTTGGAACATCAAATCTTATTATTTGCTTACAGCTCCCTTGTATGATTGAAAAAACTACCTACAAGTCCATATTTGTGTCGGTTAGGCAAAAGCTACCCAAACCGTTCCGATCAACCCGAACCAGAGATGGACATTATTGTCCTTCCTTTCCAATTTATCGATCGTTGACATCCGCACATTCCTTGCCCATATATTCCCTCTCCTTCGGTCCTTCCCCATTTGGACCAGCTCCACTCCCTCGTTATGAACATCCTTGCTACTACGTTCTCTACTCAAGTTTGAATCAGCAGGTTCCAATATATATAATAATTCATGAAAAATATTTTTTATTATATTCACACAATTATATGTAAAAGTAAAATTTATAAATCCTTTTCATGGTTACAATTTTTTGTTTGAATCCTTCCATTCATTCTCAGCAAGGTTCAAGCAATGTTCGACCAAATCCCACATTGAGACACCATCCACATGATTCTTTTCAGTTTGTCTCTCAGTAACGGACTTGCAAGTGAAACAATAAGTTGGACTGACTTGAGTAAGCATGCACGCATGCAAGGACCTGAAGAATAATTTGAAATTGCAAGTGCAACAATGAAGTTGGACTCATTAGAGCAAGCACGCATGCATGCACGGACCATGGCAAGGAGTCTGAAATGGCCGACTGCATCAACCAGGCTGGTCGGAATGTGGGCACACATGCATGTTGGAGAATCCCTTGAATCTCTCTCCTCTTATTATTAGTTATTATTAGAGAAGATTTTGTTATTATTAGAGAAATGTTTCTATCTTCATTTAGTTTTCTTTCCATAAAGTTCTCCTTTATTCAAGGATGAATATTGATTGTAATAAAGTTCTCCTTGATTCAAGGATGGACATTAATTGTATTTCTTCTATTTAAACCAGCCTTGGGGCTGAAGAATAAACAATGAAGCATTCACCACTTGTCTTCTAATATGGTATCGGAGCCATGTTCCCTAACATAGGGTTTGTAAAGTTTTTTTAAACTCGTTTCTCCAACCCAATTAGGCTCTCAATGGCCGATTCCAATAGATGGCGGCAAGCCCTAACCGGCTCAACAAACAACGACAACTCCTCCACAACAGAAGGCGGAGCAGGCCCCGGGAACGGCGCAACAGGCCATGGCGATGGTGGTGGTGCTGGTCGCGGCACTAGCAACGGCGGAGGTGCTGGTCATGGCAACGGTGGAGGCGCTGGTCACGGTGCTAGCGGCGGTACTGGACGTGGCGATGACGACGATAATGGAGACGAAAGTCCTTTCGGAGGCGGCAACTTCAACACAGGTTTCAATGATCATGAGGGATCCTCAAACTCCCTCAAGGTCAATGTTCCTAAGATGAATGGGAAAAATTATAATGAATGGGCCCAAACCTCAGACAAACCTTGGTGTGATCACTACAAACGCGCATGGCATACGCGTGAAACATGTTGGAAGCTCCATGGCAAGCCTCCGAACTGGAAGAAGAAATGTGGTAATGAGGGTCGTGCATTCCCGGCTAGTAATTCAGATCAAGGGCAGCAATCTTCTTGAACTCAGCTTTCACTCACGACGGAACTAGACAAACTGTTCAAACTTCTCGAATCTCAAACTCCTTTTTGCTCTATAGCACAAAAAGGTAATTCTGCTCTTCTTAGTGTCAGTCCCATCCATACTTGGATAGTAGATTCATGTACAACTGATCACATGACAAATGAATCTACTATGTTTTCTTCATATAGTCCCTCTGCAGGGAATCAAAAAATAAAAGTCGCAGATGGCTCCTTTTCAGCCATTGCAAGTAAAGGTTCAGTTGTGTTGTTCCCGATGTTGACTCTTAAAGATGTCCTTCATGTTCCAAATCTATCTTGTAGCCTAATGTCTGTTAGTAAATTAGCCCAAGAAAAAAAAATGTCAAACTAACTTTTTCGGTTCTCACTGTCTTTCAGGATTTGAACTCGGAGAAGATGATTGACAATGCTAAGGAGAATGGAGGACTCTACTACTTCGATATTGGATCTAAATCACAACTACCTTCCAAACCGATAAGTTCCTGCTTTGAGTCTTCTCGTGTTTCAAATAATGATGACAACATTATATTATGGCATTTACGATTATGCCATCCTAGTTTTCGCTATTTAAAACACTTGTTTCCTAAGTTATTTTGTAATAAAGATTTGTCTTTGTTTAATTGTGAGGCATGTGAATTTACAAAACATCATCTTTTCCATTTTTCAATACAGCCTTATAAACCATCAAAACCTTTTTCTGTTATTCATATTGATGTTTGGGGCCCTAATCGTACAAGTACACTTTCTCACAAAAAATGGTTTATCACATTTATAGATGACCATTCAAGAGTATGTTGGATGTACTTGTTAAAGGGAAAATTCGATGTTTGTCAGGCTGTAAAGGATTTTTTTAAAATGGTGCAAACTCAATTTCAGACCACTATTCAAGTCTTTAGAAGTGACAATGGCAGAGAATACTTTAACACAATTTTGGGTAATTTTTTTCTTCAAAATGGAATTATGCATCAAAGTTCATGTCCAAATACTCCTCAACAAAATGGAGTTGTAGAAAGAAAAAATAGAAACTTATTGGAGGTGTCTAGAGCTTTACCCTTCTCAAATAAAGTACCAAATTATTTGTGGGGTAAAGCAATTTTAACTGCTGCATATTAAATTAACAGAATGCCCTCTAAAGTTCTCAATTTTCAAACTCTAATTCATGTTTTCAAAGAATGTTTTTTTTACTCGTGTTTCAACTGATTTGCCATTAAAATTTTTTGGTTGCACAACATTTGTTCATGAATATAAGAATATTAGCAAACTCGAACCACGTGCTATAAAATGTGTTTTTGTAGGGTACTCTCCAACCCAGAAGGGATATAAATGCTTTGATCCAAAAAACAAGAAAATCTTTGTCACTATAGATGTCACGTTCTTTGAAACTAAACCTTTTTTGATGATACTTATCTTCAGGGGGGAACTTAAAGGAAGACTCATTTGAAACTGAGAACATAAGTTTTTTAAATAACTTGTCCTTGCCTATATCACAAAATTCTAAGACTTGTAATTCTGCACCAACAGAAAATGGCCATGATTCATTATCAGAACCTACTCCCCTACTATGAGTAAGGAACTCGATGAATCCGAGCCTACACTTTCTCATGAAAAAAACAATGAGAATTTTGAAGATGATAATACTGATGAACTAATTGAAATGCCATAAAATGAATTGTCATCTAAAGAGGACAGGTTCGAAGTAGGAAACAATACTTGGAAAGGAAAGATGTTTGTGAGAAAGAACCATAAAGAAGAGGATGTGTCCACATCTCAACACTGTCATGAATCTGAACTGGAGAATAATCAACCTCCTCAGAAAAGAAAAAGTAAGTCTATCTCTGTTTCTGAGAGTCGTATCATGTATCCTGATATAGATGATCCAATAGCAGTTAGAAAACCTGTTAGGTCTTACCCTAAATATCCTATGTCCGATTTTATATCATATTCAAACTTGTCTTCATCTTTTTCTGCCTTCACCTCTTAATTGTCTAGTGTAGAGATTCCAAAAAATGTACAAGATGTCCTAGAAGTTCGAAAGTGGAGGAAAGTTGTATTTGAGGAGATGAAAGCTCTTGAAAAGAACAAAACTTGGAGCGTCATGACACTACCAGTTGGTAAGAAGACCGTGAGATGTAAGTGGATGTTTACTGTGAAGTACAATTCAGATGGGTCAGTTGAAAGGTATAAGGCTCACTTGGTGGCTAAGGGTTTCACTCAAACTTATGGCATAGATTACTCAGAGACATTTGTTCCTGTTGCAAAATTGAACACTATTAGAATAGTTTTATCTCTTGCGGCTAACCTGGATTGGCCTCTATATCAGTTGGATGTTAAAAATGCCTTCCTCAATGGTGATCTAGAAGAAGTATACATGGATAGTCCTTCTGGTTTTGAAGACAAATTCGGATCAAAGGTATGCAAGTTGAAGAAGTCTCTTTATGGCTTGAATCAATCTCCTAGAGCCTGGTTTGAAAGGTTTACTCAGTCTATAAAGAACCAAGGGTACACTCAAAGACAAGCTGATCACACTTTATTCACCAAATTCTCCTCTGGCGGGAAATTTGCTGCCTTGATTGTTTATGTAGATGATATTGTCCTCACTGGGGATGATACAGTTGAAATGAGAAGAGTAAAAGAGAGACTTGCTACAGACTTTGAAATCAAGGACTTAGGATCCTTGAAATACTTTCTTGGTATGGAGGTTGCTCGATCAAAGAAAGGAATTGTGGTTTCACAACAGAAATACATTCTCGATCTATTGCGAGAAACATGAATGAGTAGTTATCGACCAGCCGACACCCCCATGGATTCTAATGCAAAACTTTGGGGAGAAGGAAATGTTTCTGTTGACACCGAAAGATACCAGAGGTTGGTGGATAAGCTAATTTACTTGTCCTACACTAGACCTGACATTGCCTTCTCAGTCAGTGTAGTGAGTCAGTTTATGCATTCTTCTTATGAGGAACATCTTGAGGCAGTTTATAGAATACTGAGATACTTGAAGGCCAATCCCGGAAGGGATTTGTTTTTTAAGAAGACTAGTGGAAGAAATGTGTATCTTCACTGATGCAGATTGGACAGGTTCAGTCACAGACAGAAGATCAACCTCTGGATATTGTACCTATGTATGGGGTAATCTTGTGACATGGAGAAGCAAAAAACAAGGAGTTGTAGCAAGAAGCAGTGCAGAAGCCGAGTTTAGAGCTATGGCTCAGGGTATTTGTGAAGGACTATGGATTCAAAGAGTCATGGAGGAACTTAAGATGAAAATTGAGCTCCCATTGAAGTATATTCTGACAGTAAAACTGCCATAAGCATGGCCCACAACCCGGTTCAACATGATAGAACCAAACATATTGAGATTGACCGTCACTTCATAAAAGAGAAATTAGAAGCTGGAATCATATGTCTACCATTTGTGACCTATAGTCAGCAAACTGCGGACATCTTAACCAAAAGCTTGGCAAGACCCGTCTTTGAGCATTTGATAAGCAAGTTGGGCATGATAGATATCTATGCACCAACTTGAGGAGGGGGTGTTGGAGAATCCCTTGAATCTCTCTCCTCTTATTATTAGTTATTATTAGAGAAGATTTTGTTATTATTAGAGAAATGTTTCTATCTTCATTTAGTTTTCTTTCCATAAAGTTTTCCTTTATTCAAGGATGAATATTGATTGTAATAAAATTTTCCTTGATTCAAGGATGGACATTAATTGTATTTTTTCTATTTAAACCAGCCTTGGGCTGAAGAATAAACAATGAAGCATTCACCACTTGTCTTCTAATAATGCAAGACGGCATAGAAGGAAATGTGCTTTTCCACTAGTAGGTTGAGGATCGTTGGAATGCAGTGGAATGGTTATACGCCTCAGGCTGCTCATACATTATAATTTTCCAACAGTTATGATGATAATCATCTAGACGCCAATGGAACATGACATTCATACCTCTTTGTGAAATACACTCTTGTAGAGTTTATTGGACTTCCATTGATTTCTAGACAGAATTGGACCAGTTGCAACTTTCTGATGTTGTGTTGGGGATTAGGTTGCCATGTACCTTCTCCAGGGGGTTGATCGACTCGGTCTGAGTTCTTGTGGCCTTGTGGATGGTGGCAAGGTGAAGGGGTTTGAGGCACCGTAGAAGTATTGGAGGTTTAGCCTGTCAAGATGAGCTCACCGATGTGGTGGACGTCGAGCATGAAGGAATTAAGAAGGGCAAACCGATCATAAACTGCGCCACCTGCGCCACCTTTTTGGTTGAAAAGAATATTCTTCTGTTTTCTTAGTCAACATAACCAGTGATCCTTATAGCTAGAGGAACCTCTAAGAAAATAATAAGATTTAGGGAACCTAAGCCGAAATAGACAAGATTTGGGACTTCTATTTTAAACACCATATTCTTAAACAAGTTTATTCTCTCCATTTTCCATCACATGAGTTCTTATTTCAGTATGATTTTATTTTGCTTATGAGAATTAATTATATATATTATCTGAATTTGTAGTTGACATCAGCATGGCATCAAAAAGCAAGCCAAAGGTGGAAGCCTTGTGTGAAGAAGAGGTTATCTCAATCAGGTCCAAGTCCAACACGTTTCATTTTTGTATTACACAGCTTCAATTATTCCAATACTTTCCTTATGATGTAACTTATAATCCTTGAAAAGCATTATTCTGTGTCCACATTTTGTTAAAGCTACTTGCGAGTTACCCATGTCTAGGCAGAGCTGAGTGATTCTTTCACTAAGATTTACAAATGGCAGAGTATGAACACCTGCCAAGGGAAGTGTGACAATCATTAACAAGTCTCATGCTTTCTTCTTAAGGAAAGACTGAGAGGATAAATATGCAGTTATCTTGGTTATATTAATTCCCATTTAGGAAACAGAATACTGGTGTAAGAAGTAACAAGTTGAAAATAGCTTAAATTTCTTTTTTTTGTTTTTTGTTTTTTTGTATTAGTTTTCAATTTTCTACACTGATTCTTGTAAATGATTTTGTTCTAACTTAAAAGATTAAGTGATATAGAGCTTCCAAAATGAACTCTCTCTTATAGTGTTTGTTACCTCTTATGTATTTATTAACGCATGTGTATGTGTATATATATATATTTATGCACACATGCATGTATGGATAGTTTGGTGGGTTGTGAGAATATCAGAGTTCATACCCTTATCTTTTTAATTTCATCTTCTTCCTTGATGACCAGTTATGGCAGTGCATAACAACATAATTAGGCTTCCATAGTACAGTAACTCATTAAGTTATTTTAAACACTTTGAAGTGACTTTTATATTTTATGTGTAGAATTGCCGCCTTCAAATGGTTATCTGATTATTGAAGCCAATGGTGGTCTGAATCAACAGCGTCTTTCGGTACGTCTCCGTAGTAATAATGTTTGCAGCTGCTTCTTTTTCTTCTGTTTGTTGCAATATCGTAGACAAGTATCCTATGTTCTCTCTTTATTGAAGGAAAAGGAGTGCCCGTGTCAAATTTTAATGGTATTTTCTCTTATAAACTGTAGTCTGTTATTTTCATGTGAACCATTTCAACTTCTCCCCTCCATGATGGTTAAATTTATCTTACTATGAAATATTGCTTACACTTTTTACCAAACTTTAAGAGCATCCACAGTGGAGATACTCCAAACACATACTCCAAATTGTTAGAAATTATGTAAATTATTACTTTTGGCGTATCTTCTTGATACTGGCACACAATGGTACACTCCAAATTAACCTCCTCCCTCTTTTTTCTCTTTATTTGTCTTCCATGTTTGGTAAGATTTTTCCTCCCACTTTTTCTCTTTATTTTTCTTCCTTGTTTGCTAAAAATAGTTAATATTTGTGGGCCCAGGAATTAATGTAGAGGAGCTACGACACGCTCCAAATCTGGAGTGTCTCTTAGCTTTCTAGCAATTTTCAAGTATGAACAAGTGCACATTGCAGCCTTCAAGTGCTACAAAATTAGATTAAATTTAAATGTAGCACTTGAAATTTTCCCCACTGTGGATGCTCTAATGGGACTCCGGAAATCACATTGTATGTCTTCTTGAATGTTATATGCTTGCTATTAGGCTATTTTCAGAGTATTTTCTATAACCATATGTTTCAGCCTCATTGCTCTTTTCATATGAGCAACAAATTTCGGAAAGTTCAAAGAGAGCTTTGAATGAATTCATGTTTTTTCTGCATTGTTCCTTCTAATTTCTGACAAACCACATCGCCGTAGTTCTTGACAATCAACCTCACCCTACTCCCCTCTTTTGACCCCATCTCCTTTTTCCGAATGAATTGATTTTACCTTCCATATCCTTTTAGACGTGCTTTTCTATTTTATTCTAACAAATATCTTGTTTATTTCCTACATTATATCTTTTTGGTCACGATTTGTATATATCATGTGTAAAAGAGAGAGGACACGTACTTAAAGTAGGATTCTTTTGCATACAGATATGTGATGCTGTCGCAGTGGCAGGCTTACTAAATGCAACACTTGTGATCCCTATTTTTCACTTGAACAGTGTTTGGCGTGATTCCAGGTGAATATTTTATTCTCAAAACATCCCTATCTTATATTTTATTCCAGGCTTACTAAATGCAACACTGAAGTTTATGCATGATTGGAAGAAAATGGTAGTGAGAGGGGGAAGGGGTTTGTTGCATGAGCTCTTATGTCTTTAGGGCTCGTTTGGATTGAGTTTTTGTATTCCTAGGAATTCCTTTTCTATTTCTTTCCCATAGGAAATGAATTCAACATTTCCATACCCATGTTTGGTTAGGTTGGAAATATGTAGTCCAGAAAATTCAAATTTTAAATTCCCATGTTTGGTTAGGTTGGAAATATATAGTCCAGAAAATTCAAATTTTAAATTCCCATGTTTGGTTAGGTTGGAAATATGTAGTCCAGAAAATTCAAATTTTAAATTCCCATGTTTGGTTCACACAGGGATAGGAATCTTAATTTGTTTAATTTTTCATAAATATTCTTTCATTAATTTCATGATGCTACTATTACCTAAATTCACATGTTTGGGATAGAAGTTGGAATTTTGAACGTAATAGGAGGGTATTAGCATCCAAACAAAATATACCCAACATTTATGGGAATAGCTTTCCCACATCAATAAGAATATGAAGTCCCTCGTATTCCCCCCTAATTCTAATCCTAGACATACCAAACATGGGCAAGGAATTCAAAACCCATTCCCAAGCCTCCAAAACTTAACCAAACGCCCTCTTAGTACCTCAAATTGTTTTCACAAATCATGTCAAATCTGTTAATCATTTAACTTTAGGCTGCTTCTCCGAAGTTATTGCATTGGCAGAATTAGCAGTTACTGGTCAAGTTTGGTCTACAGGTTTAAACTGAAAGCATGGACTCATGTAATGTTATATGATAGTTTTTGGCTTTCAAATTCGCAATGTTTAAACAGTCAATCTTTGACATGATAATCAATCTTTATTAATTCGGAAGGTGTGTAATTTCTTACTCGTTATATGATATGTGCCTTTGTTGTTTATACTTATCTTTTGAATTTCTTTAATGGCCTTTAAAATATCTCATTCCATGATGAAATTAGCCCTTGATCTATCCAACTGCCTGATTAATGCTTCTCTTCTTTAAAAGTCTATTTCAACATTTTACATTTTATAATTGCTTTATGCTTTCGCATTTATGTTTATTGTAAAAATTCGATACTCATGAGCTGCCTAATATTTTCATTTCTGCAAATACTTTCAGCAAATTTGGGGAAATTTTTGACGAGGGGCACTTCATTGAGACACTTCAAAATCATGTAAGAGTTGTTAAACAACTCCCAGAAGATATACTTCAGCGATTTGACAATAACATCAGCAACATTGTGAACATGAGAAGTAAGGCCCTATCATCAAAAACCTATTATTTGCAGAAGGTCCTTCCCAAATTGTTAGAGCTGGGGTATGTGTTCTCACGCTATGATTTGTTTCCTTGATTACAAGATAGTATTATCATTTTCGAGGAACTCCATAACACTATTATGCAATGACTTCATGCAGATACTTTCCTATGTTGATGCATCATTGATTCTTTTCATTGCACAATCTTACCAATTTATGTAGGATGATAATAAGCAACAACATATACTAACCGAGTAAGGGTTGCAATTGGTTCATGCATACTAATTAAGATTCTTACTAATTAATATATCCAATTCATTAGCATCAATAGTTCAGAACATATCCAAAACTCAATAACATAATTACTTTTGACTACCTCAAAGCTATACTAAAAAATGTACAAAAAAGTAAAAACATATGAGCAACGGACATCTATAAATGTACTTATATGCAGTCTCACTTTCTCATTTGTTTTTTATTACTGCACTTATTTCCATTATTGAAAATTGAGAAAAGCTAAATCTTGTTACAACTAATTTTATGGAAATGTCATTCCTTTCTCTTTTGGCTTAATGCGTCATGGAGATGAATGCATTTCCCCTATAGCAGATTTATTATCTTACCTCTTCATATAGACTATTTTTAGTCTAGAGGAACTTGGAGGATAATCCTTTGTTGCATGAGCTTATACTGCATAGCTAATAGGTAGGACTAGTACGTGCCAACTGGATGTCTATGTTTTATGGCTATCACGACCCGCACCCGGATATACGGGTACGAATACGTGGGCCACGCCTAGCCTTCGCCGCAGTATCGGCGGTAGAGCGTTGTCAAGTACCCGATACTAACTACAACATCTAAAAGATCCATAACTATAAAGGTACTTATATCACATCACAAATGCTAAGAAAGATAACAATATCACTAGAACAACTAGAATCTACAAAGGATCATATGAGACAAGAATGAAACGGAGGAAAATAATGACAAAACTAAAATAACTACAAGACCTAGAACTTCTGGAAGACAACTCACGGTGAAAGAATATCGAGATCCGCCTCAGCTAGCAACATCCTGTAGTCCAATAATGAGGGCATAACAACTCCTAAAATTATTATCAACGTATCCAGTCAGGATGGGAACGAGTACATAAACTAACAGCAGTTCCATGTGAATTGACAAATTCTATAAGAGACAATTATAATGAAATACAAGATAAAATATCAAGACTGGAATATAAATATGATATGTAAAACTGGATATCATGTCAGGGTATGAAATACAGGAATGTAGAACAGTACAGGAGTATCTGATGTATAATGTAAACATGAAACAGTGCCTTGAGATATTAGAGCGTTATGTGATCGGCTTAGGAACTTGCACAAGAATATGGCCTGGCTAGTCATACGTGAGATGTATGACTAACACTTGGCTAATCATACATGGGTTGTATGATTAACACTCACATGAAACATGAATGGTGGGGGTATGATCACATAACCTCTAATAACTCCTCATACCCGAGTAGTACAATGGATCCGGACATGTCACGTCATGATGTGGATTCTCTAAGAGGGTAGCAAATCCTCTTAGGAATCAACGTCTATACAAGTACAAGAAAACAAGATCGAACAATGTACCAATGTGTCATTCTCCGATCCCGATATACGTATTCTTTCATAAATCCTGTACATGGTATCCTGTATTTAGCATGTGCATAATTCTATTTATTATTTATTAATTGTTGCATGTCATTAATGGAATGGTTAGAGCATGTTTAGAGATTAGAATTTTCTTAAGCCAACCCAACCCTACTATATATATATATTCTCTTCCTTTTCTCTCTCCTCATAACCTTTCATTCATTTCCCTCAACCACCACCATTAGGCAAGTACAACTTGTTCAAAAGTGGAGATTTGTGCATTTTTTATTCTTGATTTTTTCTTTGATATTATTTGTCTATATTGTTCTTCTCATCATTCTCTACAAGTTTAGTACTTGGTATTTTCGGTTTTGATGGATGAATTCTTATAGATCTAAGTTTATGTCATTTTCGGTTTTCTTGGATTTTGATCTATCAAACTTACTGGTTTTCGGAAACTAATTGTTCTATGTGGTAGAGAATTTGATTCTACACGATTTTGACATTTGAAAAGTTAGATTTCGACTTATTTTTAAAGATTTATGGCCCTTCTAGTCCATCCGTTCTCATGAACATTTGGAGACTGGTTGGAGAAGATGAGTAGTGCATGCTAATGCATGCTGGCACATGTTGTGGATGGTACCTTTTGGCCCATGGCGCATGCTGTCAAGGCGCATGCTGTCCCTGGCCCATGTTGTCCTGGCGCATGCTGTCCTGGCGCATGCTGTCAAGGCGCATGCTGTCCCTGGCATATGCTGTCCTGGCGCATGTTGTGGATGGTGCCTTTTGGCCCATGGCGCATGCTGTCCTGGCGCATGCTGTCCCTGGCACATGCTGTCCTGGCGCATGTTGTGGATGGTGCCTTTTGGCCTATGGCGCATGCTGTCCTGGCGCATGCTGTCCCTGGCGCATGCTGTCCCTGGCATGCTGTCCCAGCGCATGCTGTCCTGGCGCATGCTGTCCCTGGCACCCCTTTTGACCCCTTGTGCCATTTTTTGTCATGATAATTCTTGTTATATTTATCCATGCCGGTCCCCTTGGTCCTTAGTGTAAAGTTGTAGATCTTCGTCTTGGCTTCAAGAATCTCCATGTCTCACTTTAACCAGAATTCATATGTGACTTATGGTACCTCGCGCACCTTGCACCTTGCACACCTTTTGGTCCTTGCACCTTGCACCTTGTGCACCTTTCACTTTGCACTTTTGCCCGTGCACCGTTTGTGCCACTTCATGACTTGCGAGCACTTCATACCCTAAGTGTGTAGTGCCTTCTTATTCTCTTTCCTCTTGTGTCTTGGTCCTTATTCCTGATCTGACTACCTATGCGTGTGCTGGATAAACCTATGTGTGTACTAAGGTACAATCTATGTGAGCACCGAGGTGCTATCCTATGTGCTAAGTGTTCCTACGTGATACCTGCCAGTACATCCAAGAGTCCAGCATTTATATAGCGAATGGTCGGTAGCAATGACGTGGTATATGTTGTGTGTTGCATTACACCAAGGAGGGGTACATACGTATGACTCCATGAGCCAGTACGGATCCCTCCTTGGGGTACTCGTACATTGTACGACATCTAGGGGAGTGAGCATGTGACCACGACATGTGAACTCCGAGGATAACCTAGGGATTAACTAGGCAACTAATTTGGTAGATGCATTGGGTGGAAAGAATTCCGAGATCGTGTCATACTAGCCACCCCAGGTCCAGTCCTGACATGTCGGGTTGGCCGCCACGGATATGGTTTCATTCGCCTATAGCGGATGACTATATCCGACTTCTACGAGCTATGTGTTATATGCTTTAGTGCGGTAGCCCTCCGGGGGACCGGTGCATAATCAATGTGCTATATGTTTAATGGTTTGGCTAGCCCTGCTGGGTTGACACTATCTGAGGATCCCTTTAATCAGTATCGCGGGGATAACTCCGCCAAATATAGAAAGCCGCAGGAATGAATGGCCGCTTGAAAAACGACTTGACTGTGTCTTGTACCTTTCGTTAGTAGCCGAGGGACATGGACTGTCATGGTGTGTGATCCAACCCGTCCTTGTTTGGTTGTTGGGTTGGTCTATCGTGCTATGACAGGCTGTGGACCGAGGTTACGACCAGAAGCCTTTTATTATTATTATTACGCTTGGGTTTTATCTCACTCTTTTGTGCTCCCTTGTGGTACTTGCTATTCGGGGCTGACCCCGCTGGTTTTGTTTGGCCAGATCTCGTAGAAACGCCTGAGGATCCAAACTTCTTCCCTGACGTCAATGGTGCATACTAGGGGCATGGCTGACGGGGGACTCGAGTGGGTTTCTTCTCCACCACTCTAGTATCATTACTTATGTTATGGTGTTTAGCCTCCGGCACCTGTTTAGCCGGTCAGTCTGGATATTTTGTCTTTTGTATAATTGTAATTAAATCAGTCTGCAGCTGAGTACGATTATGTGTCTGTGACTCTCTGGACTAGCTAACTTATAAAGCTAGATCCCCATGATCATTTTGATGAAGCGTCGGAGACGTCTTACTGCTTTATCTCATATGTTCATTAATTGCTGCTTCTTGCTGTGAATGATTGAGACATAGATACGTTGTGAGACCATAGGAGACTTGATTGTAGCATGCACCCCCTAGTCCCATGATAGCCACGATCGCCGTATGATATTTATATATATTTATGTATCTCATATGTAGTAGCTGGCCTAGTCTGTCTCAGTATTCCGGTACTGGGCCGCGACAAGGTTTTATTGGTGGTCCATGCAGGTCTAATTTTTAGACTTGTGGGGTGTTACTATTATAGGAGTCTCAATCAAAACTTGTTCCCTTCGAATCTCTTGCCTCGATTTCTCTTTCCTCACCTTGATTGATAACCTGAATTGCATCCTCGAATCTTTCTCGTCCTGTCATTTGATTTCATGTATCTTTCCCTATAGGGGTGCTTTTTTCTCAGTAGCTGGTGAGGCCAACATGGAGGAACGTCCAGTAGAGCATGGCTCGACGGGACAGCAACAGGAAAGAATACCTTCTCCTGACCGGATCCGAGTGGAAGTGATATCAGAGCCAGTGGAACCACAGGTTCTAGAAACTCCTGGACCCCCAGAGGTGCCGACAGCGACGACAGTACCTGATGCTGCAGTACTCCTGGAGGTCATCCGGGGATTTCTGGCCACTCAGCAGCGTCAGGTGGCAGCCCATCAGCAACAGCAGACCCAGCAGCAGGAACAGAATGTGCTACTGAATCAGGGGTTACAAGTAGCCCTTGAGAGAAGTGTCAGGAATGATTCTGGAGCGTCAGGGAGGTTTTGTCGACTTAACCCGAGATACTTTGACGGCACGGAGGATGCCATCACGGCGGATGCTTGGCTTCAAGATATTGAGGCCATATTGACCGCAGCAAAAGTTCCAACAAAAAAGAAGGTTGACCAAGTCAGACTGTTACTTCAGGATCTCGCCCGCGACTGGTGGGCATCGAAAGAGGTTGGAATGAAGCGCCCTGTTCCTTGGGATAGCTTCAGTACCAGATTCAAGGCCAAGTACTTTGGCGTGGTAGCGCGGTATGAGCTACAACAGAGGTTTATCAGTCTCAAGCAGGCTGGTAAGACGGTGGATGGATATGCCGCGGAGTTCTGCAGACCGAGTCGGTTTGCACCGACGATGGTGGCTACAGAGCCAGAGAAGGCTATGAGATTCCAGCAGGGACTTTATTTGGAGATTCTACAGCTAGTAGAAGGGCACGACTATCAGACTTTTGATACCGTTTTAACGGCAGTTCAGAGGCATGAACTCACCCAACAAAGGTTGGCGACAAGACATGAGGGCCAGAAGAGGTCTCATCCCCAGATTAGGGGCGGAGGAGCAGTGCAGCGAACATCGGCGCCAACACCTGGCATCCGTATTCATGAGTCAGGAGCGCCGCGGTATCAGAAATAACAGCACCAGTTCGACATCAGCAGCCGAGGAACCAGCAGCAGCGCCCATTGGATATACTTATTGCGGTAAGGGAGGGCACACTAGGGATGTGTGTCGTTCAGCTAATAGGTTGTGCATGAGGTGTGGCAGTCCAGACCACAGGATTGCCAATTGTCATATGATGCAGAGGCCAGGAGGGCCAGTTCAGCAGTTTCCGACGTTGCCAGCTCCGAGGGCAGCACCGAACAGAGGACCAGCATTGGCCGTAAGGCCGCTAGCCCAGCGTCTGCCGACGCAGGCTCAGATGTTTCGCCAGGCGCAGAACTAGGGAGGCCAACAGAGGCCAAGTCAGCCTATGCCGCAGAGTCGGCGGTAGAACGCTGTCACGGCCAAGATGCTCAAAATCACAAAAATATAACATTTATTGCTCATTCACATTTCTAAATTGATTACAACATTTATATTTAAAGAAAGTACAAGGTTCTTACAATTAATAAAATGATACATATCTATCTAATTTTTAGGTTTCTGCCTGCAAGTACACCCGTATCTCCCAATGCTAAGTGAAGCCACGGCTAACCTGAAAAATATTGGTTTCCAGTCAGGAATGGAACAAACACACAAACCGACGACAAATCGAAAACACAATAGAATTCATAAGACATGAAAATAACATATGTGAGATGATCTAGAAAATAAGACCGATATCATGGCAAATCACGAAAGAAAGTAGATAACTCTACAACATAATATATCAGCTAGAAAAAAGAATATGTAACTAGGATGACATGGCAAGTGGTGAAGAAAACGAGGAAAACAAGTAAAGACAACTATCTATGTGTTTTGAAATACCAGTTTCGACATGTGAACTGCTAGAGGGTAAATCAGGCACCCTGCACGTGTCGTGTGCAGCTGCTATTCTTCACGAAAGACATGAGGGATAGTTCTGGGTAGTTCACATGTCTACTAAGATATTTTTCCTTCCGATTCATGGACTCGTACAAGTCACGAAACACGGAAACACGACAATTACGAAATGAAGTATGTAGAGATCCATGACCCTAATCCGTGTAACAATGTGTCAACAAGCAAGAGAGCATATGCATAAACATGAAATGGAAAGACTACTATGAATCGAAAGCAATCAGAAAGTGCACTTGCCTGAGGTCCTTTGTTGGTGAAACCGATAATACTATACCACTCAGTAAGCCACAACAGTCAAACTCGCACAACAGTTCCCGGATGCGAAACAGACATTACCATCGTTTTCAGAATAGTCAAATTAACTAGGATTGCCGGCCCATAAGTCCAACTCTGGACACAGGGGCAAAACGGTCATTTCAAACCAAAACGATGTCCGTCGTTGGACTCGCTTAGCACCGAAAAGCGTGCCAGAGTCTATGGTCTCTAAAGTCGTCAAACTATATGTCTACGGGTCCAATTTTTTGATACGAACCCAACCGTATGTTCAAAGTTAGATTCCGGCGGGCCGTGCACAAAATCGTCCGTTGAGTCGGATCGTAGGGCCCGTAAAATGGAGATCCGATCAACTGTCTCAGAATCGGACCAAACTTGGCATACAGGACCAGAAAAACGATACGGTTCTGTTGGTGCAAGTTTCGTCTCGATTTGACGAACGTGCACAACGTAATTGAAAATTTTGCAAAGAGGCCGATACGGTGAATTTCGACGGATACGCATCAAATTTGTCGCGCACACATAACCGATTTGAATTCCATCAAAGCCCACACGTCCGCGAAGTCGATACGCACCTTTTGATGCTTTCGGTTCGCGACCACGTCGCCTGGTTTGGCGGGACTCACGTGGTATCAGAGGTTTTTCTTGAATTTCTACTATTTTGAAAACAGTTTTTTTCGTCAATTTGGGAAAACGATTTCTTTATGCTCGGTCGATGAAATCGAATTCCGTAAACTGGGTTTCAATGCCCTATAGGTTGTCTAGGACTGTTGTTTCGAAAACTCCTAATGGTTTGCTCAGAATCTATCTCCTAAATAGGGTGTTAGGACTGCTCTCACACTCTATTTTGAACAGATTTTGGCCGATCTTTGGTTCGATTTTTCGACAGACATGTTACGCATCTACCTAAACTAATTTATAGAATTGAAAAAGGGTTATATAGGGTGTGAACCTGCTAAGACGGATCTGGATTTGACTAACTACGCGCGGAGAAATCGATCGATGAAGTCGGTCTCCTTGTTGCAACTGCTGCTGTTGCTCTTTGGTGCTCTCGTGCTCTCGAGGGTCATGGGATTCGGGTCTGGTGTTTAGGGTTTTGGAGAATTCTCCCTCTCTCGGTTCTTAGCTGTCGGCTGTGCTCTTTTTGAAAGGGTACAATTTGGGAGGGTCGGGCTCACAGGCTCGAGTGGGGGAGCCCTTTGCTGTTATGGCTGGCTTCTTTTGTTCTTTTTATTTATCTTTTTATTTTCTTTTCTTTTTCTAATTCATTTCTTTTTCATTTGTTATAACTTGTATCATTAATATATATATATATATATATATATATATATATATATATATATATATATATAAAATATATATATATACACCATAAATTCATTCTAAGCAATAAAATATTCTAAATATATTTGTTGAGATTGATTGATGAATTTCATTGATAGTCTCATAGGCTTTATATAGCCTTTACATGATAGAATATCCAATGGAATATCCTGTGGCATATTCTGGCATCCCAAATATGTCCTCAGGATATTCTCATACTAAATATAACATATTGCAGGATATTCCCATACTAAATATAACATATTCTCATACTAAATATATCAACACTCCCCCTCAAGATGGGCGAAAGATATTCACTAAGCTCATCTTGTCACATCCTCTTATCATGCTGATAGAGTTGAGCCCCTTGGTCAATCCGTCTGCTACCTGATATTTGGTTGGAACATAGCCCAGCTCTAGTAGTCCACCATCCAGCTTTTCTTTGATGAAGAATCTGTCAATCTCGATATGCTTGGTCCTGTTATGCTGTACTGAATTGTTGGCAATACTAATAGCTGACTGGTTGTCACACCATAGCTTCATCTTGGCTCCCTGGTCCAGCTTCAGCTCCATCAGCATATTCTTCAACCACAATAGCTCTGTGACTCCCATGGCCATAGCTCTGTACTCTGCTTCAGCTGTTGATCTGGCAATCACTGACTGCTTCTTACTCCTCCAAGAGACTAAGTTGCCTCCTACAAATATGCAGTATCCCGATGTAGATCTCCTGTCGTCAGCACAGCTAGCCCAGTCAGAATCACAATAGCCCTCGATGCTCACATGATTATTTCTTCTGAAAAACAGTCCCTTCCCGGGGGCTCCCTTTAAGTACCTCAGAATCTGGTACACTGCGTCCATATGACCCTTCCGGGGGTCATGCATATAGCGGCTCACTACACTGACCGCAAAGCTGATATCAGGTCGAGTGTGGCTCAAGTAGATCAACTTGCCCACCAATCTCTGATATCTATCCCAGTCAACTGGTTCTCCAGCTTCAGCATCAAGTTTGAACTTCTGGTCTATCGGTGTCGTAGCTGGTTTACATCCCATCATCCATGTTTTCGTAAGCAGGTCCAGTGCGTACTTCCTCTGAGAAAGAACAATTTCCTCTGTATCTTGAGCAATCTCAATCCCGAGGAAGTATCGAAGAGGGCCAAGATCCTTCACCTCGAACTCCTTGCCAAGCTTCCCTTTGAGTTGGGCGATCTCCTGCTCATCATCGCCTGTAATAATCATATTATCTACATACACCGCAAGCATGGTGATGTGGCCTCCACTTCGTCTGAAGAAGACAGTATGATCAGCATTGATCTGCTGATATCCCATCTCTATCATTGCTCTCCTGAACCTGTCAAACCATGCTCGAGGAGACTGCTTCAGTCCATAGAGGGACTTCTTCAGTCTGCAGACCTTGCCTTCTGTCTGATTGGTACCGAATCCTGGTGGTATCTCCATGTACACCTCCTCCACTAGATCCCCATGAAGAAATGCATTCTTCACATCCAGTTGGTGTAGCTTCCATCCTCCATTGGCTGCCAGAGAGATCAAGGTCTTGACAGTGTTCATCTTTGCCACTGGTGCAAAGGTCTCGTCATAGTCAATGTCGTATGTCTGACTGTATCCTTTTGCCACCAGTCGAACTTTGTAGCGCTCAACCTGTCCATCTGGGTTCTGCTTCACCGTGAAAACCCATTTGCATTCGACTGCCCTCTTTCCTTCTGGCAGTCTCACCAGCTCCCAAGTGTGGTTCTTCTCAAGAGCTCTCAACTCCTCGTACATCGCCGCTTTCCACTTTGGATCGTTCTTGGCAACCTGCCAATTGTTAGGTACAGTAATACTATCCAAAGATGCTATAAATGTTCTATGAGAAGAAGAGATATGGTCATAAGAAACAAACTTAGCAAGATCCCAACCATATCTGTCCGGGGGATTTTCCGCATTACTGCGAGTAGTCCTTCGTGTAGATAGTGGTGTGGAAGATGCAGGAGGAATGATACCCCTGAGGAGGATGGTGGTGTAGATGAGGAGGATGGCGGTGTAGGTGTCTCAGGAGTTGGGATAGACGCAGGCAGGGGACTTAGTACTGGCACTGTAGGTACTGGTCCTGAAGTTTGTTTCTCTCTTCTGCTATAAGTAAGTAACCCCCCCTGAGCCGTAGGCCTAACACTTCTTATCTCCTCTCCCTGTTCCACTTCACCTTCATGTTCTTCCTCAACCATGCCTCTGTGCCAAACTTCTAAATCGGTTACCACCAAGTTCTCCATCTCCCTCTCTCGCCTTATACTGGTGGTATTAGGCGTGTTGTGTGAAGTTCCCTCCTGGCGGTAATATGGCTCATGCTTCCGGAAGTGAACATCCATACTAACAAACTTCTTCTTCTCTACTGGACTCCAGCACACACCCTTTTTGAGTTGTTGAATAGCCCACAAAGATGCACTTGACCGCTCTAGGGTCAAGTTTTCCAACTGATGGTCTGTTGTCTTTCACAAAACACACATCCAAACACCTTCAGTGGAAGTATCCCACTATTATTGCCTCGCAATACTTCACATGGGGACTTCCATCCCAAGATTTTTGAAGGCATCCTGTTGATAAGTTGAGCTGCTGTCAACAATGCATGCCTTCATAGATTTTGTGGGACATTCATGTCGATCATCATACTTCTTGCGGTCTCCAGAAGGTGTCGGTTCTTCCTTTCTGCTACTCCATTTTGTGCTGGTGTGTATGCACAAGTGGTCTGATGCTGTATTTCGTGTGCTGACAAGTACTCTGCAAGCGTCTTGTTAGTATACTCCGTTCCATTGTCAGACCTCAGTACCTTTACCACTGCATTGTACTGAGTCTGGACATGCTTATGAAAATCCCGAAAACAGGCAGATACATCACTCTTATTTTTCATCAGATACAGCCAGGTGACACGAGATGCACAATCAATAAAGGAAACAAAGTACTTATACCCATTCATAGTGTTAGTAGCACATGGACCCCAAACATCAGAATGTACTACCTCAAAAGCAAAAGAGCTCTTATGACAAGTACCAACATATGAGCTTCTAGTAAGTTTTTCTAACTCGCATGCATCACATACTAATTTATGTTTATTTGTTTTTGCATAAATCTCTGGATATAACTTACTTAGAGTATCAAAGGAAGAATGTTCCATCCTCCTATGATGAAGTATCAAAGTATCTTCAGTCCTCTGCTGCAGCTCTCCCATTCCAGCCTTCTCTGCCATAGATACCAATGCTGAGTCCAGTCCTTCTCGATCTAGGTACCACAGTCCCTCATGCCAAGTGCCAGTCCCAAGTTTTTGTCCCGTCCTTTTCTCATGGAAGATCACCTTAGGAATATCAAAAGAAACAATACATTTAAGTTGAAGAATTATCGAACTAATAGACAGAAGACTGACTGGAAAGGTTGGAGCATGTAAAACATTGGATAATCTTACTGAACCTGTACAATTAACAGTACCCTTACCGACCACTGGCTGGAAAGTGCCGTCTGCAGTCTGAATGGTGTCTGCTGATGCTAGGTGAGTATATGAAAAAAACTCACTAGCATTCCCAGTCACATGCCGAGATGCTCCTGAGTCGATAATCCAGTCTGACGTTTTAAGGGAAGACATAAATGCAAGAGCAAGTGACTCGTCAGTACCTTCTGATGGGTGGGCATACATAGCGGCACTGCCTCCAACGAATAATGGGATGGATGCTTCCTCTGTTCCACTCCTCCTGTCTCCCTCGGCTGACGCTCTCTGCTTTCTCTCCAGCATGTCCAGCAGTGCCTGATCCTCCTCAGTAAAGGTGCCAGCAGCTCCTCCATTCCCTTCTGCTACTAGGAGATTTGCCCGATACCCTCCTCGGCCGCCTCGTCGACCCCCTCGACCACGACCACGTCCAATATATCCTCGTCCTCGTCCACCACCTGAGTCTCCCTCCTTAGGTGGTTTGGTACAAGCATACCGATGATGGTCCATCTTCCCGCAGTTGTAGCACTGCCGATTGTGTTGCCAGAGCTCTCCCTTGGATCCTGTGTCGTCCGAGCTAGTAACTGCGAGTGCTGACTTTGCTTCGGGGGAGGCCACCTGTCCCCGCCTGTAGTCTGATGCGCGTCTCCTCCTGGATCATGGCTGAGATAGCCTCCTCGAGACTAGGAATCTCTGGTTGGGCGAGGAGTAAGGCTGTCCTCTGTGCGAATGCTGTAGTCAGCCCTTTGAGGAATTTTATCCTCTCCTGCAGACACACATGTCTCTCCTTGCACTTTGGATCCCCGCAGCTTGCCCATTTTGAGGAGTGATCATAATCCAGCCAGAGATGCTCCAACTCTGTAGCGTACTCCTGCACCGTCTTCTCTCCCTGTACGGTGTCGTCGATCTCCCCTTTTATCTGGAAGATCCGTAAGTTGTTCCCCACACCATCATAGGTTCTCCTCAACTTCTTCCACACGTCTTTCACCATCTCAAAGACATCTACTGAGGAGGCAATAGACTGGACTAAGGAATTGAGAAGCCAGATGTAAATCACCATATGAGTAGATTTTCATTCGTCGCGTCCTGTCGAGCCCTCGTCCGGCTCTGTCTTCTCGTCCGTCAAGAATCCCTCCAGGTTCTTTCCTGCAAGGATTCTTCTCACCCGCCGTGACCAACTCAGATAGGTGGCTGGTCCGTCCAGCTTCAGATCGATGGAGGAAAGTTCCAACTTTGGTGACGTTCGTGTCGTGCTCTCACCAGCCGACATCTTCATCAACTTCATCAACGTCGCAAAATCTGTAGCATCCAGCTTCTTGAGGATCGCCTCCATCGATGCTTCTTCTCCGATCACGTCACGCTTGCTCCACGACTCACGCTCGTTCTCGTCGTCCTCTCCTACATCCGAACATGTCTGATTTCATCAGATCTAGGCATCGACATCTCCTTTGTTCTCATCGTCCTCTCCTACGTGCGGGAAGAGGGGAGGGGGTGGCGCGCACAGCGGCAGCCACGGCAGCAGCAGCGGCAGCAGTAGCCGCGGGAGCGGCAGCGGCATCGGAGAGGGAGAGAGGGAGGAAGAGGGGGGAAATGTTAGGTTAGAGTTTTGGTAGCGGCTAGGGTTAGGGTTTGTGGAAAGATGGCTCTGATACCATGTTGAGATTGATTGATGAATTTTATTGATAATCTCATAGGCTTTATATAGCCTTTACATGATAGAATATCCAATGGAATATCCTGTGGCATATTCTGGCATCCCAAATATGTCCTCAGGATATTTCCATACTAAATATAGCATTCCAGGGTATTCCTATATTAAATATAACATATTCTCATACTAAATATATCAACAATATTCAATAATTGCAATACCAAATTCTTAATTCTATATATATAAAATTTATACAAATAAAGTAAGACTATATAGTTGTGTATATATAAAGCCTAATTCTCGTATTCTATAAACGTACTTATATATATCTAAATAGATGTATATACATGTATATGTGCACCCATGTATATACCTATATAACATATACCTATAATATATCTTAAATCCCAAAATCTAGTAAATTATTCTTAGCATCATATTTATTATATAAAACTCATTTATATAAGAATTACTTATTTACCCACTAAAATAATTACACTAATTAAATTACACCCATAATTATCTACATGGGCATCTTTTGGACGTACTACATGTCTACATGAGCTTGGGCTTGGTTCAGGTCCAGTCCGAGCTAAATCGGCACAACTGGGTTTCCTATAAGTCATAATATTAATTAATAACTAATTTATTATTCATCGGGGTTAAGTCGCAACTTGGACTGGTTTTCCTAGTTGGGACACACTTATGGCCGGGTCTTCCCTACCATAGCTAACACATTAGTCAAGGCACGCGACAACGCTATCCGTGCCACGATTTCTGGTAATCTTGTACTCCAATTTTAGCCATGACTTAAGGCCTTCAACCATGATTAAAAATAAAAAATATTTATAAAAATCGAAAAGTCACCATTTAATTCAAATATATAAAATAAAAGAAAATTATCTTCAAAATTTCGGGAAGGGGAATTACAGAAGAGGAAGAGGGTGAAGCTGTTGTTGGTGATGGAGAGAAGAAGAGGAGTTGGGCTGCTGTCGGTTACTGTGGGGGGAGAAAAGAGCTGCTGTGATGGGAGAGGGGATGAGGTGTGTGTACTAAGGAGAGAGAGAGTGAGTGATATATGTTGGTATTAAAGAAAGGGAGAGAGAGAAAAAAATGAGAGGAGGGGGGGGGGGGGGGTGTTTGTCGGCTGGGGGGGATGTGTGCTGATGGTGATGGGGGGTTGAGTGTGTGAGTGGTATAAAGGAGAGAGAGAGAGTGATATATATATATATATATATATATATATATATATATATATATATATATAGAAAGGGAGAGAAAGAGATATTTTGCAAATGTCAAGAAAGAGAATGAAATATCTACAAAGTGTATATATATATATATATATATATATATATATATATATATATATATATATATATATATATATATATATATGGGGTGTTTGGGTAGTCATGAGAGGGACCATATGAAATCTGGTTAGGTGTTGGATCAAGTTTGGCTAAGTTTGGACTAGGTTTGGGTCATAATTACAAATTTAAATCATTTATAATCATTGGTGAAATAGGAGCATGCGGGAGATCGATTGGGTGGCACGCAAGTGGCACGTGCATAGTAGGCTCAAAATAGATCAAAATCATATATTGGATCAATTAGATTGAACCGATGTCGAGTCCCGAAATTAAATTGGAAGTTAAATCACATTTTACGGCATACGATAAATTGGCCTAAATTGACCCGTAAGTTGCACGATGCAAAAAGAGCACAAGAAAACATGTTTGAGTGGGACATGATATATCAAAATGAAGATAAGCTTGTCTACTACAAACTCATGAAGGAAGTTTCCAGAGATTGACATCTCTGACGCTCCAGAAATCAAAGTAACGGAAAAGAACATTTAATGATAAAATAATTAAATAAAAATGAATTATCGAAAATAATTCACTTAGAAAATTTGAAAAAAATACCTAAAATTCAGGGGGCTCACAATGGCAGACCCTGTCATCTCATGACAGTCTTGGCTAAGAACTTGACACCAACATTGAGGGTTGATGCCACGTCGCCAACGTGTCCTTCATAGCGGAACCTATTATGATTGGAAAAGGCTTGGATGATGATAGCCATGATTTAATTTTCCTAGCGATTGTATATATATTTATATATTCAACAATCTGTCCTTCAATGCATTTTCTTTCTGTTAGATATTACGATTTCTTTTCGTCAACTTTTATTCTTTTTTTTTTTACTTGTTAATACAGGGCTGTACGAATCGCACCTTTCTCTAATAGATTGGCTCACTCAGTTCCATCCAGTATCCAGGGACTAAGATGTTTGACTAATTTTGAAGCGTTGCGGTTTTCTCAACCTATAAGAGATCTTGCAGAAAATATGGTAGAAAGAATGGTTAAAAATAGCTCCATGAGCGGCGGGAAGTACATCTCAGTGCATCTTCGGTTTGAAGAAGTATTGCCTATTCTTTCTTTTTTAGAGCCCTCTTTACTAGATTTCCTGTCGCATAAGAAGTTTTTTCTAATGAGCTTGTTTCTTAAGACTATATGTGGAAAGCAATTGATTCTCTATTTGTTTCAGGATATGGTAGCTTTTTCATGCTGTACTTATGATGGCGGAGTTCAGGAGAAACACGAAATGGATAATGCTCGGGAAAGGGGATGGAGAGGGAAATTCCGCAGACACGGTCGAAAAATAAGCCCAGAGATGAACCGAATGAATGGGAAATGCCCTCTAACTCCACTAGAGGTGAAGGCTACATTTTATTTATTCTACTCAAAATTTCATGCTACATCAGCTTGTAATATTTTCCAAATTTCAATTAATATTGATGACAACCTTGGTAATACACTCCTATTAGTTTTGTTACCTTACACTTCTCATGATATACTCAAAAATTTATGCCAAATATGTTTGATACTCATACATAATTTGGTGCTTTAATGTATTGCCTTTTGTTTCTTTATTAGATCATTTTCTTGTTATAACCTTTGATCATGTTGTTTCTGTTGGTGTTTTATTCTATGTGTTGTGTGTGTTCACAACATTCTATTGTTAAAAGATAGTCCCACATCGGAAAATCACACCAATATGTATCTCTATATATTACTTATGAAGGAATAGAGAGATGCACATGGGTTGAGACCCAATGGAGGGTGCCATGTGGGGGGATTTTACATAGAGGTGAGAATAAGAAACCAACTTTTGGCCAAAATAAAAATAGATTGGAGCTAAGTCCCGAAGGGGCTTAGCGACTCGGACTCGGACTCGGACTCGGACTCGGACTCGGGCTCGGACTTGGGCTAATGGGCTTTTGAGGCTTAATGTGGCTTTTTGATGGCACTTAGAATACCGTCGCTTCTCTTTAGAAGTTATACGGTTCTGTTGCCTTCGAGAATACCGTCGCTTCTCTTTAGAAGTTATACGGTTCTGTTGCCTTCGAGAAATATTACGAAATCTCTTTAGATTCTCGTAATACAACATCACCTTCTTTAGGGTGTTGTTGCTGGAAACATTGTCTTTACAATTGTTTTTGAACTCGTGTTTTTCTATCGATTGTTCGCCAAGGGACTAACAATCTCAAAGCTATATCGAAAAGATGGATAACTCACGTGCATCGTTCGTCAATACCGACTTTAACAAGTTGGAGAAATTCGACGGCGAACATTTCCAAATCTGGAAACGGAAAGTAACCTTAAACATTCAACTCGTGGAAGTTGATCACGTGCTGAATGAGGAAGAACCAATCGTTCCAACAACCGGAACCGCAGAAGTTATTGCAGCTGCTAAGTCCAAGCAGGCAAAATGGATTAGAGAAAACAGTATCTGTAAACTGTTGATTCTCAATAGCATGGAAGACTCTCTGGCAGAGTCCTATTCCAAGAAGAATTCTGCCAAAGAGATTTGGGACTCCTTGGGAAAATTGTACGAAGATGACGAGAATCGGTCCAAGATCTTCTTGGTTGAAAGATACCACAAGTGGACCTTCGAAGATGGGAAGGCTATGCTGCCCCAAGTAAAGGAGTTTCTGAAGCTGCGCCAAAAGTTGGATGACGAGAAGATGCCTCTTGTCGACAAGTTTGTCGTTGGAGGAATCGTCTCTAAACTTCCTGCGGGTTGGAGCAACTTCTATGCAAGGATGCACCGCAAGAAGCTGGACATATGTATGGAAGATCTCCTGCAAGAGATCCATGTTGAGGACGAGATGCGCTCTCAACAGAAGATGGATTCTCTGTCCAAACAACTGGCGAAAGCAAATCTGGTCCAAACCAGAGAGTACAAGGGGAAGCAGGCGGCTTCTCCTCACAAGAAGGACTTCACTAATCTGAAAGTGAAGAGTCCTTCATTCAAGAATCAGAAGTCCAAGTCCCATGTGACTTGTTACAAATGTGGCAAGAAGGGCCACTACAAAAGTGACTGCAAGGAACCAGAAAAAGGTGAGCCTAGTAAGGTTTCTTTGGTTACTAATCTGGTTGCAATGATAGCGCAGGTTGCAAATGTCGGGGTTGACTCGGACTGGTGGATAGACACTGGTGCGACATGTCATGTCTGCTCAGACAAGGAATGGTTCGACTCCTATGAGCCAACTTCCGAGAAAGTCATAATGGCAAACCAGGCACAAGCTGAAGTACTGGGGATCGGGACGGTGGAGCTGAAACTCACATCGGGGAACACTCTGACGCTTCAAGGAGTGAAGTATGTTCCTGCAATTGCTAAGAACCTGATCTCTGGGAGCCTGCTTTGTAACGCAGGCTTGAGGATGGACATCAATGCTGGCCAGATGGTGATGTCCAAGAAGGGTACATTCTTCGGAAAAGCTTTCCAGACTGAAGGAATGTACAAAATTCAGCTTGTTGTAACCCAGAAAAATGATATTAATGCTATTTCTACTTTGAACTATTCTTTTGAGTTGTGGCATAATAGGCTAGGACATGTTCATTGTAAAAGAATTAACAAGATGTCTAGCCTAGGACTTATCTCCAAGTGTGGGGGTAAGGTAGAGAAATGTGAAGTGTGTGCTCAGACGAAGATCACAAGGAAACCCTTTCACAGGGTCCATCGAAGCACAGATCTTCTGGAGTTGGTTCACTCAGATATCTGTGATTTCAAGCAATTCTCTACAAAAGCCGGGATGAAGTATTTTATTACTTTCATCGATGACTTCTCAAAGTATGCTTTTGTCTACCTGCTCAAGTCTAAAGACGAAGCATTCGAGAAGTTCAAGGAGTTCAGGGCCGAGGCTGAACGGCAAACTGGACAACAACTCAAAAGGCTAAGGAGTGATCGAGGCGGGGAGTATCGGTCTCATGATTTCTCATCATTCTGTAAAGAACATGGAATCATAAATGAGACGACGGCTCCGTACTCTCCTCAATCCAACGGAGTAGCAGAAAGGAAGAACAGAACGTTGACAGAGATGATGAACTCTATGCTGTTGACTGCGGGTCTTCCAAAGAGCTTCTGGGGAGAAGCTGCATTAACGGCTACTTTCATTCTCAATAGAGTACCGTATGCAACTTCGGACATAACATCTCATGAACTCTGGTTCAAAGTCAGACCTAACTTGAATGTCATTCGAGTGTGGGGGTGTCTGGCTTACGTAAAGCTCCCAGATCTGAAGATTCAGAAGCTGGGGACTAGGACCACTAAGGCTATCTTCTTGGGTTATGCCGAGAAGAGTGATGCTCGGAGATTCCTTGATATAGAATCAAATCATATCATTGAATCTCGCGATGCTGAATATTTTGAAGACAAGTTTGCAAGGCACAAAAATATTGTTCTCGCGGATCTTCCGGAGAATGATGAGAGTGCAAAGCAGACAGAAGTCCTTAAAGAACCAGTAGTCCAAGAAGAAGCTATTGTCGAAGAGACACCAGTTGAACCAGAACTCGCTGAGCCGTCAACTAAGCGAGTAAGGAGGCCGAAAGACTTCGGAGATGACTTCGTCACTTATCATGTGGAAGCAGATCCGCTTACCTATGATGAAGCGATGAAGACCAGAGATGTTGTATTCTGGAAGGAGGCGATAGACAATGAGATTGACTCAATCACCTCCAATAATACATGGGTGTTAGTTGACCTGCCAGAAGGAGCAAGACCCATCGGATGCAAATGGATCTTCAAGAAGAAGATGAAAGCAGATGGAACCATCGACAAATTCAAGGCCAGGCTAGTGGCCAAAGGGTTTGCTCAGAAACAGGGGATCGACTATTTTGATACTTATGCTCCAGTAGCTCGGATGACAACCATCAGATTGTTAATTGCTCTAGCAGCAATACACAAACTAGTGATACATCAGATGGATGTGAAAACGGCATTCCTTAATGGCGAGCTGACAGAAGAGATCTACATGCAACAACCAGAAGGTTTTGTCGTCAGAGGTCTGGAAGACAAAGTCTGCAAGTTGATGAAGTCTCTGTATGGTTTGAAACAAGCTCCCAAAATGTGGCATGAGAAGTTTGACAAAGTGATAAGGTCAAAATGGCTACAAGGTCAGTGAAACAGACAAGTGTGTCTATACTAAGTTTGCTGACGGAAGAGGAGTTATCGTTTGTCTATACGTTGACGACATGCTAATCCTAGGTACGGATTTAAGCTGTGTCACAGAGACAAAGAAATTTCTCTCGACCAAGTTCAGTATGAAGGACTTGGGGGATGCCGATGTTATCTTGGGGCTCAAGATCATCCGGACAGGCACGGGAATAGCACTGTCACAATCTCATTACATTGAGAAAATGCTCACTCGATACGGGTATCAAGATCTTCCTATAATTGATACACCGTACCGGAGTGATCAGAAGCTGGAGCTAAATTCGAGAGAAAGCGTCAAGCAATTGGAGTACGCCAGCGTCATCGGAAGCTTGATGTACGCTACTACTGCCACAAGGCCTGACATAGCTTTTGCGGTGGGAATGCTGAGTCGGTTCACTAGCAACCCAGGCGTTGAACACTGGAACGCTGTGAAGCGTGTTATGAGATATCTAAAAAAGACTCAGACATTTGCACTATACTACAGCGGAGATCCGTCAGTAGTGGAAGGCTTCAGTGATGCTAGCTGGTGTTCAGAGGTGGAGAGCGAGTATTCTACAGGTGGATTCATATTCGCCTTGGGCGGAGCTGCTATATCATGGAAATCGAAGAAGCAGACAATGTTATCTCGCTCCTCCATGGAATCTGAATTCTTTGCATTGGATGTTGCTGCAGATGAAGCAGAGTGGCTTCGGGAGCTCATGTATGATCTTCCAGTGGTTGGAGCTCAGATACCGGCAATCCCGATATACTGTGACAACCAGGCGGCAGCAGCAGTAGCATCAAATGAACTCTTTAACGGAAAGAAGAGGACTGTGCGGTTAAAGCACAGAGCAGTGAACGATCTCATCAAACGAGGCGTCATTGCAGTGATCGATGTTCGGAGTCAGGAGAACCTGGCGGATCCGTTCACGAAAGGCCTCAAACGACAGCTGGTCGAGGACACAGCAAGGAAGATGGGTTTGAAGGCATTCTAATATTGTGTCATTATAATCCTATCAATAAAATTTATGTTATTGGTTCAAAGAGAAATCTATCAGATATCTAATTTTTTGATTCAAGGGAGGACTATTGACTGGAAAAATATTAGTTAACAGTGGGTACTTGTTCTGCGGAACATGGAAGGGTTTCGGACCCAGAACCACTGTTGTCTACTATGAATTTTCTACGGAAAATTGATCCTGTGGGAAGGATGGCATAATGCCTTAATGAGTTCTCAGACTGAGTGAAGGTCTGTTATGCTTTACAGGAAGCATGGTAGCACAACACTACAAGGAGTGTGACTCCATGCTATGTGTGGCGGTGACTCCACCATGAGGTTCTCGAAAGAGGTAAATCCTCGGCTATGTTAGCCAAGTCACAGCGGCGTAGCACCGCAAATAGACAGTTGGCCTAATGCTGTATATTGAATTAAAGAGGGATGTAGTCAGCACTACAAAGAGGAGGTGTTCCTCATGTTACGGGTGGCACGACACCACAATGAGGTAAACCCGACTAGGGATAAAGCCTCGGCCTTGCAAGCCATGTCGTAGCGGCGTAACACCGCACAGAAGCGTAAGGCTTCATGCTGGGTAGTTTGGCACTACAAAGGGGCTAGACCTCATGCTACGGGTAGTATGACACTACGATGAGGTTCCCGGTGATTCGGGGTAAGGTCCTCGGCTTAAGGCCATATCATAGCGGCGTAGCACCGCAAAGGAAGCGTTGGACGCTTCATGCCATGTCTGTTTAATAAAGAACTCACTTATAATGTATGGACAGAAAAATAGGCCGTTTCTTGAGGGTAAATTTGTAGACGCCCAAAATACATACATTGAAATCCAGGCTGGCACAAGGCCTTTAATGTGCAGCCAGAAGCACAGATAACTACATTATGTGAGTGGGAAAAATTATAGTTGTGGTACAGAATTCAAGGCGTAGTCCATTCTTGTATCATACTGTTGTTCAACCCATGCGGGAAGATTCAAGTCGTCAGCGACATCTATCCTAATGCATAATGGACAGTTATTATGTGGAACGCTTAACTCATATATATAGAGATATGTGGGGGATTGTTGGTGTTTTATTCTATGTGTTGTGTGTGTTCACAACATTCTATTGTTAAAAGATAGTCCCACATCGGAAAATCACACCAATATGTATCTCTATATATTACTTATGAAGGAATAGAGAGATGCACATAGGTTGAGGCCCAATGGAGGGTGCCATGTGGGGGGATTTTACATAGAGGTGAGAATAAGAAACCAACTTTTGGCCAAAATGAAAATAGATTGGAGCTAAGCCCCGAAGGGGCTTAGCGACTCGGACTCGGACTCGGACTCGGACTCGGACTCGGACTCGGACTCGGACTCGGGCTCGGGCTCGGACTTGGGCTTGGGCTAATGGGCTTTTGAGGCTTAATGTGGCTTTTTGATGGCACTTTGCACTTAGCACAACAGCTCGTCGCTAGGCGCATTGTGCGCTTTAGTTGCGCTCGTGCGCGAGCCTCTGCGCGGCCTGCGTGGCGTACGGGGCGTACGGGACGTACTGAGCGTACTGAGCGTACGGGACGTACGGGTCGAGCGGGTCGAGCGGGTCGAGCGGGTCGAGTGGGCCGTTCAAATTATGTAACGTCCGCGGGTCTTGTGGGCTCAGATCCGAAAATAGCTCAGATCCAGAAAATCAGGATCTGGCATTAAACCAGGGCGTGCGTTCAGAATTTGAAAAGCCCATCTCGTGCCTATAATATCAGAAGCATCTCCTCTCTCTAAGGTGACAAAAAATAATCAGAGAATTTCTAGAGAGAGAGAGAAGTGCTGCTGCTATTCCGAGGAGTCGTCAACATTTTTGGCCAGCGTTCTAAAGTTCTCTTCGAACTTGCTGGTTCCTGGAGGCTTGTCCGTAAGGCGGATATAGCTTTGAGCGCCGGTGATCTTTCACCCCAGCAGGCTTTCTTCTTCCTCTGTTGCCTTCGAGAATACCGTCGCTTCTCTTTAGAAGTTATACGGTTCTGTTGCCTTCGAGAATACCGTCGCTTCTCTTTAGAAGTTATACGGTTCTGTTGCCTTCGAGAAATATTACGAAATCTCTTTAGATTCTCGTAATACAACATCACCTTCTTTAGGGTGTTGTTGCTGGAAACATTGTCTTTACAATTGTTTTTGAACTCGTGTTTTTCCATCGATTGTTCGCCAAGGGACTAACAGTTTCATAAGTTGAAAGGTTAGCATGTTCACCTGAGGGACATTTTGTTTTTCCTGCAAAGATTATGGATATTACCTGTTAACTCTATCAAAAGATCATCTATTCCCTGTCTACTAAAATGGATAAATTTAGATAACTTCTATATGAATAGCACAAGCTACTTCATGTATCCATTCATTGATTTAATCTGTTCATTTTGATTGCACAAAGACTCTTTTATCCTCTTTGAAGATATTTGAAGCAATAATTACTTGAAAAGAAGCCGTCCTGCTTTTTCTAAAATATGGGTCATTGTTTAGTTACGTAATAGTTAAAATTTGATTAACACTTGAGAACTATTTGGTTGCATCTTCCTGTATTCATAAATCATAATATATATGTCATCATATTTTTCCTCCTATTATTTTCAATAAAACTAAAGCTATGATTCATTTTTCTTTGGGACACTCTTTATGACTGTTGAAATGCTTAAGCTATTATTTTCTTTCTTATATATATTTTTTACCTTCTCTTTATATGTTCTTGCAGGTAGGAATGATGCTTCGAGGCATGGGATTTGATAACACCACTACTATTTATGTTGCTTCTGGTAAAATATATAACGAAGAAAAATATATGGCTCCTCTACGTCAGTTATTTCCACTTTTAGAGACAAAGGAAACCCTAGCATCAGCAGATGAGCTTGCGCCATTCAAGGTATCTGCTAATCATAGTGTTTGTTGTGGGTTTCCTCACTGTCAAAAGTTATGGACATTAATTTTTATTGCTGACTTCAACCTTTCCCCCTCTATAAAAACCTACTATTAATAGTTTGATTATCTCTCTCTTTTTTTACCTTTTCAACAACGGTTCGGTTCGTGATACCTAATTTTGAGTGTTAAGATGTTGCTTTGATTCCCGTCTGTCTTGCTGTCTGCTATTCACCCAGCCTTCCCAATAAAAAAGCTGTTTGTTTCACTTTCTGATTGATGTGTATTCTTTTTGTAATAGTTCAATTTAATGTTCTATATAGGGTTACTCATCTCGGTTGGCTGCACTTGATTACACTGTGTGTGCCCACAGTGAAGTATTTCTCACTACACAAGGGGGCAACTTTCCCCACTTCCTTATGGGACTCAGACGATACCTTTTTGAAGGTCATTCGAAGACGATCAGACCTGACAAGAAGAAATTGGTGTTATCATTTGATAACCCCAATATCAGGTTAGTTTCTAATTCCCATAGTATGGAACCAAATTCATGGAAGTATTTGCTAATTTTAAATGGGATTTGGGAAAATATGCAATAGACATGCATAATGAGGGTTATAGTCGTTCTGAACAACTAAGCTTCAGAATGCTTCAAAAAATGCCTTGGCGTATTCTACTTGTTAAAATTCTAACATAATATATCTAGGAAAACAATGTAGCTGCAACATCCTGATCAACTAGGTTTCAGAATGATTTCAAAAGTTGCCTCTTGCTTTCTAGTTTTATAAGAACTATTAGCTGCATGATATATGATAAGGCTAGGACATTAATGTTGCAGCGCATATGCCAAGGAGCATTCTGAAATTTGAAATTATAATGGCATTTCCTTAGTTGCATTTTGTGAACATACAGTATTTAGGGTAGAAGTGCAGAAAAGCCGTGTATATTTTTTTGAACTGAATCACTTCTGCTTCACCATTGTTTATCCTTCCTGGACGACCCAAACAAGCTATATATAAACATGAAAATTGAGAAGGAATATCCTGCCAAATCCCTGTTAAGCTTTATAGAAGTTTACAAGCCCATTCTTCTTACTCTCAGTATGAAAACAGTTGAGGGTGAATTGGACCAAAATCCCTGCTCTTGCTCTTCCTTTCTGATGTTTATAAACTCGCCTACTCTTCACCAGGCTGTCTTCAACGACATTATCATATATAGTTTCTTTTTTATCATTATCATCCTACACCGAAGTTCTCTTATCATCTAATCTGATATGACTATCACTGTAACTAGTTTTCGCATTCCAGATTTTCGCTATTGGAAACCTTGTTTAAAAGCAATCCTGATATTTGTTCATTGTTTGATAATGCAGATGGGATAAATTCAAGCGGAACATGCAGGAAGTGCTCCATCAGAGTGATATGAAGGGCATTGGACTAAGGAAATCCGATGCGTCTCTATATACATTCCCCATGCCCGATTGCATGTGTCAGCATACAGAAGCATGAATATCGATGTGCTATACCAAAGTCAAACATGCCGATACACAGTGCATTTAGAGTCATCTAATTTTGTATCGGAGAATTCTTTCCATTCCTTTAGCCATAAGGTGTTTTGTTTATATCCCCACTCCCCATTGTTCACTCCTGTAACTCGGATATACAAATTCCTTGTATATGTTGCAAGAACAGCTCATCATTTGTAGTGAAAAATAGAACAGTTTATAATAAGGATTATATTCTTTTGTACAGTTTTTTGTCCCCGGTTCTGCACACTCTTCTGCCTGCACAATTCTCACATTTTGTTTGTAGTTGTTGCTTTCCTTGCATTGCACAAGTTACCCGCACAATCTCATGCTTTACCTGTTAGAAATATTTGCATTTCTCCTTTAATAATTAGTAATCAAAATAAACAAAATTAAAGGTTACCGGCCTCCAGGAAAGTCGCGCACGAAGCACTGTCCTAAGAGTTAATCCGGGTCTATGTGCAGACTTACCAAATGCTCCTAGTGGTAAAATTCTTGCTCTACCGGTATCCCGTCGTCGCACATAACTCGAAAATATTGACCCGAATTTAGCAATAATTACAACACCGAGGGCGTCGACGTCGAGGAGGACGCTGGGGGGGGGGGGGGGGGGGGGGGGGGGGGGGGGTGCACATCGACGACGTCGGAGAACATGGACATGATCAGCTGGTCCTCGTCTAGGCGGTCGAAGTCGTGGTGCCCCTCATCTGGGGGCGACACCTCGAGGAAGGCGACTGAGTTGCTCGTGGAGCGGCGGTGGGAGCCGTGGCGGGAGGAGGAGAAGTCGAGGAACTCGTCGACCCACGAAGCATTGTTGTTGTTGGTGCTGTAATTGGCATTGTTGTTGCGGAAGGAGGGTGTGGGCATCGCGGGCGGCAGCTTGTGGTGGTGGCCGAAGCAGCCGTGCCAATTTGGGGTGATGGTGTTGATTGGTATCTTTGTTTTTTTTAAATTATTATTACTAATAATTACAGCAAATCCCCCCCCCCCCCCCCCCCCCCCCCCCCCCCAACACACACACACACACACACACACACACACACACACACACACACACAAAAAGCCAAGTTTCGAAAAACTGAGATAACAATATTCAAAACACACACACAAAAAGCCAAGTTTCGAAAAACTGAGATAACAATATTCAAAAGAGAAAATAGAGAATTTCTGGACAATTTATACTATGCATAGATGAGATGGACTACAACCTTGAATCTCACTTAGTGACTATTGTCTTTATCTGAAGAAGTGCTTGACGGACTACGCCTTGAATCAGACTTTTTGAACCAGATTCAAAAAATAACACACATAGTACGCTAGAGGTTCTTGGGTCTATCGGGTGGCGCATTTGATTGGCCATGCGCACTTTTTCATATTTATGAGAGTTGTCTAGGATCGCCCTGTCCTATAGTCGCGACCTTCACGACCTCTCACATAGGTAAGTCCTCAAAGGATTGATGATTGGAGTCAACCCTGCATAATCATACTTGGACCTATTAAGAGTTTTAAAAACTCATCTTAACCAAATCACACCGGAACATTGTCACCATAGGGATGGGGTATCCATGTACACATGTACAGCCTATTGGACATTTATTTTAAGAGAATTTAATCTCAGAGTCAGTGTTCCATAATAGTCACCTAGTTCAGCTTGTTCCTACCCATTGAACCGACTTCTTAGGATCTCAAGTTAGACTCGGTTGAGTTGCCACTGCTGGTGACTAACTTATGGGCTTAACCCCATCCCTCTCGATGATTCTAGGATTAATTTTCTAGACAAACTCATCGTCAAGAGCAAACAGACTCTTCGTCAAGAGATCTGTAAAGTTCTTTATGACTTTTATAGTCACAAGAACAACATTTTTTGCCTTTTAGACTTTTTTACTGCCTTGAAACGCAGATGCATGTACTTGTTCATCTTAGAATTCACAAGATCATACTTTTAGCATAATTTTAAAACAAATGACATGTACAAAATATATAAATTATGCAAAGTATAAAATGTCTGAGCCATACAGCTTTAGTACAAGATGTGACTGAAGATAACATTTCAGAATATATATATATATATATATATATATATATATATATATATATATATATATATATATATATATATATATATATAATACTCTTAGCTATGGTAGATCTGTTACATAAACCTCTAGAGATGACAACTCCTCATAGAGTAAAAAAATATATCCATAAATGGATTATATGTCATATGAGTCAGTTACCAACTTTGTATTTGAATGACCTTCTATGACATAAGTGTATCTAATATGATGCATTTTATAGTCTAGAATACCCTTAAAGATATTCTTTATAATATAGAACAAAATAACTGGTTTGATTGATTTGGTTTCTTCCTAAATCATATTTGGTGACATCATAATTATTTAACAAATGTGTGGTTTCACTATTTGTTGATATAAACATTAGGATAGTGAACCAAAACTCATCTGACTCTATCACCCTTTAAAGTAAGATACAATAACTTTCAGTGTTGGCTTTAAAGGTTTATCTTTACAAGTCATGTTTACAAAAAATGACAGTGTAAAGTACTATAGTAATAGTTTAAGTAATTTTTGCTAATTAACATTATCAAATCTTTAGTTTATCAAGTTTTGATCAACTTGAGTTAGCTGTAGGGGCCGGTTTCCAGCTAGCGGAGGTCCACAGAGGGACGATTAAGTACCATGTCGCTTAGGGCTATTTACGTTCGATTGACAGACACTTTCGACTTGTACGCAAAATAATCTCAACTTTTAAAACTTTAGATTTATTGGAATTTGCAATATCGCTAAACTATTTTCTTTTGACTAAAATTGTTTAAATGAATCAAAAGAATTATAATATCACAGATTATATGCAAAGTAATATTTGTCTAACATAATTTAAATATTATGACAGAACAATATTGTGATTTTTTCCTGACTAGAAATTCTAATATTGTGACTACATGGTCAGCTAAGGTTCATACAAACCGACAAAGTCTCAAAAATATCGTATAACATCACTTTAATACAATAATGAACAGTACCACATTCATTTTCAAATGATCAGGACTTATTAATAATAAAAAAGATATGTTATTTTTATATATTATTTAGAGATAGTTTAATTATTCTTGCTAAACGTTCATTAATATCAGAAAGATAGAGCAAAGAGCTTTTGTTTTACGTACCTTCATTCTTAGCATGTTTGAGACTTTCCTAACAAGTCACAATCTCTAATACTTCTGACTTAGAGAGTCGACGTTACAAAGATCATGTTAAGAATAAGTGAGTATAAAAATAATTTTGTATTACCGTCACCGTAAACATTTTGATGCTTTATAAAAGTTAAAAAGTATTTCTAATAATCTTGTCGTCAAGAAAATAGAAGATAGTTTATATATATATATATATATATATATATATATATATATATATATATATATATTAGCAAGAAATATAACTGATGTGATGCACAAACTTGTTTATTCTTGCACAATAATGCATTTTGCACAGTTTCAATCATGCAGAATTTTGAAGATAACATATGTTTTATATTTGACAAAATGTCAATATGTATTGTGTTAAACTAGTGGACTAAGAAATGAAAGCTTTTCATGTTTGTACAATGTTCTACCTAACAGTAAAATCTAACCAAATATCCATCAAGGGTAGGATGTTGAGTTTAATGCACTATTATTCCTTCTCATATTTTTCTATTCAATAATCAATTTCATGCTTAGTATTCTAACATGAAGAGGTTTCATGGTTATTATTAAATCATTAAATGCTAGCTCAACCAGCTGGAGAATTGAAGGCGCTCAATTTGTAACTGTTTAGCACATTTGAAGAATCCAAAACATTCAACATTCAAGAGGTAGCCATTGGCTAATGTATATAACATTAAAAAAATATGTGCTTAAGAGCTATTAATACTTATAAAAGACGGCATCCATGGCATATGTCTTCTTTTGAAGTGTTTCCACGATCAATATTGCTATGTTAGAGAGATGCTCCTACAAGGGTATGTTGCATCACAAGGTACTAAGTAACAAAGAATAAGTGAACATTATGTATCCCAAGGAACAACCACAAAATAATATTAATAATAATGTTCACTCAATAAAATGAAAAAGAAGCATCACATAAATGTTATGCAAAAGCAAATCGGATGTATACTGATACTTGATTCTGGATCATAATATTAAACACACTACTAAATTACTCATGCATTAGAATGTTTATCACAACTAGATTGTTGATGAAGTAAAATTTCTTTTCCATTTCATCTATACACATATTGCTAAATACCGTGGTAAATGAGATAAATTGTTTCTTAAAAAAATAAAATAATTTTCAGAAATTGTTTCTCAATATGAAATAAATACAATTTACCACCAAATAGAATATTCTATTTATTTATTGTAGTTGCAATCTGTAAATTTATTTTCAAGAGAGACATATAATATAAAAATATCAAAATTGGAACCAAAGCAAAATATTTCTTTAATTAAAGTAAATATATAACGTAAATGTTTGTCTGCGATCGTTTTACATCAATTAGTGTTAAAATTACACGAACATATTGGTGAAACAAAAATCAGCACACTAACAGAATATTTGTGTGACAATTCTGTGGGACCGTTGAGCACCTCTAGAGGGGGGTGAATAGAGTGAGTGCGAGTGCAGCGGAAAATAATCACCAATTTAAAATTAAAAACAGATAACTATGCCAGTGAATAAGAGACAGTAAATAAATATAGCAAGAGATAGAGAGATCAAACTCAGTGACACAGCGATGTATACTGGTATCCCTCTGAGAGGACTAATCCAGTCTCGAGTACTCTTGCTCGATGTTAATCCACTAAGGCACAAGCTAATTGAGAGCTTGCAGTCTCTTACAACACCGTGCTTGGTGACAAATGCACGACCGACTTCACAACACCGTGCTTGGTGACGAGCGCACGACCGGCTCCACAACAGAGATAGTTTCTGAACTTTGAACAACCTCTTTACAACTTTTGAGAACCAAAAGACTCTAGATCAAATAGATATTACTGGCTTTTGGCTAAGAGATGTGTAGGTGAAATATAAAGCTTTTGATCAAATGAAAACACTTATTAAAGAGAGAAGAGAAGACGAAAATTGATTGAGTGATTTGGAATGAGAAATTCTCTTCTATTTATAGGTATTTTCGAGGACCGAACTCGGACAGAATTCAGGTAGAGTTCTGATGCAAAGATTTCGCAAACGAACGTTGCATGCAGATTTGGAGGCAACAAATATTTAAATTTAAACTGACCGAACTCGGTCAGAGTTCAGACCGAACTTGGCTTGAGTTCTGTCTCAGTATAAATGTAAAATATTTGTTTAAATTTGATGCAGAAGGTGAATGATACTTTTGGTAGGTAGACTTTGGATGGGTAGGCTGTATAGGATAGTGAACTATGATTAACCTAAGCCAGTAGTATCTAGTCGATCTTACAATTTATATCCTAGACTCAATAAAGATAAAATACATAATAAATTGTAAAATGACTCGAACTGATTCCAATGAAAATGAGCTTCAGAATAATGAATCGCATGCTTGCTGATGTAGTAGTACGCTTTTTGATATTGATTTCACTAGACCTGAAATGATTAGCAGCAGTTCGTATATTTTGTGCATTGACTTAAGTTAGTGTCGATTATTAAAATCAGGTGTGACCATGGAATGGGCCAACAATCTTCTCCATTTTGATAATTGACAAACTTGAGTCTATACCAAAATATATCTAAATAGAACGAAATAAAAATACCTGAAAAAATAAATGGTGGTGGTGATTTTTGATTTTTGGTATCGCTCTTTTTCTCTCCCTTTGTTAATGAAAAAAATGGTTTTGGCTCCCCCGTAATATGTGAAGCCAACAATGTTCATCAAAAGACAAAGTAATACTAGAGAGATAACCACAAATAACAACATTGCCACAAATAATAAGTGCATAGCAAAAATAACTAGAAGTAAAAATATTGAAATGTCATACAAAATAAAAGATACAACCATCACAAACTGCTAATAAATGTCTAACTATAAAGTTTAGACACAAAGAAACTATATAAGATTATCATCTATCAGACTACATCCAAAATAACCACTAACTCAAGTCCTCATCACATCGGCGTGTCGTCACCTCCAAGAGTATCCGGTAGAAAGTATGCAGCAGTAGGATCGAAATGAGGAAATGTCGTCTCATCATCGAACCTAGGTCCAGGGAAGCTGGGGTGATGAAGCATTGTAATTGGATGTGTGGGGTCATGAGAGAGACTCCAGTGAATATCAGCAATGCTATTCTACAACAGCTGAGCCTGGGTGATATGGCGAAACTTAGAATCAAGATAGCCTTAATGTCGTTGCGCTGAGAGGGCAACGGAATCATCAAAGCGCTGATAGAAGCCAGGGTCAAAACCCGGAGCAGGGGCTGGAGAAGCAGCAGCAGGAGGAGCCTTTGTCACGCCCCGAGTCGACAAACCGTTTGTCTCCGGTGTTATTTTGCCGAATCGATCGTCCTCGCTAAGGCGTGATGCCGTACGAGTCTGGAATTGCACTTGTACAAGGCAAGAACGTTACGTTGATTCTTATATTGAAACGCCAAGTTAAAACTTCACAAATCACATCAAATTGAGACGCAGTATAGGAAGATAGAAATATGCTTTTCATTTATAGCTTGCAACGAAGTGCAAGTCGTAATTACATTGGATGCCGTTGCGGCTACATTGATTGAAAACAGAAAGAAACATACTCGATAAGCTGCCTGAACTAACAGTTGCCATTCCATACATTTGTCCCTTTATACATAAGCCGTCGATTGAACTGGCTTCAAAATACTTCAACATAGGAAGAGCTTCAAAACGCCTCTCCGCACTTCAGCTTCAGTTTAGAGCGCCCGTCGCACCTGGAGAATTTGGGGAAGGGGATTAGCACACTTGCTAAGTGGACGAGACGAACCCGTTCGTCTAAACCAATTCTGATTGTTAAGGTAGGCATGCTTTAGAGTTGTCTTTCTATTTAGAACTAAATAAATTCAGTTCATATCGATAGCCATCTTTGAGTAATAAAGCATACAGTAAAATATAGCAATTTATCACATTTTTTACCACGACCGTGCTCGTCCCTGCATAAAACACAAATAATATTTACTACCTGCATAAGACAATAGGTGAGCATGCTCTATCTTATATGTGCGGTCATTGATGCTATGCATCACGAGGGACTTTTATATGGCATTACGACGTGCCTGTCAGCTTGGGTTGCAAGCCCTGCTGCAGGTCCCGCAATGCCTCGCGCCGAAGCACGAATTTGATTATTCCCCCTAGGTCGATTCGGTTCCGATACCCCGAATACCGCATCGAGGAAAGTTCAACTTATCCACAAGCTGTCCATGACCGTGCCAATGCGTGAACCGTTTAATATATGTGGACAAATTTGTATAGCGTGGACAGTATTGAGTGACATTATCATTTCTCCCAACTCATGCAACGATTTATTTTCCCCAAAGCCGTACTCCCGATTTAGTGTCCCGTAGGCACCAAATTGCCCGAGGCATCATAACCCACGATCGACGTTTCATATTATTTTGCAGCACGTGAAATAGTCTATCTTTTTACTAGAACCTTAAACTTTCTCGTTTATGTGATAAACTTGTATTTTTCGGAGTAGATTACTCTAAATCGATACATTTTTTTCGAGTTCTTGACCTTAGTGGATTGGCATGCATTTAACTTGGCATCGTCGATTTGAATGAATTCGAAGCAAAAAAAATTCGTTTATGGGACATAGTAGAAAAGAAGGGCCGAATCACCCACCAAGTCCTTTGATCGTGCCGACCGTCGAAGCACTTCGCAACGTTCAAGCTTTAGTTATGCGAGCTCCTGCAATGACACCAACACTTTGTTAGGATTCTTTCTTTTCTCCTTGCTTCGAAATTTGTAGATTGCATCCAGAAAAATGACGCGAAAGCACTTCATCAAAACCCAGCGGCAAAAGCTCCAAGAAAACCATACAGCGGTCCTGTCCCGTCGAAGGGACTCTTATATATAGCTCACTCGCAGAGACGCAGCCCGCTGTATCTAGGACTTATTCCAACAGAAGTCGTTCCATTAGTTGGATCGATTCTCGTAACGTCTGTCCAAATCGATTCGATCGATGCCGCAAGGTGTTATCGTTTACCAAGCTCAGCGATCGAGTCAGATGGCCATCTAAGTTCCCGACCGATCTGACTCGGCACTAGCATATTATGAAGTCCGTCGCCTATCGAAGCGGGGCACTACATAATATACCACTAAGAAAAAGTTTCGTCATGAAACTTAAGAACAAGGGTATGACCTTAAATTATGCAAACAATGAAGGGTACTTCTCCTTCATCTCCGCCTCCATTTCCTACGTCGACTCTTCAACTGAATGGTTCCGTCATAGCACGCGGACCAAAGACATCGACCGATTTTGTAATACCTTCTCCTTACGGTCCAAAATTTGAATAGGCTCCTCCGAGTAAGACAAGTCAGTACGTAGCTCCAAATGATCGAAGCTAACCACGTGAGTTGGATCGTGCACGTATTTTTGAAGTTGTAAAATATGAAAAACATCGTGCACATCCGCCAAGGCAGGAGGAAGTACGAGCCGATAAGCTACCGTTGCAACTCGTTCGATTATCTCGAAGGGGCCTACAAATCTCGGTCTCAACTTGCCTTTAACGCCAAACCGCATCACACCACGCATGGGCATTGTAGGAGCGTAAAAAGTGCTTCATAGACTGAGTTAAAGAGATAGAGCTTTACACTCAAATGAGCTGTTTTACGCCAGGGACAAGTCAGCTACTTTACGCCAGGGACAGATCAGCTACTTTACGCCAGGGACACGCCAACCACTTTACGCCAAGGACAGGTTGTCAAATCATGCATTTAATGTAAAGTGATAATGGGTCTGACATAAAGATCTATTGACAGCGTATAACACAGAATTCGAAGGGATTTGTTTTACACAGAAACCAATATTATCGTTTAGTATGTGGACTGAGCTATTTTACGCTCACAGGATGGCTTATTTTATGCATGAATACTATATGAGCTTTTTACGCTCAAAGTTGACGTGTGCATAAAGTTTATTTGGGCTACTTTTACGCTCAAGGTTGTTTTATCAACCACTTTACGCGAGAAGCCCATTTTAGGGCTATTTTACGCCTAGTCTACTACTTTACGCTCAGAGTATATTTGGGTTGTTTTTACACCCGATCCTTCCTGACTACTTTGGAACGTGGTTTACCTACGTGGCTTTCATGCCACATATCTCGAAGAACGTGTGTACGTGCATCCTATTCTTATTGATATAATGGGACACGTGTCAACGTATGTAGAGGATGACTTCAGTTATGGGTGGCAGTTACCAGCGTAAAGACATGACTTTGCTGAGTTTTACGCACAAAAAGCCAAGTCTATAAATAGACTTATTTTTTGTTTATATGACACACGGAGAGAGACAAAGGAGAATACATAGAGATCAGAGCCCAGAAACTTTGATTTTCCAGAGCATTCTTCTTCAACCTTTCTTCCAGAACAGAGTGAAGCAAAGCAGGAAAGCATTCGACCTCGCCATCAGTGCCCAAGTGTGTCGATACCTTTCTAGTGACTTAGTTCTTCCAGTTGTTCATCTTCTAGCAGTGATCTTCATCATCATCGTATGGTCCAAGGAACAAAGTGATCGCCTTCAGATCAGACTTCCATAGCAATACTTCCCAGAACAATTTGTACTTTTTGTACTTTTTCTTGTTTTATTTTCAAAAGCCAATTTTTAGGCATTTTGTTAAGTGAAACAAAATGACGACTCTGCTGGGGTCGACATTCTCCTTTGACGAGGAGGCAATTGCTCAATATGATGATGTGTCGATTGGATCGACAAAGAAGACTCTGGTTGTGCACTTCGACCAGACTGTCTATGAATAAATGCTCCGGACTGGGGGTAGCACTCGCTGCTCCAATGTTCAAAAATCGCGGAAGGCACGAAAAGTTTGGGTTCCCAAATCCAAGGCATCCTCGGATCTCCCTACTGTCTCTGCAGGTAAAGGAATCCTTCCTACTCCTGTTGTAGAGGCTCCCATCTGTGATGAGGTAGTCTCTACTTCGGTGATATGCCATGCGCGTAAAAACAAGTCTCCCGTTTGTAACGTGGTAGACTCTCCAGTGTTACGCTCTGGGCGTAAAAATCAGGTTTTGCGCCCTGGGCGTAAAAATCAGGTTTTACGTCCTGGGCGTAAAAATATGTCTCCCGTCTGTGACGTGGCAGACTCCAATGCCTTACGTTCTGAGCGTAACAATAAGTCTTCCGTCTGTGACGTGGTAGACACACAAAATTTACGCTCTACGCGTAAGGGAAAATCTCCTGTCTATGACGTGGCAGATACTCATGTTTTGCGCTCTATGTGTAAAGGTAAATCTCCTGTCTGTGACAGTGTAGATAAAATTCACAATGATGCTTCTGTATCTAAAGTGAATGTACCTGCACGTATGAAGCATAAAAACATAGTTGGTAAAACTTCTGTTTTCAACCAACAACCTTCTTATACTGTTGTACGCAAGGTACCAAACTTACAAATTACACGCAATGAAGATGGAGTCTTTCGTGCTAAAAAATCTCAGGATTTACGTACGTAACTCCAAGCACGTAAAAATATACAGTTTGGTTCTGCGAATGCAGTCAGTAATCTTCTTTATACACAAGGGACTAAACGTTTTTCTACCCCAAATGTAATAAAGAAGACTACTCCATCTACTCCTTCTGATTTATGTGAATTGCTAATGCAAAAGCGTAAAAATAGACAATCTCCCGTGACACTCCCCCAAGAAAATCACCATTGTGAGCGTCACCAGATTGTAATTAAATGTTGTTGTTCGGCTTCTAAACGATCAGTTTTTGACCGGTTAAGTTTTAATTCGCCTCAACAACAAGATGATGACCAAGAACATGAGTTGTCAGTCAATATGGCATCTCATACCAACAGAGGACGACGTCCTAGACGAAACTCGTCCCAAACTCCAGGTCAACAACAATTCAACAGACTTCTTGATTCCTTTGAAGGAGTATATCAGAATACTCGATCAAGAAGACAAAGACAGTTGCAGACTTCTGATTCAGAAGCTGGGGGTACTCAATCTTTTGAGTCCGAAACTGATAGTGTCGATTCATACCTCTATACTAATCCCTCTGTATCTTCAAGAGAGGTTGAATCCTACGCTATTGGAGATGAACCAGAGACGTCATCTGTTAATACAGAACAACGTCTCACTGCCGTTGAGCAATCACTGAAAGACATGCTTAACAGGATGCAAAGTATGCACCAGATAATAACGGCTCAACAAACTGCTCAACCGGCAATAGTAACACCGGTGCAGGTAGCAGCACAAACTTAAGATAGTCAAGGGGCTGATATACCTTTGAATATTCAAGAGCCTGCTGTTAACCAAAATTCTGCATCTCCAGATCCCATCATTCCAGAAGATGTACCATCTCCGGTGGGGGTTACGGTACATCCAACAACCATTCAATCAAATGTGCTTCCTCGAACCAGTGAAGCCATTCAAGCAGTACGTGAGCTCAAAGCACAGTTTGAAGTTTTGAAGCACAAGGATCAGCTTCAGAGGTTAGGGATTAAGCAACCTTATCCTCCTTATTGGAATGATGTACCCTTTCTACCGAAATTTAAGCCACAATCAATGGTATTGTTTGATGGAAAGGCTTATCCTAGTCAGTATATCAATTACTTTGATATTATGACTGTACATCTGCAGAAAAATGATACTCTTCTCACTCGAGTGTTCATTGGGTGCTTGACGGGTTCAGCTTACGACTGGTATTGTAGTTTACCCGACAATTGCATTTCGTCTTTTGACGAATTTAAGGCAATGTTTCTCTCCCGCTTTTATGAAGGAGGTATGGACATGAACATGTCCTCCTTAATAAAAATCAAACAAAAGGAGAAAGAAGATACTCGGACGTTCATTGAACGTTTCCGACAGGCGACTCTAAAGATGCCTCCTGGTATGCCAGATTCAGCGTTAATTGATACATGCAAGATAAATCTTCGACCATCCATTGCTGTCTTCACAGGTTCCCAATTCACAGATTGGGCTTCATTTATTATAGCAGCAGTTTCTGCCGAGACCAATGGTAGGTTGGCTCGTGAACATGGGATGATTTTTGCCTCAGAGGATAAAGAAAAGAAAGGTAATCCTGGTAATAATTCTGGCAATCGTAATGCAAAAGGAAAGGACACCCTTATGGTTAATCTTTCCAAAAACAAAACGACGCCGAATAATCAGGAGTCTTCTAAGCCAAAAGAATAATATTCTTTTGACGAGAGTGATATCCCAGGGATATTCCAATGTCTGGTAAAGAGTGGAAAACTCCAGATCCCGGAGCCAAAGAGGCCTAATGAGGTGAATCTGACTGACAATCCCAAATATTGTATCTATCACAGATACATAAATCATCCTACCAGGGCTTGTTATGTCCTAAAGATGAAAATCCAAAAGCTGATTAATGCCAATGCCATCTCTTTAACTAACGATGAGCATACGGTTACAACTAATATAGTTTCTCTTCAATTCGGAGATTTCCCTTCTCAACAAATACCAGATGGGATTGTCCCAATTCCGAAAGCGACGATGAAGATTGTGAATATTCCACCTGCCAGGGAGGAAAATAAAGGATTGCTGCCTCTCACATTAAAGACTGGTGAAATTATGTGGGTACATCCTGACTTAGAACCTGAAATGGAAGATGAAGGTAAAACTTCAAAATCCAAGAAAGGAAAGAAAGTCAAAACCTGTAACATGATTTCTCATATTATTCCAGATCCTGATGATTTGGATTATTTATGGGATGGCATTCCTTTGGAAGATAGACTGAGAGGATTGAACATATGTCCTCCAAGTCTGGCTCCTCCTACCAAGCTCAAGCTTACTCATCAGTAATGGCTAGCCATGAATAGTGTTTCCTTATACAAGGCACAACAAGTCTTCGCTGCTTATGAAAAAGCTCCTGTAGGGATTTTTCCTCGTATCCCGAATCCTTCTCCTCCCGTAGCTACAGAGACTTCTATTTCTCATTCTTCTGTAGTTACAAAGATCTTTTCTTCTTCCTCTGTTGAACCACCTGTTAAAAATCTGCTGTCCACTCACTTGTACAGTCAGCAATCTGTCCTTCTCATGAAGAAGATGGGTTACGACTTTCAAAAGGCAGAAGGTTTGAATTATGATAAAGGAATACGACTTTCTTTACAAATTCAAAGTCAAAAATCCACTGTTGGATTGGGTTCTGAGGTTTCTCATAACAATCCTCGTAAGAAGAAGGCTAAGGGAAGGAAGACTAAATCCTGCAATATGGTACTTCCTTCTTCTGAGTCTGAAGAAGAAACCTTTGCTGGTACAAGATCTGGGAAAGTGTACCACAAAGATTATGAGGGATCCTCCAAAGAAGCAGAGAATGTTAAAACACCACCAACTCAACCGTCTCCTGTTCCTGCTAAACCATCTGTGGTTGAAAAGGGGAAACAGAAAGCAGTACGCTTTGACGTCCCGTTGAAGTCTGCTTCCAGTCAGGGGGTGGTGATGAAACCCTATAAATTTGGTATTCTAGCCCAGTTAGCTAATACTCCGGCTAGACTATCTATCTTTGGGTTGCTTCGCCTTTCTAAAGAAAGTCGCAAAACCTCGGGTGAAGCTTTGCTGTAAGCTGACTCCTGCTTAGCTCAACTCAAGACTCCTGATAATATACCAGTGTCATGCCCACAATGTCATAATGTGATGGAGGTAATTCCTAATATTACCTTTACACAAGAAGATATGCTATTGAAGCATAACAAGCATGACAGGCCTTTGTGCTACACTGGGTATATTGAATCCACTGAAGTTGATAGGGTTTATATTGATCCTGGGTCTTCCATTAGCATAATTCTTCAAAGTATGCTAATACCGTTGAGGATTCCTACTAGTGACTTGACTTACACTAGTACCACAATCGTTGGTTTCAACTCTGGAAAGAGTAAACCACTGGGGAAGATCCGTCTGAAGATTCAGATTGGTGATCTTCGAACTGTGGCAACATTCTATGTTATTAATTCAGACGTATCCTACAACATCCTTCTTGGAAGACCGTGGTTACATGAGCATAACATCGTGCCTTCAACTCTCCACCAATGCTTCAAGTACGTGGATTCCCAAGGGGTTGTGAAGACTGAGTTTGCTGATATCAATCCTTTCAAGGGTGTCGAAGCCTATTTTTCTGATTCAATGCTCTACAAACAAGAGCATGTGAAAGAGATATCAGACATAACTGAAGATCGATCATCTGCCGAAGATCAGTCTATTAATGAAGATTCGCCAGAAGAACAACCTTTGAAGATCAAAGTCAAAGGGCGAATCCAACCCCAACCTGTCAACAATCAACCTCTGATGATCAAGGTCAAAGGAAGAACTCAAGCTTCATCTGAGGAATCAGCGAATGTTCCTGCTAAAAGCCAAGTTCAACCTCTTATGATCAAGGTCAAAGGGCGTACTTCTCGTACGAATGATCCAAAACCACCATTGATCGTCAATCTTGGCAAGTCTACGCAGAAGACGGATGATGGTCCATTAGTGATTAATCCGAAAAGTAGCAGTCAAATTATAAATGATGTAAATATTGATCATTATGTACTTTCTAATATTAATAAAGATTTCCTTTTTGAGTATATGGCTGTCAAATTTGTTGAAAGAATGACTTTATCTTCTGATAATCAAAGTTATCAGTATAAAGATGGCATAGACACAGAGGAAACCTTATACATTGACCATAAGGAAAATTCCTTTTCTTCTCATGTCGATGTTGGACCTTATGCTCAAAGGTTCCTAACATCTTCTTCCTATCTTCTTCCTGTAGTCACTTCATCGCAAGCTTGTGTAACTTATAGACGTCACGAAGAATCTTATTTCGTGATTCCGTCTGATAAGAAAAATAAGCACCAAATTGTGTTTGGCCTGGCTAGAAATATCCCTGTTGCTCAGACAGATGATCTGAGAGATAAAGATAAAGGAAGAATCCGAATTGACTAATATAGTCAACAATCTCTCAAGATTATCCAGAATATGGGATATGATTTGAAGACTATGCAAGGTCTCAATCAAGGCAAGGGTAGACGATTACCATTAAGTGGTGATCCGTTTTATCAGAAAACTCGTCATGGGTTGGGATATGATCCGTCCCACATGTTTAATAACGATATACAAGAAAAATTCTCTTCTAGCTCTTCACAACCATCAGATTCGGAAGAAATCCAATTCATCGAATCTGATACGTCTCACTCCTCATATGTTAGAGGAGGTTATTATGATAAATCTGAACAAATATTCTCAGTAAATATGGTTCAAACTGATGGTAAATCTGAACCATTTGAGAATGATCCTTGGGCTCAACAGATGGACATTCAATGGAAACTTTGTTTTGAACAGCGACAGCCACCTACAGAGGATGAGATTGTCCAGATTGATGTTGGAGATGGAACTACGTCCAAACCAATATTCATCAGTAAAAACCTTTCTGAAGATGAAAAAGAAGAGTTGATAAAACTGATCAAAGAATATATTGATATTTTTGCATAGAGTTATGAGGATATGCCAGGTCTAGATCCTAAAGTTGCTACTCATAAACTCAATATTCTTTCTAATGCTAAGCCTGTAAAACAACAGCAACGGCGTTTTCGACCAGATATGATGGATGCAATTGAGGCAGAAGTCAAAAAGCTGATCACATGTGGCTTTGTTCGTGAAGAACAACACCCGGATTGGGTTGCCAAAATTGTTCATGTTATGAAGAAGAACGAAAAAGTCCGAGTTTGTATAGATTTTCGAGATCTTAATGCAGCTTGTCCAAAGGATGAATTTCCACTTCCGATTACCGATGTCATGATAGACAATACATGCGGTTGTGAACGCATGTCTTTCATGGATGGATTCTCAGGATATAATCAAATTAAGATGCATCCAGAAGATGAGAAGCATACTACTTTTCGTACACCCCTTGGGGTTTACTGCTATACGATTATACCGTTTGGTCTTAAAAATGTCGGTGCCACGTATCAACGGGCTATGAGCAATATCTTTCAAGAACATCTACGGAAGACAGTTGAATGTTACGTAGATGACATTGCTGTTAAGAGTCGATCAAAAGATGATCACATTCAAGACTTGAAGATAGTATTTGAATTGATGCGTCAACATCAATTGAAAATGAACCCTACTAAGTCTTTCTTAGGGGTTTCCAGTGGCAAGTTTTTAGGATTTGTCATTACTTCTCAGGGTATCCATGTTGATCCTGATAAAGTTAAAGCAATTCTTGAAATGCGTCCTCCTCGTAATCTGAAAGAACTCCGTGGCTTTCAGGGTCGCATTGCTTATATCAGAAGATTTATATCTAATCTCTCTGGGAGATGTCAACCTTTCTCCTGTCTATTAAAGAAGGGTATATCATTTGTTTGGGATGAAGCATGTCAGAAAGCCTTCAATGACATCAAGCAATACCTTACAAATCTACCTGTTCTGGTACCTCCATTGGTAGGAAGACCATTTTTGCTATATGTTCGAGCTTTGGATCATTCACTTGGTGCTCTTCTTGCACAAAAAAGTGATATGTGGCATAAATAAGCAATTTATTATCTTAGCCGAATGATGGTTGGAGCTGAACACAGGTATATTCCTGTAGAAAAGGAATGTCTGGCCTTGGTTTTTGCTGTCCAAAAGACAAGACATTATGTGACAGGACAGACTATTCATGTTATCTCCAGAATAAATCCCATTCGGGTATTAATGAAAAAATCGAGCATTCTTAACTCTAGGTTAGCTACCTGGGCGATATTGCTCACTCCTTATGACATGGTTTATGTACCTCAAAAATCAGTGAAGGGTCAAGCATTAGCTGATTTCTTAGCAGCTCACCATATACCTGAAACATCGAAGTTATATGAGGACATTCCAGATGAAGTCGTGGATTGCAACATGACTTTGAAGGATGACATCTGACAATTATATTTTGATGGAGCATCACGGGTTGGACCTAAAGGTAATATTGTCTCTGGAGTATGAATCGTCTTGGTTTCTCTTGATAAAATGGTCATATACCGTGCCTACTCTCTCAATGAGCCATGCTCTAACAATGTAGCAGAATATAATGCTTTGTTGATTGGTCTCCAAGTAGCAAAACAATTGGATATTGAGTTCCTAGAAGCTTATGGAGATTCTCAACTAATTGTTAATCAAGTTAGAGGAACTTATGAAGTCAAAAATCCTGATCTCATCCCTTATCATCAAGTAGTAATCGAGTTGATCCTTTCATTCAAAGGATTCTTCATCGAATTCGTGCCACGTTCTCAGAATGTGGAAGCTGATGCTCTTGCTAGCTTAGCTGCAGACTTGGCTGTTCCAATTCGAAGACAAAATACAATTACTTTGTTGGACCGAGACTTATTCTGTGTCAAGAATAATCTGTATATTGAACAGAGTTATACTACAGAGTCAAGTTCCCAGCATAAGGATTGGAGAAGTCCATTCATTGATTATACGGTTCATGGGATTTTACCTGAAGATCCAAAAGAAGCTGCATCAATCAAGAGACGATCATTTCGATTTTACTATGATTCGTCTTTACATATGTTATATCGTTGTTCATACGATGGACTCTTCCTGTGCTGTCTCTCAGAAAGTGAAGCTAAATAGACACTCCGTGAGGCTCATGATGGTGTCTGTGGTGCTCATCAATCAGGTCCGAAGTTACAAGATCACATTCGAAGAATGGGGTATTATTGGCCTTCCATGATAGCAGATGCTGTGGATTACGCCAGAAGGTGTAAAGCATGTCAGATTTATGCTGACTTTATCCACCAACCTTCTGAATTTCTACATCCTACAGCAGCTTCTTGGCCCTTCGAAGCTTGGGATATGGATATCATTGGTCCGATTAACCCTCCTTCTGTTAAAGGACATCGGTTTATATTGGCTATAACCGATTACTTTTCTAAGTGGGCAGAAGCAGTTCCCCTTACTGAAGTGAAAACATCTAATGTGATCAGCTTTATCAAACACCATGTCATTTATCGTTTCGGGATTCCTCGACGGATAATTCATGACAATGGACCATAATTTGCCAGTCAGGCATTTTATCGATTCTGTGATAAGAATCGAATTCAAAATCTGGCTTCTACAGCTTATAATCCAGCTGCTAATGGTTTAGCCGAAGCTTTCAACAAGACAATCATCAAACTTCTCAAAAAGTTTGTCTCTTCTAATAAACGTGATTGGAATGAAAAACTTGGATAATGTTTATGGGCTTATCGAACAACAGTCCGAACTCCTACTGGTTTTACACCATTCTCACTGGTTTATGGATGTGAGGCCGTCCTTCCATTGGAAATCCAGATTCTATCTCTTCGAATAGCCATTGCTAATGAGCTAACTATAGAGAATAATGATCGCTTACGACTCCAAGAACTTGAAGGATTGGACGAGAAGCGTCTTCAAGCACAACAGCATATTGAGCTATATCAAGCCCGTATATCTCGAACTTTCAATCGTAAAGTTAAAGAGAGGATATTCAAGGTTGGCGAGCTGGTATTAGCTGTTCGAAGACCGATGGTGATGACTCACAAAAGCAAAGGGAAATTCCAAGCAAAATGGGAAGGCCCTTATGTAATCGAGACCGTATTTTCTAATGGCGCTTATCGGTTATCCAAGCCCAATGGAGATCTACTCATGATGCCGATCAATGGCAAATTTCTTAAGAAGTACTATGTATAAAAATACAGAATGAAAATAAAATTTCTTTTATTATTATTTTTGTTCTGAACAAAGGATTAAGGACGAGGACCACAGCCTTCCTTATTAAATACATAGTCGGCCAATGCATTGTAGGCATCGTTGTCTGAGTTCACAAAAAACTTGCAGGCAGCCATCCTCAGCGCCTCTTCTTCAGGAGTTTTCCCTGGCTCTACTAAGAAAGTGAGGATGTCTTGTGCTGGCTTGGGTGTAGAAGAGCTTTCGCCTGCTTCGGTCGGGCCTGACACAATTGGCTCAACGGGGCGCGTCTCGATGACATCCTCAACGTTCATGGAGACTTTATTCTTTTGCTGCACGTCCTTAGAAGACATTTTCGATAGAGGAGTGGAAATAAGGATGAAGTTTTACAAAAAGTTCTCATCTATTTATAGGAGAGAGCTATTAATGAACCGGTCTGGGAAATTGAAAACTACTCTTCATTCCCGAAAAGACCTGTTTATTCATTATATCAGGTTCATCCATTTAATTGTGGAATTGAATTGACCTTCTCTTTTCTTTCCGAAAGAAACGTTGGTTCATTCATTCTTTCATCGATATTGATGTATACTCTCAATAACGTCTGTTGTAACACCTAGTTTTCCAGATGAGAGTATTTTTGTCATTTTTGGGGTTATTTTAATTTATTAGAATTTATCTGAATTTATGGGAATTTTTAGAAATTATTTTGGATTTGTTTGGACTAGGTTGACTTTGACTAGTTTTGACCCTTGTAGACCAACCTAGGAGCTAACCCTAGTTAGTATGGACTTGGTTAGGTTAAATGACTCTAGTCTAACCTAGCCTAATCATTGGTTTGGTCATTAGACTCTAATTAGCAATAGGGATTAGAAAGTCATAAGTCATGGCTTATGATTTAGAACCCTTGTTAAATCATTTAACTCAAAGCCTTGTAGTTTGGCCCAAAGCCCAAGACAAATACCAAACCCTAATCCCTAGGCATAGTTGGCCGGCCACCTTAGCCATTCTAGGGATTCCCCCACTATATAATCTCTCCTAAAATTTAGGGTTGCCTCTTTCTTAGGAAAGCTCAAAGTTTAAGGAAAGGTTTGTTTCTACTTCTTTTAATCCCTATAATTCTATTCCTCTTCCTTCTCCATTCAAATCTCTTCCAATAGGTTCTAATACACCTATTTTTGCTGTCATTAAGGTTCTATTTCAGTTTGATGTGATTTGAGTGGATTGGAACATCAAGAGAAGAGCTATTAAAAAGGGGTTTTTCTTGAAAGTTCATCTATAGGTAACTCCTCCATTTTTCCATGAAATTTCTATTTGTTTTCATATTTAGGGAGCCCTAGGAGTCCCCTAAGTGTCAGCATTGGTTTCGTGTCGGATTGCATCAGTTTTGTGTCCTATTTGGACACGTATCAGTGTCCCTAAGAATGTGTTTGTGTAAATGCCTCAAAGGAACTTTTTGGTTCATTTACGAAATCTATTTGAATGGAAATTGCTATTTTGTTGTCGCTTACCTATTTCTTATGGACTGAGGTGATATTGGTGTGGTGTCGTGTCAGTTTGGACACGGGGACACGCTCGTGCGCGCTCGGGATTGGATCCCCTGCTGCTCGGGGTCCCTACAGGACACGACATGGCTTGCCTTGACACGAAATTTGGTGGGATTGTTGGGGCATGTTCTGTCACCATGCTCCCCAAATTTTATTAGGTCTCGTGCACTGGTTAGAGAGATATCGACCGCGCACGGGGAATACACTGACACTGTGCACAGTGTAATTAGTCACTGATACGGCTCAAATTCTCTGACACGCGACACTGTGGACACGATACAGACACTTAGACACGTGCACCTAGACCTAGCCTAAGTGGAGACACGACCACGAGGCCTGGGTTGGCCTGTGTCGGGTGCACGACACGCGTGCACACCCGCACGAGGCTGTTTTCCAGTGTGTGTCCAGTTTACTTGTTTTTGGTTTTGTTGGATTGGACACGTTTGTGTCCACTTTGGTGGACACAAACTCATCACACAACACGTATGTAATGTGTTTATACTTTACCAACCTTTAAATGGGTGTTTTAATTGAAATTCTTAATCAATTTTCGATTTCCTATTTTTTCTGAAACAATGTTCTTCACTGCTTATTTTCCAGTTTTCAAATTTATTTTTTTGGTCAATCATTTAACTAAATTATTGCTGTTAATTTGTTGGTTTCAGACCTTAATCATGTTCCCCTATATGTAATCTAGCTATATGTCAATTTTGGGTCGATTTCGTGGGAGTTTGAGTTCAAAACTGAGTTAGGACCTAGGGACTATTTTGAACTGTTTGAGTGTGTTCCAGTAATGTTTAAACCTGAAATCTATGATAGATGATAGGTTGGTTTCCCTTTCTATTCTCCTGAGAAATCTGGGAATTGGGTTTAGGCTGAAACTGGATTAGTGTTTGATTCTCTCCCCTTCCTTGCTGTCCTATTGCCAGGAACACACACACACACACACACACAACCACATTCCTACCTATTTCCAATTCCTGTCACATGTTGCAGCCCACACACACACATGTATTCTCTCTAGCACACATCTCACATCACTCACTCTTTACACTCACACACAGTTCATGTATGTATGTATATATGTCAATCCTTGTAGTGTAGCTATATATATGTATATATAGTATTGAGCCTAAGTATATATATAATGTTAACTCTAATATATGTATCTATATATATAATGTAAAGTTGTGTTTTATATAATGTATTGTGAGTATATAAGAATATGAATATCTATCTATCTATGGATATCATATAGGTATGTATTGTATATATATGGTACATAGATATATGTGTTAATAATTGTGTATGTGTGATGTTAGTTTGACCTAGAGAATGTGTAGGAGTGCTAAGCTAGGCTTGATTAGACTAAGGTAGACTAGTTTGACCTAATTTTAGACTTGGTTGACCTAGTTGACTTCTAGGATTGACCGGAGTTGACCAAGAGTTGACTTTGGCCTAGATTGACCTACAATCATGTAGAATGCATAGTAGGACTTTATTATACCATTTTGGACTTGTTGTGACTTGTGCTGTTCTGATTAGGAGCCAGACACCACTCTTCGGACAGTACTTTCATATTGGACACTCAGATACCAGGCGAGTACATTCTCTGATCATTTCATATCCTGCTTAGAATTATTTCCTGTATTAAATTACTTTACTTGTTACTGTCACGTCGGTCACACGGATTGGTACTATACGGATTCCTTCTTGAGATGTTATCCTTAGGGAGCATCGGGTACTACATGTTCTGTGCGTTTCACTTACATGACGTATCACTATGCTTCACAGGTTCTTTGATTACTTGTGACATATACCCTTATGATCACAGAGTCTCCTAGAATCTCTTATCCCATTTACTGGGTATCCTAGAATCTCCTAGAATCCCCATTTTTGGGACATCCATGTATCACCCTTTGGGAGCTTTGCATGGAATCATAACATAACTTGGTTGGATCCTTGTTTACTGATTGGAGGTACGGGGGAGTAGAAATAGACATGTAAATAATACCCAAGTAGTATCTTATCAGAATCTCTTCCATAGTGTCTTATCAGAATCTCCTATGCCATTTACATGTCTATATTGTACTCTGACTCACTAGCCACTGTTAGTCTCTATTTATAGTAGATATTTCTATTACAGCTCTCTCTCTGTTTACATACAGCATTTCTTTCAGTACTTGTATCTTACTTTACTGCATGATTATATTTCTAACCTGCTATGAACTGTTGAGATGTACTGTACTCGCTCCTGTCCTGACTGGACCTGTTAAAAATATTCCAGGAGACGAGGAGGAGGCCTGTCTGGACACTTTCTACGGGACAGCCTTAGATGACACCTGCGAGCTGGACCCTCAGGAGGACCCAGCTCTAGCTGAGGACATCACCCCATTGCCTAGACTAGACTAGTTAGGCTTATCTTTTTATGTAGTCTTGAGTCTTGTTTATCTAGACTTTCTGTTCAGAGATGTTGAGTTGTAAATTTCTTCATTTCTGTATCTGAGACTATGTACCTCTGGATATTTGCTGGGATTATCTTAGATTATTTTATCATCTCTGTTTCCTTGAGTTCTATTTCATATCGTGCTATCTCTTCCTTAGTTGTGATTGAGTTTATTTACTGCTATGTCACCCCCATTCGGGGAGTATAAACTGTTTAGATATATATATTGTTAGATGTATGTTGACCTAGGACATCGTTCTACCGCCGACACTGCGGCGTAGGCTGGACGTACCCACGTCTCGTGCCCTTACTCTAGGGTGCGGATCGTGACATCTGTCTTCTTATTTCTCCAGCTACCAATGTTTGGTTAAGCTGGTAACTTGTCTCTTCAGAGAGAAATTTTAATCTTTTATCTTATCAGTTAGTATAAAAAGTTGGATTTATTATTTATCATGACCTCTGAATAAATATTAAATCTACTTGTATTTCCTATCTATCATGTCCATTTGGCCTTTGAATAGATATTAATCTAGTTTTCTTTGAGTTGTTACAATCTATCATGTCCATATTACCTCTGATAGTATTGTATACTCTGAAAAAGAAAACGAGATTTCATTTATGTCTATATTACCTCTGGATAGATACAAATTATTGAGTATAGAAGACTTGTCATTTCCATTCTCATTTTATCATCATAAAAGTCTATTACATTTCTTAGACTTTCTTACAAATCATAATGGAAATCTATTACATCTTGGATTTTTATTCTATACGACAACGATGACCTAATCGAGATCTATTTCTTCTTTGGATCTTCTTCATCGGATTAGTTGTTGGTGTCAATTCCTTGCTGTTTGAGCCTCAATGGCGACAAGAGCAGTAGGAATTAACTCTGGTCTTCTCTCTCAGACGAGAGAAGAACCCCAGAGTATGGCAGCCCGAAGACGCGTTGCTGCCAATACAATTGGTGGAGAAATGACGGCCCTTTAGAAGAAATAGGAATGTATCCAGCATTGGGATACGATTCCTAGTTCTGCCGTGAAAGGAACTCTACTACCCAATTTCTCGAGATAGAGTTGACTCCACCATCCAACTTTTCGTGTATAAAGGCTCTTCCTACCATCTGAGGAAGACCCTTTTATCCCACGAAAAGTTCTGAGTTGTCTGGTTTGCGCGTCAAAAGCGCATGAGCTCCCTGATGTTGATGTCAGAAGAATGCTCCCCACAGCATCCAAGTCGCTAATGCCGGTTCTGGAAAAGTTTTTTAGCCAAGCTTCTCAGAAAACAATAGAGAAAAAGTTTCAACAGAAGTATCATCAGGCGCATACTGGCCAATTAAAGACTGATGCTCGCGTACCTTATTCAGACTTTACACCCATGTTTTATGTGCACCTTATCTAACAAGGCTTTACGCCCATGTTTTATGTGCACCTTATCTAACAAGGCTTTGCGCCCGTGTTTCATGTGCACCTTATCTAACAAGGCTTTATGCCCGTGTTTTATGTGCACCTTATCTAACAAGGCTTTACGCCCATGTTTTATGTGCTCCTTATTTATCAAGGATTTACGCTCGTTTTCAGTAGGCGTGCTTTATCTATCAAAGATAGGCGTTTGTTTTCAACAAAAGCTCAAAGGCAGCCGATTGTGCACCCTGTTTTAATTAAAAAAAGAGACAGAAGAGCGCACCCTGCCCCTTTTATGTAAATCAAACTTACCATCAAAATCAGATGGTTCGGCCCTAAGAATTGTTGAATCAACGTCTGGTGACCTGGCGTACAGAGGAACGACATCGTAAAGCATCGCCATTATCAATCTCTTGTTGGAGAATAAAATCTTGCAAAAAGCTATCTTCGGAGAAAAAGAATGAGAATGAGAATGTGTAAACATTCTTTAACTCAGCTATTTATAAAGGGTCGAAGAAATAGTTGGCGTGAGTCTATTTCGGGAAAGATCCTAATAAGAGGCGCTCATGACCACAGGACAGTTGCCACGTGTTGTTCTGTTTCTCTTGGGAATGAACAAACATGGAAACAGTCAAAAGAGATGTAGAATGATCCTATATTAATGCATCACGAGAATAAAGGTGGAGATAACACCAGGATTTTATTTTTATAAAGAGTAGGCCCCTACAGATAAGTTGAGTGTCATAATACATAGATGACACTTTTACACAAAACATTATTTTTTCTCCTTCTCTCCTTCGTTGGGCTGACGAAGGGAGGCGCCTAACTCGTGCACATTATGGATCCCTGAACGACGCATCAGATTGAGAAATGCTTCTGCATCACCTGATCCTTCGTAGGCAGTTGAGGGACCACCATTTATACGATCGAAGATCGCTGGAGTCAGTCCAAAGCACTCCATGAAGTTGCGTGCTCGCTCGATCTCTGTCTCTGCGTCAAGCTTTGAGCCTTGAGCCTTTTCCTTGTCAGTCTCTATTTCTTTCTTCGGTGCCATGACAGTATGAGGATGAGAAGTGAGAATGAAAAACTTCTCCCTATATATATATACAATCAATCAACCCTTCGTATTCCCTATGGGAAACTGAACATTATCAATGCAACTCGGGGAGATGAAGAGGCGTTCGAATGTTTCGAGAGAAAATTCATTATGACAAATGAGTTTTGACCGGCACCATTTCTTGACTTTTTATGTTCAAAGTATTTCAAAATTTTTGAAGTCTTTTCAAATTTCGAAAACTTTGAAGGGGGTCTTGTAGGAGCGTAAAAAGTGCTTCATAGACTGAGTTAAAGAGATAGAGCTTTACACTCAAATGAGCTATTTTACGCCAGGGACAAGTCAGCTACTTTACGCCAGGGACAGATCAGCTACTTTACGCCAGGGACACGCCAACCACTTTACGCCAAGGACAGGTTGTCAAATCATACATTTAATGTAAAGTGATAATGGGTCTGACATAAAGATCTATTGACAGCGTATAACACAGAATTCAAAGGGATTTATTTTACACAGAAACCAATATTATCGTTTAGTATGTGGACTGAGCTATTTTACGCTCACAGGATGGCTTCTTTTACGCATGAATACTATATGAGCTTTTTACGCTCAAATTTGATGTGTGCATAAAGTTTATTTGGGCTACTTTTACGCTCAAGGTTGTTTTATCAACCACTTTACGCGAGAAGTCCATTTTAGGGCTATTTTACGCCTAGTCTACTACTTTACGCTCAGAGTGTATTTGGGTTGTTTTTACACCCGATCCTTCCTGACTACTTTGGAACGTGGTTTGCCTACGTGGCTTTCATGCCACATATCTCGAAGAACGTGTGTACGTGCATCATATTCTTATTGATATAATGGGACACGTGTCAACGTATGTAGAGGATGACTTCAGTTAGGGGTGGCAGTTATCAGCGTAAAGACAGGACTTTGCTGAGTTTTACGCACAAAAAGCCAAGTCTATAAATTTTTTGTTTATATGACACACGGAGAGAGACAAAGGAGAATACATAGAGATCAGAGCCCAGAAACTTTGATTTTCCAGAGCATTCTTCTTCAACCTTTCTTCCAGAACAGAGTGAAGCAAAGCAGGAAAGCATTCGACCTCGCCATCAGTGCCCAAGTGTGTCGATACCTTTCTGGTGACTTAGTTCTTCCAGTTGTTCATCTTCTAGCAGTGATCTTTATCATCATCGTATGGTCCAAGGAACAAAGTAATCGCCTTCAGATCAGACTTCCATAGTAATACTTTCCAGAACAATTTGTACTTTTTGTACTTTTTCTCGTTTTATTTTCAAAAGCCAATTTTTTAGGCATTTTGTTAAGTAAAACAGGCGTTACTTTCAGAAACACATGGTCCCCGACCAGAAACTCTAGCAGTCGTCGGCGAAGATCTGCGTAGCTCTTTTGTCGACTTTGTGCGATACGGAGTCTATCTCGAATCAAACGGACCTTTTCGACGGCCAGCTCCACCAGTTCCGGTCCAAGCACTTGTCGCTCTCCGACTTCGTCCCAGTATATTGGTGAACGATACTTCCTCTCGTAGAGCGCTTCATACGAAGCCATCTGAATGTTCGACTGATAACTGTTGTTATACGCAAACTCCGCAAGCGACAAATACGTATCCCAACTAGTCTTTAGATCGATCGCACACAGACGCAACATATCCTTTAAGATTTGATTTATCCTCTCCGTCTGACCGTCTGTTTGGGGGTGGTATGCCGAACTAAAATTTAGTTTGGTCCCCATTGCCGCTTGTAGGCTCGTCAAAAATGCGATAAGAATCACCCGTCTCTGTCCGAAATTATTAAGGCCGGTACCCCGTGCAGTCGAACAATCTCGTCGATATAGATTTGTGCTAACCAATCGACGCTCCATCCTACTTTAATTGCGATGAAGTGAGCCGACTTGGTCAATCTATCAACAATGACCCAAATCGTATCATTCTCCCACGACATCTTCGAAAATCCTACAATAAAATCCATCGAGATGTTATCCCACTTTTACTCAAGAATGGAGAGGTTCTGTAGCTCTCCGCTGGCCTTTGGTGTTCCGTCTTCACTTGCAGACACGCCATGTACTGCGACACAAAAGTAGCCACGTCTTTCTTTATGTCGTGCCACCAAAAGTTTGTGCGCAAGTCCTTGTACGTCTTGGTGCTTCCAGGATGTAACGAGTACTTCGCATAATGTGCCTCCGTCAGAATTTCTTTTCTGAGTTCGGCAGTTTTAGGAATGCAGAGCCTTCCCTTTAGTCACATCATCCCGTCTTCGTCTTCCGCAAAGTCAGTCGCCCTTCCTGTTGAAATCAGCTCGCGCATCTTCTTCAGGAATGAGTCGTCCTTCTGTGCAGTCTTTATCTTGCTAAGCAGGCTCGATCCTAACTTCAACTGAGCTAGGTGCAGGTGTTGATACTCAATTCCGAGTTCGATACCCATCGCTTCAAGGTCTCGCCGTATCTCATTATTCATGGCCAGTGATCCCATAAACATTCTGCTAAGCTCGTCGGCTACAACATTTTTCTTCCCGACGTATACTCGATCGTTAGCTCATAATCTTTTATGAGTTCGAGCCAACGTCGCTGCCATAGGTTGAATTCTCGCTGCATAAACAAGTATTTCAGGCTTTTATAATCTGTGTAGATTCTACACGCCACACCATAGAGGTAGTGCCGCCAAAGTTTCAATGCAAACACGATCGCCGCCAATTCTGGGTCATGCGTCGGATAGTTTTTCTCGTGCTGCTTCAACTGCCATGAAGCGTAGGAGATGACCTTATCTCTCTGCATGAGTACGCACCCGAGTCCAGTTCCCGATGCGTCACTGAATATCTGAAAGCCTTCTGGAGCATCTGGAAGTGCAAGGATTGGAGCTGAGACGAGCCGTTGCTTCAACTCTTGAAAGCTGGATTCACAGTCGTCACTCCATTCAAATATTACTCCCTTCTGGGTGAGGCGAGTCAGAGGCGATGCTAGTTTTGAAAAGCTTCGTACGAATCTTCGGTAGTAGCCCGCTAAGTCCAGGAAACTCCGAATATTGCTAGCCGAGGTAGGTCATTTCCAATCTACCACCGCTTCAATCTTTTTTGGGTCCACCGCGATACCTTCGGCAGAGATTACATGTCCGAGGAATGTCACACTACTCATCCAGAACTTAGATTTACTCTGCTTGGCGTATAATTTGTTGTCACGCAGAATTTGCAATACCGTCTTCAAGTGTTCTGTATGATCTTCTCGATTCTTAGAGTAGATAAGGATATTATCGATGAATACGACTAAAAATTTATCGATTTGGGGTCGGAAGACTCGGTTCATCAGATCCATAAAAGCGGCTGGGGCATTCGTCAAACCGAACGGCATGACTAGAAATTCGTAATGATCATATCGAGTGCGGAAGGCAGACTTCGATACGTCATCGGACTTGATCTTCAACTGATGATAGCCTGAACAAAGATCGATTTTTGAAAATATTGACGCGCCTTGCAGTTGGTCAAACAAGTCGTCGATTCGTGGCAAGGGATACTTATTCCGCACGGTCGCTTTGTTGAGTTCCCGATAGTCAATGCATAGCCTCATCGATCCATCCTTCTTCTTCACAAACAGTACGGGAGCTCCCCACGGAGAGACGCTAGGGTGAATAAATTTGCGGTCTAGCAACTCTTGTAATTGCACCTTCAGCTCCTCAGTTCTGCTGGAGCCATTCGGTAAGGCGCCTTTGATATCGGCCGTGTATCCGGAAAGGTGTCGATGCTGAATTCTATTTCTCGATCCGGCGACATCCCGGGCATCTCGTCAGGAAAAACGTCAGGAAAATCTGCCACAACATCAGTCTGCGTTGTGTTTGTATTATCCTTCTATGTGTCTCGAACTGATGCCAAGTATCCCGTATAGCCGGAACGTAAAATACGTCTCACCGAGATTGCCAATACCATCATTGCCTTCTTCGAGACCATACCGCATGAATATGAGAACTCTGTCTCACCAGGAAGACGAAACACCACTCTTTTCTTCGTGCACTCGATCGTTGCATGACAAGCGCCCAAACAATCCATGCCCAGGGTTATGTCGTACTCTTTGATGTCTAGTACGACGGCATCCAAGGATAGATTTCTTCCTCCGATGCAAATGTGGCCATCCCTACAAATAAAGTTCGCAGGCATATCGACTCCTAACGGAGTGCTGACGCTAACGTCTATATCTAGTGATTACATGGTTATTTTATTTTCTTTCGCCTAATCAGCAGATATAAAACTATGCGTCGCACCCGAATCGAATAATACTCGAGCAGGTATATTTTTGTAGAGTAATATACCTGTTACAACAGTATCGGACGCGAACGCCTTGTCCCCAGTTAATACATAAACTCGACCTTGAGCTGCATGGCGTTGATTCTGCGGGTTCACAGGCACCGCATTTGCACCTTATAGTGTAGGCGCTTTATATTGATTCGGAATGTTCCTTGGTGGTTGGTGTTGATTCGAAACATTTCTCGAACATTGCGGCTTTGAATGGCCCTTCTCGCCACACCCGTAGCATGTTCTGTAGAAACAATCGCTCGGGCGATGCCCATGCTTGTCGCAGATATTGCAGTGTAATCTTGGATACAGACGTCGATTCTCGGATGTGTTTGGACGCTTTTATACTTCTGATCCTCCAGCGTCATTTGGACGCTTGTTGAAATTATTGCGAACGACTGGCACGGCCCTTTGTGACATACGGCCAAAGATCCGCTCACTATCAAGTGCGGCTTCGTAGGATTCACGATAAGTTCGGCATCGTTGGTTCATGACGTCCCTACGCAATTCGTCGTTGAGGCCTTGTTGAAAATGCTCGCACCATTCTTCTTTGTTGGGTAGGAAGGCGCCGAAATTTTTTACAAGTTTGAAAAGCTTGCATCATAATCTTCAACAGTCATATTCCCTTGCCTCAACATCATGAACTCATCCCCCTTCTGTCGACGGATGGCGCAAGGAACGTACTGCTCAAGGAAGGCTGCCTTGAACATTTTCCAGGAAATCTTGGTGTTGGGATCGGTTTCACATATTTTCTGTTTCTTTACCGCCCACCAGTCGTATGCTCTCAGTTGTAACTGTAGCGCCGCACAGGCCACCCTCCGGGACCCTTCGATGCAGAGAAGATCAAACAAGTCCTCTATTTCTGCGAGCCATCCCACTATCACATCGAGCTCTGCTTGGCCGTTGAACTTCGACGGGTTCATCTTGCGGAACTCCTTTACTTTGAACATGGAAGAAGAGTTTATCATTTGCGGTGGAACTTCTTCCTCGACTTCGTCTTGAACATCTTGCCTCTCTTCGGATACCATGACCGTTGCCTTAGTATTGCCGTTCATCTTGCTTATATTCTGCGTTAGGTCGTTCATTTGCTTCTGCTGTACATCAAATTGGGCCTTGATTTGTATTTGAAGCTGTTACTGCTGCAGTTCTATCAACTGTAGCATTTTCTCCATGGTCGTCTCGCTAGGGCCAGTGCTCTTTGAGCTCGACGTACTATCCACGGTTTGGGTTGTTGTGCCGGGATTATTCTTTTTCTTAGTCATTCCTACAAACAGAGTAAACCCGTTAGTATTTTTCAAAAATATCTATGGGCTTACTTGTATGGAACTTCTATTTCATGCAGCATGTCGACAAGCATTTCAATCGAGCCATCGCAACGGACATTCCAACAATGAAATATCTTTCGAAAATCTGAGGAAACATAACTGTGCTCTGATACCAATTTGTCACGCCCCGAGTCGACAAACCGTTCATTCCGGTGTTATTTTGCCGAATCGATCGTCCTCGCTAAGGCGTGATGCCGTACGAGTCTGGAATTGCACTCGTACAAGGCAAGAACGTTACGTTGATTCTTATATTGAAACGCCAAGTTAAAACTTCACAAATCACATCAAATTGAGACGCAGTATAGGAAGATAGAAATATGCTTTTCATTCATAGCTTGCAATGAAGTACAAGTCGTAATTACATTGGATGCCGTTGCGACTACATTGATTGAAAACAGAAAGAAACGTATTCGACAAGCTGCCTGAACTAATACTTGTCGTTCCATACATTCGCCCCTTTATACATAAGCCGTCGATTGAATTGGCTTCAAAATACTTCAGCATAGGAAGAGCTTCAAAACGTCTCTCCGTACTTCAGCTTCAGTTTAGAGTGCCCGTCGCACCTGGGGAATTTGGGGAAGGGGATTAGCACACTTGCTAAGTGGACGAGACGAACCCGCTCGTCTAAACTGACTCTGATTGTTAAGGTAGGCATGCTTTAGAGTTGTCTTTCTATTTAGAACTAAATGAATTCAGTTTATATCGATAGCCATCTTTGAGTAATAAAGCATACAGTAAAATATAGCAATTTATCATATTTTTTACCACGGCCGTGCTCGTCCCTGCATAAAACACAGATAATATTTACTACCTGCATAAGACAATAGGTGAGCATGCTCTATCTTATATGTGCGGTCATTGATGCTATGCATCACGAGGGACTTTTATATGGCATTACGACGTGCCTGTCAGCTTGGGTTGCAAGCCCTGCTGCAGGTCCCGCAATGCCTCGTGCCAAAGCACGAATTTGATTATTCCTTCTAGGTCGATTCGGTTCCGATGCCCCGGATACCGCATCGAGGAAAGTTCAACTTGTGCACAAGCTGTCCATGACCATGCCAATGCGTGAACCATTTAATATGTGCGGACAGATTTGTATAACACGGACAGTATTGAGTGACATTATCATTTCTCCCAACTCATGCAACGATTTATTTTCCCCAAAGCCGTACTCCCAATTTAGTGTCCCGTAGGCACCAAATTGCCCGAGGCATCATAACCCACGATCGACGTTTTATATTATTTTGCAGTACGTGAAATAGTCTATCTTTTTACTAGAATCTTAAACTTTCTCCTTTATGTGATAAACTTGTATTTTTCAGAGTAGATTACTCTAAATCGATACATTTTTTCCGAGTTCTTGACCTTAGTAGATTGGCATGCATTTAACTTGGCATCGTCGATTTGAATGAATTCGAAGCAAAAGAAATTCGTTTGCGGGACAGAATAGAAAAGAAGGGCCGAATCATCCACCGAGTCCTTTGATCGTGCCGACCGACGAAGCGCTTCGCAACGTTCAAGCTTTAGTTATGCGAGCTCCTGCAATGGCACCAACACTTTGTTAGGATTCTTTCTTTTCTCCTTGCTTCGAAATTTGTAGATTGCATCCAGAAAAATGACGCAAAAGCACTTCATCAAAACCCAGCGGCAAAAGCTCCAAGAAAACCATACAGCGGTCCTGTCCCGTCGAAGGGACTCTTATATAGAGCTCACTCGTCGAGATGCAGCCCGCTGCATCTAGGACTTATTCCAACAGAAGTCGTTCCATTAGTTGGATCGATTCTCGTAACGTCCGTCCAAATCAATTTGATCGATGCCATAAGGTGTTATCGTTTACCAAGCTCAGCGATCGAGTCAGATGGCCATCTAAGTTCCCGACCGATCTGACTCGGCGCTAGCATATTATGAAGTCCGTCACCTATCGAAGCGGGGCACTACAGCCTCGGGGTTATCGTGAATAGGTTCAACACCAGGAGGCAAAGGAGGAGCAGGATATAACCTAGACCTACTGAGTTCAATGGCAGTGGAGGAGTAAGGACAGGTTTAAAGATCAATTTTAAACCTCCTGAAGATGGAAGCCAAGTGCATAGGGTAGTCAAGGTTGCGTCTCGCATTTCTGCAGTTAAGGATCCATGCCATAACAGTCTTTGGAACAGAAAACAGAATACCAAAGTGAATATGGTACATGGCTGATAATTTCATGAAGGTAATCTCATCAGAGGATCCCTTCTTTGGAAGAAGAACAGAAAATATAAACCTATGGAGTTCATAGAAGTTTTGATTTAGATGTTTAGAATAAACTCTTCTAGGAACAGGTTTAGGATGACACAAAAGTTCTTTGAAGGAATCAAGGGTGACACCTTCAGGGAATTGGATATGATGGATATCTACTAAAGCTTCACCTACATCAGGAACAAGAAAATATTCACTAATGTCTGTGGCATTGAACTCTAGTTCCTACCCAGCTACATAATAATAGAAGTTGTCATTATCTTTTACTTGCAAATTACAGTAAAACATACGGACAACATTATCATAAATATTCTCAGCAACTTCGAAAAAATCACAAAAATCGAGACGGTTGAAAGTGGGGGCATACTCAAATAAGATATAAAAGTTAGTGGGGGCATACTCAGTAAAGATATTAAAGTTAACACGTGCCCCAGCACAAATTTTATGACCCAAAAATGAATCAAACCAGAGATCAAAAAATTCCCTATCGGGAAAGAGTCCGGAGTCGTAATCATCAGATCCAGTAAGACGAGCTGGACTGAAGACATTAGTGGAAACATAGTCAAAGGAAGATGATCCTGCTTGAGAGGAATCAATCTTTCTCTTTTGATGTTTGGGTGCCATGGATGAAAAGGAAAGAAAGTGGAATACCTTGAAGAAAGGATGAAGATGGTAGAGAGGACGGCCAACTAGACTCTGAAAAAGCTCGAAAAGAAGGAGGAGGAGAAGCTCTATTGAGTTTTTGTGAGTTATTCTCGGTAGAAGAGTAAAGAAAAAAGAAAGAAAGATGATGAATATATAGGGCTAGGGCCGGTTGTTCGGTTCTGGAAATCCGTATAGCGCCGACCGAACTCGGTCCGAATTCGGTCAGAGTTCGGTCCGAGTTCGGCTGCTTGTATTCCCAATGACATAAATGCAGTATTTGTTTAAATTTTGAATTTATAACTGTTATACTCCTTCATTTAATAACTTCTATTACTTTGGGTTAGCTATAGGGGCCGGATCCCAGCTAGCGATAGTCCGAAGACTAGTACACCGTGTCGCTTCAGGCTATTTGATAGAAGGACCCTTTCGGCTTATACCCAAAATAATTTTCGTTAATAAATTACAAAGTTTTGAGTTATAAAAAAAATTTAATAAACATACTACAATATAAATCTGAAAATTCAAGTATGCCGAGCTCTCGCCGTATAACGTTAAATCGGTCTTCAGCCAGTAGTTTTGTGAAAATATTTGCTAGTTGATGATCTGTGTCAATAAATTCTAAGCAGATGTTCCCGTGTTGTTGGTGATCACGTAAAAAGTGATGATGAATTTCAATGTACTTTGTGCGTGAGTGACATACAGGATTCTTAGTCAAGTTAATAGTGCTAGTGTTATCACAGTAAATAAGAATCTTAGTGTAGTACATATTGTAGTCTTCTAGGGTTTGCTTCATCCATAAAATTTGAGCACAGCAACGTCCTGCGACGATATACTCAGCCTCAGTAGTTGATAATGCTACAGAATTTTGTTTCTTGCTAAACCATGAGACTAAGGCCTTTCCTAGGAAATAACACGTACCGCTGGTACTTTTATGGTCTACTTTGCATCCTGCAAAATCCGTATCCGAGTAACCTATCAGGTCAAAGGATTTGGTTTTAGGATACCACAAGCCGACTGTAGAAGTTTTCTTAAGGTATCGAAAGATACGCTTAACGGCCCTTAGGTGTGATTCCTTAGGATTTGCATGGTATCGTACACAAATGCAAATATTGAACATAATATCAAGGCGACTAGCAGTTAAATACGATAAGCTACCAATCATACCTCAATACTTACGATGGTCGACAGGTTTGTCACTTTTATCAGTGTCAAGCTTTGTAGATGTAGCCATTGGAGTTCCGATTGGCTTTATATTTTCAAAGTCATACTTTTTCAGTATGTCCTTCGTATACTTGGCCTGATTGATGAATGTTTCCTTTGAGTGTTGTTTGATCTGGAGTCCTAGGAAGAAGTTCAGCTCTTCCATCATACTCATCTCAAATTTACTCTACATATACTTAACAAACTCTTGACAAAGTTTTTTATTAGTAGAACCGAATATGATGTCATCAACGTATATTTGCACAAGAAGAATATCATCATCTAAAGATTTGATAAATAAAGTTGTATCAACTCTTCATTTTGAAAAACCATTATCAAGTAAGAAGGCACTTAGGCGTTCATACCAAGCACGAGGTGCTTGTTTGAGTCCATAGAGTGCTTTCTTTAGCTTGACGACGTGATCAGGTTTTTGAAAATCTTCAAAGCCAGGGGTTTTTTCACAAATACTTCTTCTTTTAGAAATCCGTTTAAAAATGCACTTTTTACGTCCATTTGAAATAATTTAAAATCATTAAAACATGCAAATGCATAAAACATGCGGATAGCTTCTAGTCTAGCAACATGAGCATATGTCTCGTCATAATCAATACCTTCTTCTTGATTATAACTTTGTGCCACTAGACGTGCTTTGTTGCGTAGAACTTGCCCATCTTCACTTAGTTTATTTCGGAACACCCATTTGGTACCAATTATCGATTGACCAATAGGTTTAGGAACGAGTTTCCAAACTTGGTTTCTCTCAAATTGATTAAGTTTCTCTTGCATGCCATTAATCCAAAACTCATCATTAAAAGCATCTTCTATATTGTTAGATTCTATTTGTGAAATGAAAGCTACATTTGCTGTTATTTCAGAATCTCTAAAAGAAGAGCGTGTACTTACACCTTTTGATACATCACCTATAATGAGTGTCTCTGGATGATCTGGTAAGAACTTCAATAATTCAAATTTATGAGTCAGATCTTCCACAGGACTCTTATCGGTTCTTGCTTGTATACCTTCATCATCACTGTCGCTAGATCTGTGACTATTGAGCTCAACGAAAGTATCGTTAATAGATTGTTCAACAATTATAGATCTTTTATTGAAAATTCTATATCCCTTACTTTTAGCAGCATATCCGAGAAATATCCCTTCATCTGCTTTAGAGTCGAACTTACCCAAGTTGTCCTTGGTGTTTAGGATAAAACAACGACATCCAAAAACTTTAAAATAGGAAATGTTTGGAATCCTTCCGAACCAAAGTTCATAAGGTGTTTTCTTCGAGATGGGTCGAATTAACACCCTATTTAAAATATGACAGGCTATGCTGACAGCTTCTGTCCAAAAATATTTAGGAAGATTATGCTGATTTGGCATGACTCTAGCCATCTCGCTTAGAGTACGGTTCTTCGCTCCACAACACCATTCTGTTGAGGAGTTCTAGGACAGGAAAATTTATGGTAGTATCCACTATCATCACAAAACTTTTTGAAATCAGTATTTACGAATTTGCCACCATGATCACTTCGGATACGAGTAATCATGAAGCATTTTTCGTTTTGTACCTTTTTACAAAATAACTAAAATTCAAAAATAGCATCACTTTTGTTTGATAAAAAGTAAACCCAAGTAAAACGAGAGAAATAATCAACAATAACAAATGCATAGAGCTTACCGCCAAGACTAGCGACTATACTAGAACCAAATAAATTCATATGTATCAACTGCAAAGGTCTAGAAGTACTTACAGCGTTGATGGATTTAAATGTAGACCTATGTGCTTTGTTCTTTTCACAGTTAGCACATACCATATCTCTCTTGAACGGTATTTCAGGGAGTCCTTTTACCAGCTTCTTAGTGCTCAATTGTGAGATAGTGTCCATATTAGCATGTCCTAGTCTCATATGCCATAGCCAGCTTTCATCTAGGTTAGCTACTAGGCATCTTCCTGCATTGTTAGTACTCTCCAGAAAGAAAACATAAATATTGTCTTCTCTAATTCCTTCATATATGGGATTGCCAGATGACATATCATATATGGTACATTTGTCTTTTACAAAGTTGATACCATAACCATTATCAGCCAAGTAACTTATGCTTAATAGGTTATGTTTCAATTCTGTAACTAGACAAACATTTTTTACGGGATAAGAAGATATACCAACAGTGCCATTTCCAATGATATCACCTCTCAGGTTGTTTTCGAAGGAGACGTATCCTTCTTTCTTCATCGATAGCATGGCGAACAAAGATGCATCACCAGTCATGTGCCACGAACATCCGCTATCGAGGATCCACTTGCTTTTAGCATGAGAGGGTTGAGGGTCCACCTACAAAACAAGTAGATGAATCCTTTGGTACCCATATACTGAAGGGTCCATATTGATTAGTCTTAGGTCTCCAAAATAATGTGCGATTGTCTACAAGTTTTTTTGCTAAACAATACTGTGATATGTGTCCATGAGTACCACAATATGTGCAAGTGAGTTTTAAAAATGTGTTAGTAGAATTTGTGTTGACATGCATATGTGGTTTCTTTGAAAACCTATAAGTGAAAGCATGGTGATATTCGTGTTTCTTAAGTGCTTTCTGTGCTTTAGTCCTCTTAGGTGTATACTTAGCATTAGGACTAAACTTAGGCTGTGTCACAGGTATTGTCTGTTTGTCTAACTTGATTTCTAACTTTTAGAAACCGCAAAAGACTCTTCATATTTAGCAGTCATATTTTTGAATCTTTGTTCTGTGACTAAGTGATTCTTCTTCTCTATGTCATATAACTATTGTATTTTGACATAGTCTCTTTCTTTCTTTTCAACTTTGAGGATAGCCTCATGATAGTCTACTTTAAGCTTGGCTATCTCTTCCGTGTTACCGGTAGTAGACGTCTCTTTAATGTCTTCAATGAGACTGGACAATCTAGCTACTTCGGTTGTGTATGCCGTAATCTCTTTTCGAGATTTCTTATACTTGTTCAAACACATTTCTGTGTTCTTCAAGTAGTTCGCTGAAGGCATTTTCTAATTCATCGAAAGTAAAATCGTCATACAAAGGGTTTGAGGATACCTTATCAAAAGCCATAAGACATACATTGGCATTTCCGCAGGATCTGTCTTCTTCCTCTGTATCACTGGGATCACTTTCATGTTAGATACTTGTATTTGCATACTTTCGACTAGTTGTTGCTTTTCTGCTTGATCTTGATCTATCGTATGGACTGCTTTTCTTTGAAGTCGGACAGTCCTTCTTCATATGCCCTGATTTCTTGCATCCAAAGCATATTGTTTCATCTTCGTTGCTTTCTTGGATATCTCTCTTCCTTCTGTTTGATTTCTCAAACTTTAGGAATTTTCTGAAGTTCTTCACTAGTAGGGCTTGTTCATCACCACTTGATGATTCTTCTTCAGAATCATTGCATATTGACTTTCTGGCTTGAGCTTTAAAGGCGATGGATTTTTCCTTTGGGGTAGCTTCTTCAAACTCTTGCAGATCAAGCTCATGGGTCATGAGCTTGTCCATCAGTGTTTCCAGAGACATGGTGGTGAGATCGTTTCCTTCAATGATTGTTGTTGCCTTTGGGTTCCAGTTCTTGGTTAGAGCCCGTAGCACTTTTTTGATCTTCTCATGATTACTGTAATCCTTACTAAGAGATTGTAAAGGATTAGTAATATCAACGAAATGAGTGAACATCTGTGTAATTGACTCACCGGATTTTATTTTAAAAGATTTATATTCCTAGGTTAGTCTGCTGATTTTGGATTCCTTCACTTGGGAAGTACCTTCATGAGTTACCTCAAGAAGTTTTCAAATCTCATGAGACGTCTTACAGGTTGAAAATCTGTTGAACTCCGTTTTATCAATTGGACAGAACAGTGCATTGATGGCACGAGCATCTGGACTAGCCTTTGCTTTTTCAGCCTCTATATATTTGTCATGAGGCTTGTTTACAAGCACGCCGTCAACTACTGTAGGTGCCGGTTTCTTATAAAAGTCAACTACTATAGGCCAAAGATCAAAGTCAAGAGACTTTAAAAAGAATGTCATCCGTGTTTCCAATAGGTATAGTTTGTACCATCAAATAGTGGGGGTCTATTTGTGGATTGCCCTTCACCGTTGAATATTGATTTCACGGTTGCCATATATACTCTCTGAGGTTTGTTATATTAGAATATAACCCGCTCTGATACCAGTTGTGGGACCGTTGAGCACCTCTAGAGGGGGGTGAATAGAGTGAGTGTGAGTGCAGCAAAAAATAATCACCAATTTAAAATTAAAAACAAATAACTATGGCAGTGAATAAGAGACCGTAAATAAATATAGCAAGAGGTAGAGAGATAACCGTGATAAGAGCTCATTTCTGACCTCTGCTAGAGCTAACCCCACTCATTGTACTGAGATAACTAGCATCACTGGATATAGACAACAGCAACTTCCAATGAAATACCTAGGGCTTCCTCTCTTCAAAGGGAGAGCAAGAATGACTTATTTCCAAGACTTGATCAGCAACATCTTATCTAAGCTTCAAGGGTGGAAGCAGCCTCGGCAGCCACACAACTTACACAGCACAGGCAGCATACAAGCAAGGAGCATCCCACTGAACAACCAAGTGTAGTACAAGGCGGAAGGAAGACACACACAGAGGAAAGCAGGAGCCAACCGCAGCGCGTCTCAGTGTCTTGTTGTAGGTGAGTAAAAAGTACTTCATAGACCGAGTCAAAGAAGTTGAGAACTTTACGCAAGTCAAACAGAGTCAGACTCAATTTTACGCAGAGAGCAAACAAAGTCAAACTCTACACGAGCTACTTTACGCGAGAGCCATCCTCAAAGCCTTTACGCGAGGGACAGGCTGTCAGATCATGCATTTAATGCGCGTGATACTGTTCTGACATAATCATTTTCTGACAGCGGACAGCACAGAAGTCGAGAAGATTTGATTTACAACAAACCTAATACTTGTCGTTTAGCGTGCAGATGGGCTACTTTACGCTCAAGAGATTGCTTCTTTTACGCACGAAAGCTATTCGAGCTTTTTACGCTCAAGGCTGTTGTGCGCGTAAAGTTTATTTGAGCTAATTTTACGCTCAAGGCTATTTTTCAGCCACTTTACGCGAAAAGTCTATTTTGGGTTATTTTACGCCCAGTCTGCCACTTTACGCAGGAAGTATATTGTGGGTCATTTTTATGCCCGATCTTTTCTGGCAACATGAGAACGTGGTCTGCTTGCGTGGCTTTCATGCCACACTTATCGAAGAACGTGTGTACGTGCTCTCCTTATTTTGTTGAAGTAGTGGGACACGTGTCACCATGCGTAGAGATCAAAACTCTATATGGGACACGTGTCATCACGCGTAGAGGTTGATTTTCATCGTGGGTGACAATTACTTGTATGGAGACCCAACTTTGTTGCTTTTTACGCACAGAGGGTCTAGTCTATAAATAGACTTATTTTTAACACATGAAGGGATCAGAAGAGAGACATGAGAGGAGATTCTGAGAAAACTCATATTTTCAGAGTGATATTCCCAGAAGCATTTCTTCAACTTTTTCTCAAGAACAGGGTGAAGCAAAGCAGGAAAGCATTCGACTGTGCCATCAGTGTCGTTGCTCGATACCTTTCTGGTGACTTAGTTCTTCCGATTGTTCGTCTTCTTCAAGCAGTTTTCTTCATCATCATCGTATGGTCCAAGGAACAAAGTGATCGCTCTCAGATCAGACTTCCATAGCAATACTTCCCAGAACAATTTGTACTTTTGTACTTTTTCTAGTTTTCTTTTAAAAGCCAATTTTAGGCATTTTGTTAAGTGAAATAAAATGGCGACTCTGCTGGGGACGACTTTCCCCTATGATGAGAAAGCAATTGCTCAATATGATGATGTGTCGATCGGATCGACAAAGAAGGCTCTGATTGTTCACTTCGACCAGACTGCTTACGAAGAAATGCTCCGAACTGGGGGTAGTACTCGCTGCTCCAATGTTCAGAAATCGCGAAAGGCACGAAAAGTTTGGATTCCTAAGTCCAAAGCATCTTCGGATCTTCCTACTGTCTCTGAAGGCCAAGGAATCTTTCCCACTCCTGTTGTGGAGGCTCCCATCTGTGACGAGGCAGTCTCTACTTCAGTGATGCGCCCTGGGCGTAGAAACGAGTCTCCCGTCTGTGACGTGGTAGACTCTCAAGTTTTACGCTCTGCGCGTAAAAATCAAGTTTTACGCTCTGCGCGTAAAAGCCAATCTCCCGTCTGTGACGTGGTAGATATTCATGTTTTGCGCTCTACGCGTAAAGGTAAATCTCCTGTAGGTGACAGAGTAGATAAAATTCATAATGATGCCTCTGCATCTAAAGTGAATTTGCCTACACGCATGCAGCGTAAAAACAAGAATAATATTGTTGGTAAAACTTTAGTTTTTTACCAACAACCTTCTTAAACTACTTTACGCAAGGTACCAAACCTTCAGATTACGCGTAATGCTGATGGAGTCCTTTGTGCACAAAAATATCAAGATTTAAACACGCAATTCCAGGCGCGTAAAAATGTACTATTTGGTTCTGCTAATGAAGCCAGTAATCTTCTTTATTCACAAGGGACTAAACGATTCTCTGTCCCAAATATAATAAAGAAGACTACTCCCTCCACTCCTTCTGATTTACGCGAGTTGCTTTTACAAAAGCGTAAAACAGAAAATCTCCTGTGACACTCCCAAAAGAAGATCATTATTGTGAGTGTCACCAGATTGTAATCAAATGTTACTGTTCGGCTTCTAAACGGTCAGTTTTTGATCGATTAAGCTACAATGTGCCTCAGCAGCAAGTTGATGAGCAAAAACATGAGTTGTCATATGTATTAGTCAACATGGCATCTCATACCAACAGAGGACGACGTCCAAGACGCAATTCGTCCCGGACTCCAAGCCAACAACAATTCAACCAACTCCTTGATACTTTTGAAGGGGTATATCAGAATACTTGATCAAGAGTTCAAAGATTGGTACAATCTTCAGATTCAGAAGCTGGGGGTACCTAGTCGTTGGAGTCAGAAACTGATAGTGTTGATTCATACCTCTATACCAATCCTTCTGTATATTCAAGGGAGGTTGAATCTTATGCTATCGGAGATGAACCGGAGGCGTCAACTGCTAACACAGAACAAAGTCTCTCTGCAGTTGAGCAATCACTGGAGGACATGCTTGCCATGATGCAGAGTATGCATCAAATAATAATGACTCAGCAAACTGTTCAGCAGGCAGTGATAACACCGGTTCAGGTAGCAGCACAAACTAAAGATAGTCAAGAGGTTGATACACCTTTGAATAATCTTAGTCAAGAGCCTGCTATCAATCAAAATTCTGCAGCTCCAGATCCTCTCATTCCAGAAGATGTACCACCTCCGGTGGGGGTCATGGTACATCCAACAACTATTCAATCGAATGTGCTTCCTCAAACTAGTGAAGCTATTCAAGCAGTGCGGGAGCTAAAAGCACAGTTTGAAGTTCTGAAGCACAAGGATCAACTCCAGAGGTTAGGAATTAAGCAACCTTATCCTCCTTATTGGAATGATGTACCCTTTCTTCCAAAATTCAAGCCACAATCGATGGTATTATTTGATGGAAAGGCTTCTCCCAGTCAATATATCAATTATTTTGATATTATGATTGTGCATCTGCAGAAGAATGATGCTCTTCTCATCCGAGTTTTCATCGGGTGTTTAACGGGTTCAGCTTATGACTGGTATCGTAGTCTACCCGACAATTGCATATCGTCTTTTGACGAGTTTAAAGCAATATTTCTCTCCCACTTCTATGAAGGAGGCATGGACATGAATATGTCCTCTTTAATAGAAATCAAACAAAAGGAGAAGGAAGATACTCGGACGTTTATCGAACGTTTCCGACAGGCAACTTTGAAAATGCCTCCTGGTATGCCAGATTCAGCATTGATTGACACATGCAAGATGAATCTGCGACCAACTATTGCTGTCTTCACAGGCTCTCAATTCACAGATTGGGCCTCGTTTATTATAGCAGCAGTTTCAGCCGAGACCAATGGTAGGTTGGCTCGTGAACATGGAATAATATTTGCTTCAGAAGACAAAGGAAAGAAAGGCTCTTCTGGTAATAATTCTGACAATCGCAATGGAAAAGGGAAGAAAATCCTAGTGGTTAATCTTTCAAAACCCAAAACGACGCCAAATAATCAGGAGTCTTCCAAACCAAAAGAAGAATACTCTTTTGATGACAGTGATATCCCAGGGATATTTTAATGTCTCGTAAAGAGTGGCAAACTCCAGATTCCAGAGCCAAAAAGGCCTAATGAGGTAAATCTGACTGATAATCCCAAATATTGTATCTATCATAGATACATAAATCATCCTACCATGGCTTGCTACGTCTTAAAGAAGAAAATTCAAGAGTTGATAAATGCTAATGCCATCGCTTTAACCAATGATGAGCATACGGTTACAACTAATATGATTTTTCTTCAATTTGGAAGTCATCCTCCACAGCAAGTTCCAGATAGGATTGTCCCAATTCCTAAGGCAACAATGAATATTGTGAATCTTCCGCCTGCTAGAGAGCAAAACGAAGGATTATTGCCTCTCACATTAAAAAATGATGAAATTATGTGGGTACATCCTGACTTAGTACCTGAAATGGAAAATAAAGGTAAAACTTCAAAATCTAGGAAAGGTAGAAAAGTCAAAACTTGCAATATGATTTCTCATGTTGTTACTCGATCATGATGATTTAGATCATCTTTGGGACGACATTCCTTTGGAGGATAGACTGAGGGGTTTGAATATATGCCCTCCAAGTTTGGCTTCTCCTACCAAACTCAAACTTACTCATCAGCAATGGTTAGCAATGAGTAGTGTCCCCTTATACATGGCACAACAAGTCTTTGCTGCTTATGAGAAAGCTCCTGTAGGGATTTTTTCTCCTATCCTGAATACTCTTTCTCTTGTGGCTATAGAGGTTTCTATTTCTCCTTTTCCTGTGGCTATAGAGGTTTCTATTCCTCCTTTCCCTATGGTTACACAAGTCTCTATTCCTCCTTCTTCTGCTGAACCATCTATTGAAAGTCCGCTACCCACTCACATGTATAGTCAACAATCAGTCCATCTCATAAAAAAGATGGGCTATGACTTTCAAAAGGCAGAAGGTTTGAACTATGATAAAGGAATGCGATTTCCTTTACAACTTCAAAGTCAAAAATCTACTGTTGGATTGGGATTTGAAGTCCCTCATAAAAATCCTTGCAAGAAGAAGACTAAAGGAAAGAAGAATAAAACCTGTAATATGGTACTTCATTCTCCTGAGTCTGAAGAAGAAACCTTTGCTGGTACGAGATCTGGGAAAGAGTACCACAAAGATTATGAGGGAACTTCTAAAGAAGCGGAGGACGTTGCTGAAACACTACCAGCTCAACCGTCTCCTGTTCCTGCTGAAGCAAGACCTTCTAAACCATCTGTGGTTGAAAAAGGGAAACAGAAAGCAGTACGCTTTGACGTCCCATTGAAGTCTGCTTCAAATCAAGGGGTAGTGATGAAACCCAACAAGTTTGATATTCTAGCCCAACTAGCAAATACTCCGGCTAGACTCTCGATCTTTGAGCTGTTTCGTCTTTCCAAAGAAAGTCGAGAAACTTTGAGCGAAGCTTTGCTACAGGCAGACTCATGCCTAGCTCAACTCAAGAGTCCTGAGAATATACCAGTATCGTGTCCGCAATGTCATAGTGATGGAAGAAATTCCTAACATTAGCTTCACACAAGAAGATATGCTGTTGAAGCATAATAAGCACGATAGGCCTCTGTGTTATACAGGGTATATTGAATCTACTGAAATTGACATGATTTATATTGATCATGGGTCTTCTATTAGCATTATCCTTCAGAGTATGCTATGACCCTTGAGGATCCCTACTAGTGATTTGACTTACACTAGTACAACAATGGTTGGTTTTAACTCTGAAAAGAGTAAACCACTGGAAAAGATTCGTCTGAAGATTCAGATAGGTGATCTTCGAACTATGGCGACCTTTTATGTTATCAACTCAGATGTATCTTACAACATCCTCCTTGGAAGACCGTGGATACATGAGCATAATATTGTACCTTCAACTCTCCACCAATCCTTCAAGTATGTGGATTCTCGAGGGGTTGTGAAGACCGAATTTGCAGATATTAATCCTTTTAAGGGTGTTGAAGCCTATTTCTCTGACTCAATACTCTACAAACAGGAGCAGGTGAAAGAAATATCTGATATGGATGAAGATCGGTCGCCTGCAGAAGATCAATCTGTCAATGAAGATCCTCCAGAAGATCAACCTTTAAAGATCAAAGTCAAAGGTCGAATCCAACCCCAACCTGTCAATGAAGAACCTTTGGTGATCAAAGTTAAAGGAAGAACTCGAGCTTCGTCTGAGGAATCAGTGAGTATTCCAGTCAAGAGCCAAGTTCAACCTCTCATGATCAAAGTCAAGGGACGTACTTCTCGTACGAATGATCCAGAACCACCACTGATTATCAACCTTGGCAAGCCTATGCAGAAGACGGATGACGGTCCGTTAATGATCAATCCAAAGCGTAGTAGTCAATTTGTAAATGATGTAGATATCGATCATTCTGTACTTTCTAATATTAATAAAGATTTCCTTTTGGAGTATATAGCTGTCAAGTTTATTGAAAGAATGACTTTATCTGCTGATGATCAAAGTCATCAAGATAAAAATGACATAAATACAGAGAAAACCTTATACATTAATCATAAGGAAAATTCCTTTCCTTCTCAGGTCGATGTTGGACCTTATGCTCAAAGGTTCTTAAAAACTTCTCCATATCTTCTACCTGTAGCCGCTTCATCACAAGCTTATGTAACTTATAGACGTCATGAAGAATCTTATTTTGTGATTCCGTCTAATAAGAAAAACAAGCGCCAAATTGTGTTTGGCTTGGCTAGAAATATTCTGGTTATTCAGACAGATGATCTTAGAGAGAAAGATAAAGGAAGAATCTGAATTGACAAATATAGTCAACAATCTCTAAAGATTATCCAGAATATGGGATATGATTTGAAGACTATGCAAGGTCTTAATCAAGGCAAAGGTAGACGGTTACCATTATGTGGTGATCTATTTTACCAGAAAACTCGTCATGGATTGGGATACGATCCATCGCATATGTTTAATGAAGATATACAAAAAGAATTTTCTTCCAGTTCTTCACAATCCTCGGATTCCGAAGAAATCCAGTTCATCGAATCGGATACATCCCACATATGCAAAGAAGATATGGAAGAATGTTCTTCCAGTTTTTTATAATCTTCATATTCTGGAGGAGACTATTATGATGAATCTGAGTACGTATTCTCAGTTAACATGGTTCAAACTGATGGTGAATCTGAACCATTTGAAAATGACCTTTGGGTACAACAAATGGACACTCAGTGGGAGCTTTGTTTTGAACAGCGACAGCCACATACAGAAGAAGAAATTGTCCATATTGACGTTGGAGACGGAACTACGTCTAAGCCGATATTCATCAGTAAAAATCTTTCTGAAGATAAAAAGGAAGAGTTGATACAGCTGACTAAAGAATATATTGATATCTTTGCATGGAGTTATGAGGATATACCGGGTTTAGATCCTAAAGTAGTTACTCATAAACTCAATATTTTTCCTAATGTCAAGCCTGTAAAACAACAACAGCGGCGTTTTCGACCAGATATGATGGATGCAATTGAAGCAGAAGTCAAAAAGCTGATCACATATGGCTTTGTTCGTGAAGAACAACACCCAGATTGGGTTGCCAATATAGTTCCTGTTATGAAGAAGAATGGAAAAGTCCGAGTTTGTATAGATTTTCGGGATCTTAATACAGCTTGTCCAAAAGACGAATTTTCACTTCCGATTACCGATGTCATGATAGACAATACATGTGGTTTTGAACGAATGTCTTTCATGGACGGATTTTCAGGATACAATCAAATTAAGATGCATCCAGGAGATGAAAAGCATACCGCTTTCCGTACACCCCTTAGAGTTTACTGCTATACGGTTATGCCATTTGGTCTGAAAAATGCTGGTGCTACGTATCAACGGGCCATGAGCAATATCTTTCAAGAATATCTACGGAAAACAGTTGAATGTTATGTAGATGATATTGCTGTCAAAAGTCGATCAAAAGACGATCACATTCAAGACTTAAAGACAGTATTTGAGTTGATGCGCCAATATCAACTGAAGATGAATCCTACTAAGTCTTTCTTAGGGGTTTCCAGTGGCAAATTTTTGGGATTCGTCATAACTTCTCAAGGTATCCATGTTGATCCTGACAAAATCAAAGCAATTCTTGAAATGCGTCCTCCACGCAATATAAAAGAACTTCGTGGTTTCCAAGGTCGTATTGCTTATAAAAGGAGATTTATATCAAATCTTTCTGGGAGATGTCAACCCTTCTCTCGTCTATTAAAGAAAGGTGTATCATTTGTTTGGAATGAAGCATGTCAAAAAGCTTTTAATGACATCAAGCAATATCTTACAAATCCACCTGTCCTGGTACCTCCAGTGGTGGAAAGACCATTTTTGCTCTATGTTCGAGCCTTAGATCATTCTCTTGGTGCTCTTCTTGTACAGAAAAGTGATAAGGGTCATGAACAGGCAATTTATTATCATAGCCAAATGATGGTTGGAGCTGAACACAGGTATACTCCTGTGGAGAAAGAATGTCTGGCCTTAGTTTTTACTGTTCAAAAGACACGACATTATGTGTCAGGACAGACTATTCATGTCATCTTCAGAATAAATCCTATTCGGGTATTGATGAGAAAACCGAGCATCCTTAACCCCAGACTAGCCACCTGGGCGATGTTGCTTACTTCTTATGATATGGTCTATGTACCTCAAAAATTAGTGAAGGGTCAAGCTTTAGCTGATTTCTTAGCAGCTCACCCTATACCTGAAATATCTAAGCTTTATGAGGACATTTCAGATGAAGTCGTGGATTGCAACATGACTTTGAGGGATGACATTTGGCAAATATAATTTGATAGAGCATCACGGGTTGGACCTAAAGGCAATATTGTCTCCGGAGTAGGCATCGTCCTGGTCTCTCCTGACAAAATGGTTATATACCGTGCTTATTCTCTCAATGAGCCATGTTCCAACAATGTGGCAGAATATAATGCTCTGCTAGTTGGTCTCCAAGTAGCAAAACAATTAGACATTGAGTTCCTAGAAGCTTATGAAGATTCTCAACTGATTGTTAATCAGGTCAGAGGGACATATGAAGTCATAAATCCTGATCTTATTCCCTATCATCAAGTGGTAGTCGAATTAGTCCTTTCATTCAAAGGATTCTTCATCGAATTCGTACTACGTTTTCAAAATTTTAGCTGATGCTCTTGCTAGTTTAGCTGCAGACTTAGCTGTTCCAATTAGAAGACAAAATACCATTACTTTGTTGGATCGAAACTTATTCTGTGTCAAGAATAATTTACATATTGAACAGAGTTATACTAGAGAATCAAGTTCTCAACAAAGGGATTGGAGAAGTCCATTCATTGATTATGCGGTTCATGGGATTTTACCTGAAGATCCAAAAGAAGCTGCATCAATCAAGAGACGATCATTTCGATTCTATTATGATTCTTCTTTACATATGTTATATCGTCGTTCTTATGATGAACTTTTGCTGCGATGTCTCTCTGAGAGTGAAGCTAAGCAAACACTCCGTGAAGCTCATGATGGTGTCTGCGGTGCCCATCAACCGGGTCCGAAATTACAGGACCGTATTCGAAGAATGGGGTATTATTAGCCTTCCATGATAGCAGATGCTGTGGATTATGCCAGACGGTGTAAAGCATGTCAGATTCATGCTAATTTTATTCACCAACCTTCTGAATTCTTACATCCCACAGCAGCTTCTTGTCTCTTCGAAGCTTGGGGTATGGATATTATTGGTCCGATTAACCCTCCTTCTGTCAAGGGACATTAGTTTATACTGGCTATAACCGATTACTTTTCTAAATGGGCGGAAGCGGTCCCCCTTGTTGAAGTAAAAATATCTAATGTGGTTAGCTTCATCAAACACCATATTATTTATCGCTTTAGGATTCCTCGAAGGATAATCCATGACAATAGACCACAATTTGCCAGTCAGGCGTTTTATCGATTCTGCGATAAGAATCGAATCTAAAATCTGGCTTCTACGGCTTATAATCCAGCTGCTAATGGTTTGGCCGAAGCTTTCAACAAGACAATCATTAAACTTCTCAAAAAGTTTGTCTCTTCTAATAAACGTGATTGGAATGAGAAACTTGGAGAATGTTTATGGGCTTACCGAACGACAGTCCGAACTCCTACTGGTTTTACACCATTCTCACTGGTCTACGGATGTGAGGATGTTCTTCCACTGGAAATCTAGATTCCATCTCTTAGAATAGCTATTGCTATTGATCTAACCTCAGAGAATAATGATCGCTTACGACTCCAAGAACTTGAAGGATTGGACGATAAGCGTCTTCAAGCACAACAGCACATTGAGCTATATCAAGCCCACATATCTCGAGCTTTCAATCGTAAGGTTAAAGAGAGGGTATTTAAAGTCGGTGAGCTAGTTCTAGCTGTTCGAAGACCGATGGTGATGACTCATAAGTGCAAAGGGAAATTACAAGCAAAATGGGAAGGTCCTTATGTAGTCGAGACAGTATTCTCCAATGGTGCCTATAGGTTGTCTAAACCTAATAGAGATTTGCTCATGATGCCAATTAATGGCAAATTCTTAAAGAAATATTATGTCTGACTTTCTTCTTTATTCTCCAGTGTCACGACCCGCACCCGCTTTTTGGATACGAGACGTGTCCAAGCCAGCCTACGCCGCAGAGTCGACGGTAGAATGCTGTCAAGCCCGCAAGAAATAAATGCTCAAAATATAACATTTACTGCTCATTCACATTTCTAAATTTGTTACAACATTTACAACATTTATAATTAAAGAAAATACAAGATTTTACAATTAATGAAATTGATACAATTGCTTTCTACTTCTAGGTTGACCTCAGCATACCCAAGCCTTCCCAATGCTAAGAGTGATCACGGCTAAACCTGAAAAATATTGGTTTCCAGTCAGGAATGGAACAAGTACACAAACCGACGGTAATGCGAAAATACAATAGAATTAACAAGACATGAAAATAACATATGAGATATAAAAACTGGAAAGTACTGATGACATGGCACGGTGGAGATGAAAAAGGAAAAATAAAAGACATCTACCTAGGTGGTATGAAATATCATTTTCAACATATGAACGGCTAGGGGGTAAATAAGGCTCACTGCACGTGTCGTGTGCAGCTGCTAGCATTCACGAAAGACATGGGGATAGTTCTGGGTAGTCCACATGTCTACTAAGATATTTCCCCTCCCGACTACTCCGTGTGACGAGCGTGTCAACAAGCAGCAAGATATATGTATAGACATGAAATGAAAAGACTAATATGAATCGAAAGCAATCAGAAAGTGCACTTGTCTGAGGTCCTTAGCTGGAGAAACCAATAATACTATACCACTCAATGAGCCACAATCAGTCAACACATGTAGAAGTCTCCAGATGCTGAAATAAATATTACCAACGTTTTCAGAATAGTCAAATTAGTTAGAATCGCCTGTCCTTAAGTCCAATTCTGGACACAGGAGCAAAACGGTAATTTTGGACAAAAACGATGTCCGCCGTTGGACCCGCTTTGCACCGAAAAGCGTGCCAGAGTCAACGGTCTCTAAAGTCGTCAAACTATATGTCAACATGTCCGGTTTTCCGATACGAATCCAATACCATATGTCCAAAGTTGGATTCCGACGGGCCGTACATAAAATCGCCCGTTGAATGGGACCGTGGAGCCCGTAAAACGGCGATCTGATCAACTGCCTCAGAATTGGACCAAACTTGGCATACAGGACCAGAAAAATGATACGGTCCTGTTGGCGCAAGTTTTGTCTCAATCTGACGAGCGTGCACAAAGTAATTGGAGTTTGTGCAAAGTGGTCGATACGGTGAATTTCGACGGATATGCATCAAATTCGTCGCGCACACACGACCAATTTGAATTCCGTCAAAGCCCACACGTCCACGAAGCCAATACACAGCTTTCGATGCTTTCGGTTCGCGACTACGTCGCCCGGATTGGCGGGACGCACGTCGTGTGGATGAGTTTTTCTAAAAATTCTGTTTTTCTAAAAACTGTTTTTCTTGATTTTTAGCAATTATTTTCTCGAGACATATTAGACGAAATCAGAAACTACCAAAAGGCTCTTCAAGTCCTATAGGTTGTCTAAAAATACCTTCAGATAGATTTCTACAATTCCTTCTGTTTAATCCAAGAACTGTCTTCCAAATTAGGGTGATTGCCTAATGTTTCGTTCTGTTTTCAAGCGACCATCGCTCGATTTTAGGTCGATTTCTTGGGTCGATTGTGCAACCCCATGTAATCATGATTACTGGATCTCCTAGGGGGTCACACAGGGTTTCCAGAATAAGTTACGAAATCGAAAACGGTTTAATATTGAGGTAGATTCTTGGTTCGAAAGTGGGGTACCTGCTGCGGTTGTTACTGCTGTTGGCCGCCTCTTCAGGCGCGCGGCCAGCCGACTCCGACGATCGGCCGCCCTCTGCAGGCGGCGCAGTCGACGTGTGGGGTCCCAGGGTAGCGCGCAGGTGAGTATGGCGACGTTGTGATGAAGAGTTTTAGGGTTTCTACTCCTCTCGATCTCGTATATACTCGGTTATAGGTAACCGGCTGTGCTGGTTTAATATATTGGCATGTGGTCGATTTGCTCTGCTGGGATTGCAGTGGGGGCTTGGCCTGGTCGGACTGGGCTCCCCTGCTGCTCGGGCTGGGCTCTCATTTGTTTTGCTTTTCATTTCTTTTTTTTTCTATTTGCTAATAGTATATACATATATATACCTATATAAATACTCATGCACATATATACATATATATATATACACACACATATTCATATATAATATATTATATATATACATACATATATATTTATATATACAACTACACATATATACATATATATATATATATATATATATATATATATATATATATATATATATATATATATATATATATATATATATATATATATATATATATATATATATATAAATATATATATATATATATATATATATATATATATATATATAAAAAAAATATATATATATATATATATATATATATATATATATATATATATATATATATATATATATATATATATATATATATATATATATATATATATATATATATATATATATATATATATATATATATTTATATTTTTATACATATATATATATATTTATTTTTTATTTTTATATAAATATATATATATATATATATATATATATATATATATATATATATATATATATATATATATATATATATATATATATATATATATATATATATATATATATTTATATTTATATAAAAAAAAAAATATATTTATATAAAATAAAAAAATAAATAAATAAATAAATAAATAAATATATATATATATATATATATATATATATATATATATATATATATATATATATATATATATATATATATATATATATATATATATATATTCGTGTATATATGTATACACCTTAATAAATTATGAATATATATACATGCCTATTTAATCAATATATATATAAATGACTATAGAGATATTCATATATACATCTACAATGGATATATACAATACTCATATAATATATTATTGGACCATTAAATATATATAGGTACCCATTTGTATATATATTTACCACAAAATTATATATTAACATATTTTCTAACTTATAGTAATATTGCAATTATACGATATTTTCCATGCAAATTACTCATGTGCAAATATTAATCCCGTGTTTGTAAATCATATTTGTCCGCAGAAAATATATATTTATTCTAATAACGAATATGAAATTATTAAACGCATAGTGAATAACATATACAATATAATAATTCTTTATAACAAAAATAATACTTATTTGAACGATTAAAATAGATTATGAAGTATATATCTACATGGACATCATTGCACACCCTACATCACTGCATGGGCTTGTGCTTATCTTGGGTTCAGTTCGGACTAGTTGGTTACAACCGGTTCTTCTACAAATCAATAAATCTTAATAATATAACTAATAAATAATTAAAACATTCTATTGGGGTTAAGTCGCAACTTGGTCTGGTTTTCTTAGTTAGGACATCACTTTGGCTCGGTCTTCCCTGGCATGGCTAATACACTGGCCAAAGCACGTCACTGCACTATCCGTGCCATGCTTTCCAGTCGTCTTGCACTCCAATTTCTAACCATGAATAAAATTATCTTATCGTAATAATTAACTAAATAATCATTTCTAAAATTTCTAAAATCACTATTTAAATAAAATAAATAATAATAAAATACTTTTAAAAAAATTTCGGGAAGGGGAGCTACAAATCTACCCACCTTAAAATAATTTTGTCCTCGAAATTCTAATCCATAACTATGCCTTAAGATTCAAAATAAAAGTAAAAGAATAAATCCACTATTACCACAATCTTCTCGAATTTAATTACTCATAAATATTTATACCTCCTCCTAGTCATTCCATAACTATGAATCATCGAGGACTTCTACCCACCTTTGGTCACATTACTTCCTCAAGGCTATGTCCCTAAACTTCATAATCATCCAACTTCTTGCTAAAACTGCTACCAATAGATTACTTACTGTATATTGCATCTACATCCTCTCCCATCTATCAAGCAAACCAAAAAAAAATTTTACAAGCCACAAATTTATACAAGTAGCCAAGAATTACTGGTAGGTTCTAATAAGCATGACCATTCGTCACTCTACAATAGGAAAGGCAGGAAGATAAGAAAAATAATCGAGAGCGAATATGAAGCTCCCAAAGCGGTAGAGGGTATCCAGTGATGTAGACAGAAAGAAAGTTTATAAGCCCTTGACTTATTTGCTAGATTGGGCTACTCTAGTCTAGTCACCTGCTAAATCGAAGAACTCTTCGCATCTTAGGGGGCTTGCAAACCATACAATACGAAAATTCCATTCTCGGAGTTAATCTAAACAAGGTTCCAAAATAGAGCGGAATTTAGGAAATCAAGATTATGATCTTTTCCGTTGTTATTTAAACACACGAGTAAGGGGTATGAATATAATGCAAGATCGTATCGCGACTTCCAGGTAGATGGAATAAGGGTTACGAATGACTTCACATTCTAAGAGGTGGAGACTTCATAGTAGGTATAGGGACCTATTTCAAATAATTTGGTTTTATAATCCAAATATGATGGTATGCATGGATGGATTTTGCTGGGTCTTAATGGGTTCCCTATCTAGACATCACCTGTTGGTTGGATGAACCTTGGATTTCGATCTATATGGACTGGACAATATCTTAATGAAAAACTATTTCTACTAGGTTAGGGTAACCTAGAATAGGTTCCCACCCAAGTGGTTGAACTAGTTGCCAGTCAGGTTGGTTTGCTAAGTTCCTAAAGTCCAAAATGCGCCTTCGGTGACTTTTGTGTTTAAGTAGCACAAGAGGTCTCTATCAAGTGGCACACTAGTGGCATATGCGTAGTGGGCTTCGAGTAGGTCACCACCATATATTGGGTCGAATGAACTGAGTCAAGGTTGAGGCTCTAGTAGAAGTCGAAAAGTATACCGGTGTTGTGGTAAGGGTTATAGCTAGTCCTTTTGTCCTGAAAGTCGTACCACAAGAATAGAGTACAAGGGGACGGGTTTGAGTGGGACATGACATACCTAGATGAAGGTGGACTCGTTTAGATCTTGCATATAAAATTTGTTGGAAGGTAACAGCTGGTCTCGTGCTCCGAATATTAATGACACGGCCGGGGACACAAAATAATCTAAATGGAAAGTGGGAGTCCATGGGCACTAATCATCATCCTAATGAAAGTTATTCAAATCACTCGGTAATCATTGTATATCCTAAAATCTTAGAAGGCTTACAGTCTACCCACCTTAGAAGCTAGGATATTGTTTTAGGAATAAGATCAGAAGGATTCCAAAGTCCGGATACGGTACCCCGACTCTTGCTAATAAAGAATAAGGCACGACGTACGGGATACGGTAGATGAAGTCGAGTCAAGGATCATTCCTCAGTAAAGGAAAACAAGGGTGTATAATGACACAAGGTCAATAAAATAGAGGAACGTACATATCGATAGTATACAAGAGTTATCGACAGGGTAACCATTCTCTAAGGCACTTCATATGAAAAGGTTTCTGAGTCATAAATTTCTATTTGTGTCAAACCTGTCAGACTATTGCCACAAGGGCTCTAGTCTAAAGCAAGCTTCAACAAATAATTAGAGGCTCACAACAATTGGTCTCCTGAGAATAGGTAGTCTCCTAGGTTAGCATTTGGTCAAGGGAAAGATCCTAATCATTCTCGGACTCCAATGACCAGAATATCATGATAGTAGGTTTACGGTCGCAGAGAGGACGAGTAACTTAAGGCAAGGTTCTAGTCACTGGCTGGCCGTGGATGGCTATACTTGTGTATACAACTATCATAGCCATGGGGAATACTCTGTATCTATCTATCAATTACGAGCTTTCGTCTTTCCAATCAGTGAAAGACAAAAACAATAAAGAGTTCAAGAGAGATGTCACTGAATACAATTACGTGATTCAAAGGCGAATGTATAGTTCAAGAAGAATTGTCAAAGCAGTCGCGGATGAGTATCCTAAAGACATCTACATCTCAATCCACGTAAGGAAATTAGATGAAGAGCGAACCAAATGCATCATGGTTGATCAGACCGTAATACAATGATTTTGATTAGACAATATGTTAGCGGGCGTCCCCAATAAACATATGTCTTGAATCAAGCTCGATAAAAGAGTAAGCTTGCAAAACTAGGCTGTAATGGCAGTGTTGGTCAAGATAGTCAAAATACAAGTGTGCGAGATTTTTGAAAAGAGATACAAGTAGTTCAAGTTTTGAGAGAATTAAAACCTTACATGGTGCCATTGCTTATATAGGCATCCTACTATCTTCTTATCCTTAATGCCTTGGTCGACTAATGGGTTATGGACTTCTGAATTCTATATTCTTGGTAAGCTGATTAGTGTCAGTCAATTACCTCGTTAATAGATCACGAGGTCCACGGAATGCTAGGTTGGGAGGCATGCTACAGAACTTCTACTAGTATTGGCTTTGGATCTTATGGGACATACAGAACATTCTCTTATCCTCTATAGTATTCTAAATTTGTAATCACGTCTGTAGTCATTTTATCGAGAATTATGCCTCGCCCGTATACTCGGGCGGTGGTAAACCCTTGGTTCCGTGACTCAGCTGTGATATGCTATCAGGTACTCTACCTTATATTGACAAAAGGTCAAAAGAGGTCAACAAGGATATAATTTTAGCCATGATCCATAACCTACAATTCTTCCAAATGATTTCAATTCTATGGGTTGTGCCTTGCCAGTGCGCTGCTGGAGGTAGTGAACCCACACTCTCTGCTCTCAGGTAATTGACGACAGTGCGCTGCTGTCTAGTCATCGCAGTCGGTAAAATGCTCCAGCTATATTCCTAAGAACGTCAAAAGAGCTGCTAGGGATTCAATTTAGTTGACTATGGTAGAAAGCGTAAACACATGCCTGTAAGTCTCAATCCTTAAAGTAAAAGGTTGATCGGGGAAATAACTGACGACAAGGAAAATAAGAACATCCTAACATTTATCTCATATATATCTCAAATAGTTGAGGGAAAAACTTTGAATCAATCTACCTCAAGATTTTATACGAATAAAAGAATCAGTAATTATAAATCAATTCCTTACAGCAAAATAGAATTTAAATAGGCAATTCTAATTTATGAGATAAGGTTTATATCTAAATAGAGCAAAAGGAAATTAAGCAGGTTATCAAGATTAACGCCTTAATTCTAGGCAAGTCTAACATACCAAGCGAATAGTATATCCATATTGTATCACATTGTCATATCAAACGTAATAGTGTACCTATAGGGATCTAGCAAGCTATCTAAATTGCATGGCCTATCTAATAACCTTAACTACCCAACGGTCAATTTGAACAAGGGACTCCTAGTCCTAGTTATTCTCCTAAATTATTTTAATCCTAATTGTGAATGAGCATTTTTTGGGCGCAGGCTCGCAATGGTACGACTAACTTAAGTACCATCACGATTTTGTAATCTTTTGCAAAAACTGACCTGCATGGGCCACCACAAAAACTTGTCACGACCCGCACCCGCTTTTCGGATACGAGACGTGTCCAAGCCAGCCTACGCCGCAGAGTCGGCAGTAGAACGCTGTCAAGCCCGTAAGAAATAAATGCTCAAAATATAATATTTACTGCTCATTCACATTTCTAAATTTGTTACAACATTTACAACATTTATAATTAAAGAAAATACAAGATTTACAATTAATGAAATTGATACAATTGCTTTCTATTTCTAGGTTGACCTCAGCATACCCAAGCCTTCCCAATGCTAAGAGTGATCGCGGCTAAACCTAAAAAATATTAGTTTCCAGTCAGGAATGGAACAAGTACACAAACCGACGGTAATACGAAAACACAATAGAATTAACAAGACATGAAAATAACATATGAGATATAAAAACTGGAAAGTACTGATGACTTGGCACGGTGGAGATGAAAAAACTAAATAAAAGACATCTACTTAGGTGGTGTGAAATATCATTTTCAACATGTGAACGGCTAGGGGGTAAATAAGGCTCACTGCACGTGTCGTGTGCAGCTGCTAGCATTCACGAAAGACACGGGGGATAGTTCTGGGTAGTCCACATGTCTACTAAGATATTTCCCCTCCTGACTACTCCGTGTGACGAACGTGTCAACAAGCAGCAAGATATATGTATAGACATGAAATGAAAAGACTACTATGAATCGAAAGCAATCAGAAAGTGCACTTGCCTGAGGTCCTTAGCTGGAGAAACCAATAATACTATACCACTCAATGAGCCACAATCAGTCAACACATGTAGAAGTATCCAGATGCTGAAATAAATATTACCAACGTTCTCAGAATAATCAAATTAGCTAGAATCGCCTATCCTTAAGTCCAATTCTGGACACAGGGGCAAAACGATAATTTTGGGCAAAAACGATGTCCGCCGTTGGACCCGTTTTGCACCGAAAAGCGTGTCAGAGTCAACGGTCTCTAAAGTCGTCAAACTATATGTCAACAGGTCCGGTTTTTCGATACGAACCCAACCGTACGTCCAAAGTTGGATTCCGGCGGGCCGTGCACAAAATTGCCCGTTGAATGGGACCGTGGGGCCCGCAAAATGGCAATCTGATCAACTATCTCAGAATTGGACCAAACTTGGCATATAGGACTAAAAAAATGATACGGTCCTGTTGGCGCAAGTTTCGTCTTGATCTGACGAGCGTGCACAAAGTAATTAAAGTTTGTGCAAAGTGGTCGATACGGTAAATTTCGACGGATACGCATCAAATTCGTCGCGCACATGCGACCAATTTGAATTCCGTCAAAGCCCACACATCCACGAAGCCAATACACAGCTTTCGATGCTTTCGGTTCGTGACCACGTCGCCCAGATTGGCGGGACGCACGTCGTGTGGATGAGTTTTTCTAAAAATTCTGTTTTTCTAAAAACTGTTTTTCTTGATTTTTAGCAATTGTTTTCTCGAGACATATTAGACGAAATCAGAAACTACCAAAAGGCACTTCGAGTCCTATAGGTTGTCTAAAAATACCTTCAGATAGATTTCTACAATTCCTTCTGTTTAATCCAAGAACTGTCTTCCAAATTAGGGTGATTGCCTAATGTTCCGTTCTGTTTTCAAGCGACCATCGCTCGATTTTAGGTCAATTTCTTGGGTCGATTGTGCAACCCCATGTAATCATGATTACTGGATCTCCTAGGGGGTCACACAGGGTTTCCAGAATAAGTTACGAAATCAAAAAGGTCTAATATTGAGGTAGATTCTTGGTTCGAAAGTGGGGTACCTGCTGCGGTTGTTACTGCTGTTGGCCGCCTCTTCAGGCGCACGGCCAGCCGACTCCGACGATCGGCCGCCCTCTGCAGGCGGTGCAGTCGACGTGTGGGGTCCCAGGGTGGCGCGCAGGTGAGTATGGCGACGTTGTGATGAAGAGTTTTAGGGTTTCTACTCCTCTCGATCTCGTATATACTCGGTTATAGGTAACCGGCTGTGCTGGTTTAATATATTGGCATGTGGTCAATTTGCTCTGCTGGGATTGCAGTGGGGGCTTGGCCTGGTCGGGCTGGGCTCCCCTGCTGCTCGGGCTGGGCTCTCATTTGTTTTGCTTTTTATTTCTTTTTTTTCTATTTGCTACTAGTATATACATATATATACCTATATAAATACTCATGCACATATATATATATATATATATATATACACACACATATTCATATATAATATATTATATATATACAACTACACATTTATATATATATATATATATATATATATATATATATATATATATATATATATATATATATATATATATATATATATATACACATACATTTATATATTCGTGTATATATGTATACACCATAATAAATTATGAATATATATACATGCCTATTTAATCAATATATATATAAATGACTATAGAGATATTCATATATACATCTACAATGGATATATACAATACTCATATAATATATTATTGGACCATTAAATATATATTGGTACCCATTTGTATATATATTTACCACAAATTTATATATTAACATATTTTCTAACTTATAATAATATTGCAATCATACGATATTTTCCATGCAAATTACTCATGTGCAAATATTAATCCCGTGTTTGTAAATCCTATTTGTCCGCAGAAAATATACATTTATTCTAATAACGAATATGAAATTATTAAACGCATAGTGAATAACATATACAATATAATAATTCTTTATAACAAAAATAATACTTATTTGAACGATTAAAATAGATTACGAAGTATATATCTACATGGACATCATTGCACACCCTACATCACTGCATGGGCTTGTGCTTATCTTGGGTTCAGTTCGGACTAGTTGGTTACAACCGGTTCTTCTACAAATCAATAAATCTTAATAATATAACTAATAAATAATTAAAACATTCTATAGGGGTTAAGTCGCAACTTGACCTGGTTTTCTTAGTTAGGACATCACTATGGCTTGGTCTTCCCTGGCATGGCTAATACACTAGCCAAAGCACGTCACTGCACTATCCGTGCAATGCTTTCCAGTCGTCTTGTACTCCAATTTCTAACCATGAATAAAATCATTTTATCGTAATAATTAACTAAATAATCATTTCTAAAATTTCTAAAATTACCATTTAAATAAAATAAATAATAATAAAATACTTTAAAAAAATTTCGGGAAGGGGAGCTACACCCAGCTACCAATGTTTGGTTAAGCTGATTATTTGTCTCCTAAAAGAGAATTTTTGATCTTCTGTCTTACCAGCTGATTAAAAAAAAAGAGATTTATTACTTATCATGTTCACATGACCTCTGAATAAATATTAAGTCTACTTCTTTTTCTATCTATCATATCCATATGGCCTCTGAATAGATATTAATCTGTTTTTCTTTGAGTTGTTACGATCTGTCACGTTTATATTACCTCAGATAGTATTTTACATTCTAAAAAGAAAACAAGGTTCATTATCTATCGTGTCCACATTACCTCTGGATAGATATAATTTATTGAGTTTAGAAGACTTGTCATGTCCATATTATCTCTAATAAGTGTTTTCTATCTCATGCCTATTGTTTAAATTCAAAATAAATGATAGGGTCACAAAACAAAATATTTCATTCATGTCTTGAAAATATTACAGAATAAAAAAGACAGAAGAATACAGAATTCTTTATTGATGAACAAAAAGAAGAATACAAAAGCTCTTTATTTGCCTAAGGCGGAGCAGATACATCTTCTAGCAGTTTCTGTAGCTCTGCTAGACGCTTCTCGCGAGAGTTCATCACAGTTGTAGTAGCTAGAGTACGCCGAGCTCCTGGAGTACAAATATGGAAGAATTCGACGAAAGTAGTTATCATCTTATCCTTGGCTTCGTCAAGGGTTTTGATGGTAGCTTCGGCACCGAAGACTTGCTCCTCAAAGATTGAGCTCTGTGTCAGATGCTGGTCTCGAACTGTGATCAACTGCTCCCTCTCCGCCTTCAAGCGAGCCAATTCAGCCTCAACTTCACGAATTCTATCATTCTGTTGATGAATTCTCATATTTGAAGTTTTATAGGCTTCTCTCTGGATATCCGGCTGGGCTTAGCTTCAGCCAAAAAGGCTTTTTCTTTGGCGACCTTGCTGCTATACTCTTGGAGAGATTCATTGAAAGTTGTCTCCCTAGCGGTGTATTCAGCTGATAAAGTGTTATACTCGCTTTGGATGAGACTTTCAATAGTTTCACTTGACCGCCTTAGATATTCTCTAATGGGCTGTTCAAGTTCCTCTACGACCTTCTCCAATGTCGCTGCTCTCGCTGCATCATTGAACCTGACGACATTTCTGATCGTAAGAGCAATATCAGCCTTCAAGCTTTCATAATTGAGGCCCTTCTTCAGGACCATTTTGATCAGAGCCGCCAGAGTTTTATAGAAGGTTTCAGTATGAATCTCAACTAAGAGATTCATTTCTGCATTCGAGCTCGGAGTGGCGACAATGTCTACCAGATCCCTTTTCTGAAGACTAGGAGCAGATGTTGTTACTTTGGTAGCAGACGGAGATGAAGTCAATGTTGTCGTTGCTACCATAGCTAACTGATCCCCAGGAGCTTCAGGGATAATATCTTCAGCACTTGTTACTCCAGCCATTTCTGGAGTCGAAACTACGTGAGTTTCGGTGGCGGTGATTGGTGTGGGAGGAATGGTGATCATGGTAGCTGGCTCCGGTTCAGATACTGTCTTCTCAGGAACTTTTACCAGATCAGTAGCAATAAATGAGGATGTTATTACGACGTCTCCAGCTTCAGTTGATGGGTCGACTATATCCTCATCACCTTCATAGGCTACGGGCTCTTCAGGCTCTGGGAGTACTTCAGTTTCTTCATTGAAGTCTGTCTCTTCCTCAGCAGCCGCTTCTTCATCTGCAGTTGGTTCTTCTGCAGTTTGTTCTTCTTCTCTGTTTTTAGCAAGAGAAGATAATTCTGGCTGGGTCTCCACGAGAAGCTCTTATTGTATCTCCATAGATGGAGGACATTCTTCTTGAGCAGAGTCTTTTGAAGAAGAATCCTCTTCCTCAGACTCCGTATTTTCCTCATAAATAGTTTCTTGAGGAGGAGGAGGAGCTACAGGCTTTGCTGCAGTGATGACACCTACAAATTAAACAAAATAAGTTAATATACAAAATCATAATACATAATCTTGTATAGATTTTGTATGATTTATATTTACCTGGAGTAGGTACAGGACGTGCCAAGTATGAGTCATAGTCCCCATCCCAGTCATCATCATCGAGGGCAAGAGCCAGTTCATCTGATGGGATGAGCTCTTGATCAACAATATGTGTAGTGGCAGCGTCCTCAGTAGCTTGTCTCTTTTGTGGCAAAGACAGATGAAGTGATGAACTGAGGCGTCCATGAGATAGGAGCCCCACGACTTCTGTTGATGTTGCCGGTTGAGATGCAGAGGATCCTTCTCCAGGATGAGCTGAAGAAGATATAATATGTTGTGGCTCCTCGACTGGAGTGTCGCTCTCTGGAGTAGCGGCTCTCTGCCTAGAAGGCCCTTTAACGGTAATCTTCTTCTTCTTCTCTGAGATGGTAACAGCTGCACCTGATTTCCGTTTCCGGGTCTTGCCAATAATGATTGGTTCTGCAGCTATTTTCCTAACTCCCGTAGGGATGACTTCCAAATACTCATCTGGAACAACAGTGTCATCGGGTATGTCCGATGGTACCCTGACTGGTTCTTGGACATTCCCTTCTTTGGGCCATCGAAGACTCTCTTTCATATTATAGCCATGGGCAAAGGAGCGAATGGATGCATAAAAGCGAGCATACGTATGAAGTATTCGTAGCTCGGTTGTGCTTGTAGCAGTCGATACTCTGAATTTGGCACCGGTATAGGCAGTGCTGAAATACCTCCAGGCTCTTGCACCATCAATTAGCTTCCCATAATGGTAGAAGCTGGTGGAGGGATTTTCAACATGAAGTTGGTCATATCCAAACTGGCGAGCGAACCGACTTGGTAGATACGGTTCGAACGCACAGTTGTCTTTATTCCTGTACATCAGATGGGAGGGTCTGATCCACATTAGCCATTTGAAAACTGGCACAGGCAATAAAGTCCTCCCTTCTCCTCTGTCTTCAAACTGTACACCGAGGCAGTCGGCTGGAACTTATGGCCTTGTGCAGAAGAAGTTCCAACCGTGAGAATAATTCAGTACTGCTCGGGTATCTGCCACTGTAGTTGCAGTCCATGTGGCTTTGTTGAATTTCTGGAAGAAGACCTCCGCATTATCTCCAGGGCCTGGTGGCAACAAACTGCAGTTATGATGCAGTAACCAGCCCATCAGATAAGTGTAGGGCATCTCTACTCTAGGAAAATCCTTTCGGTAAGGAGCATTGTTGATTAGCTCATCACCAAAGGTCCGCAAATCTGCGTTTATTCGACACACCATTGCCGATAGCAGGTTGATTCTGACCTTGAACACCAAACGTACTGCCGGCCACAATACGTTTCGGTGAATTCTGTCTACTGTGCTGATCCTGGGCACAACCCATCTCCGCAGCCACAGAAAAAGAAAGCCTGCCAGCAAGGCTTTCCTGGAGATCTTCTGACTACCATGCCTCAGGTGGCTCAAGGTTTCAGTCCCCGCAGGGATGTCTCCGGTCTTTTTGGACATATACTGGTCCGGAGACTTACGTGAGATCATTAAACTATTGATCAGATCTGAAGGGATTATTGAACAAGGGTTGATGGTTGGAGCCTTGTTTTCTTGGAATCTCCCCTTCTCGTTCTTGGGTATCCTATTCTCATGGTAGAATAGATAGGTTGTCCATTTATTAGTATATGCCAAGTGCGACCCACTATCATACATAGAGGTGCAAATTAAGTAATGACACATCAGTTCTTAGTAGACCTCAACCAATCGAGGATTTTTTTCTCTGATTTCTACTAGTTCTGGTTGGAGGGAACATACTCTTCATAAGGAGCTTCACCCATCGGCAGTTTAGAGATGAATTGCATCTCGTGCAGGGCAAGACCCATCTCACCTAGTGGAGTTGCAAAAGTTCTTGTTGAACTCATATACAACTCCATCAGAGCCAAGAATAGGTTACTGTTCATTGGTATACCCTGGCTCGTAGAGGCTACCGCTTCATACATGCCGATGGCTTCCAAGTCCGTCTTGAAGTTTGTAAGCCCCTGTTTTTCAAAGTTCATTTTTAATTAGTGTTAATTAATTTTTTGTGACAAATTAGCCTTACAATAATTATTAGAATTTTTAGGAATTTTTTTAGAATTTTTAAATGATTTGTAAATGAGTTTTATATATTAAAATATTAATTTGCAATTTTCTAAAATGTTTTAATTGACTTTTGCAATTAATTAGATTGTTTTAATATCGTTTTGCAATTCTAAATTTGTTATGTGCAAATTTTATTTGCACATAAGCTGTGCGGGATGGGTTATGCAAATTCCTATTTGCAACTACCCTCTGTTAGGACCTAACTGTAATATCCTAATCTACGGGGACCTAAACGCAAACCTAATCTACCCACTCCCCCGACGACCTGGCTGACCGACGACCGACAGCGCGTCCTGCCCCCGCCATTTCCGGGCAGCCCGACCGCCTTAGCCCCCTATAAAAACCCCCACAGAGTCCCCTCTCTCCCCCAGACTAAACCCTAACCCTAAAACCCCACCACGACCGCCCACGCCACCGTCTTCCCCAAAAACCTCCAGCCCTAACCCTAACTCCGGCGAGCTTCCCCGTCCAGCCTCCACGGTCGACTTCGACAGCCGCGACCACCACCATTCGACGCACCCGGCCAAGGCGAACGCGTCGCCACCCGAGCGCCACCGCCCCGACGCCTACTCCGCCGGCCAGCACTCTCAAACCCCCCCGACTAGCCGGACACGTACGTGTCAGTTTGTGTTCGTGTCTATTTGTGTCTCGATTTAGCATGGGTGACTCGTCAGGACACGGGTGATCCTTTGGTAAGCTTGGACACGTAAATCGATGCTCGTGCGTGTCGTGCATAGCACGGACACGCAGACTCTGTGTCCCAAACTGTCAGGACACAGAGCGATATTTCGTGTTACTGTTTTTAACAACTAAAACCTAAATAAAATAAACCCAACCCTATTCCTAACAAACGGGCCAACTGGCCCACTGGCCAGCGCGCAGTAACTAAACCCCCCCCCCCGGCTCTGCTAGCCCGAGTTCGAGCCCCCTCCTTTCTGTCTTCTTTTCTTTTCTGTTTCTTTTTCTTTTTCTTTTTTCTTTTTCAGTTATATATATATATATTTATATATATATGTATATATATATATTAGTATGTATATATATATGTGTATATACTGCTTTTGACAGTATTTTATATATATATGTATATATTTTATAGTTAGTAAATTTTATATAAATATGTTTGTATTTATATATATATATATATTCATATATGTATGTATTATGTATATATGTATAAATTTTCATGTATATATATATTAATATATATACACACTTTATTGTTAAGTATTTTCGTATATATGTATATATATTTATACATATATATATATATATATATACCTTATAAATTAAGTATTTTTCCCTTACATATATATATGTACTTTTAAAACATATGTATGCATATTTTCACTATGCATAACTTTACCTTATTAAAATATTAATATTTATTTTGCACTATTACCAAATTGTATTTTTAGTGTATTTAAATTACTGCAACTATTTGGTGTCCAAGCCTAGCATGGGTATTTGGGCTCAAATATGTTTTCACACATTCAAGACCTGTACAAGTCATATTGGACTTGATTCATGGCCTTGGGTCCTGTATTTGAACTTTGGTTCAAATTATATACATGGACAAAATACGCAGATAATTAATTATTGTGTGCAATGCTGTTTTTGATTTTCTAAAAATACTCAAAGTATTGCTAAAATTATGGAAAAATAGTTTTTAGATACTATGTTAAGTTGGCTAATTTAGTATAATTTTTGTAGTATTTAATTTACTGTTTTGCCACTAGTTTGGCATATGAAACCAAAACTCATTTTCTGTATACTTAGGAAAACTGATTTTTATAAAATATTTGTACTGGTTAATAAATTCCAGGAAAATTATAATAAATTTCTATAGTTAGCAAGGATCGTTTTGGTACTTTGTTTTATACAAAACTAGGCTTTTTGTCTATCTCAAAAATTGTTACAACACAATGATCTTTTGATTTATTTATTGATTAATTACGACTTGTAGCTTTTGTGTTAATTGGAGTTTTAGTCGTGTTGAACCCCAACCCTTACTAGTGTAAAGACCCTAGAAAGTTAGTTAACATAGTGTGTCACCCCACTTTGGTCTCCTATGCCAAGTCATCATTTTGGCTAGGTACCCAGTCACAAGTCGTGTTTCACCAATTAGTGTCCTAGTGTTTTAGCTTAGTGTAAAACTAAGTTATTATATTTTACTTCTACAGCGACGAGTTACTGGACATCCATAGCATTATTATCGCAGCTTGTTTTGTTTTGCTTTGCTAGAGGCAAGTACTTTCTACGAACTTTACATATTGTCACATGAATGAACTGCAAACCCCACCATGTTACATGCTGATCCTTGGGGTAGCAAGTTAGATCTCTACATGTTGTACTTTCAGTTACCACCATGCTTAGAACAGTCTTGATGTATCTCTCACATGATTAGAATATGGGATATGGGGAAACTGATAGTAGTGTACGTGATCATATCCCCCTCTACAGTACCGAGCAAAGTTTCATTTTATATGTTACCAAGCCGTAGGCCTTTATCTCAAAGCTGTATTTGTGCGTATGTACATCTACCGCCTTTACACTTGTACGTATGTACATTTCATTATGTGCCCCAGCACATTGTACATCTATTGACCGATCACGTACCTACTACAATTTTAAACATTACATATACATCTGTCTCTATGACATATGTGTCCTTGCCATGATAGACTATATGATGCCATGCTTTCCAGTTATTCCTCTCGTGTTCATTTCCATGTTTCATATGCTAGTTTGCTAGATTTAGTACTTGCTCCCGTCCTGACAGGATAACGTTGTAGGTGTCCTTACTGAGGAGGAGTTACTCTACGACACATATTATGGGATTACTGCCGAGGATCCGGCTCTGCTTTACGAGGATGTTCCTGCGGGGAACCTCGCCTAGTTATCTTTTGTTTACTTAGACTTTTGAGAGTAGACATGTATTAGACTATATCATTTTGTAACTGGACATGTATCCAGTTTTACATTTCAGTTTACTTGTACTTGGACGTTCACTATATACGATGACTTTTGTGTTTGGAGCATTTATGATTCTTCTTCACTTATCGAACTGTTAGTACATTTAGTCTTATCATGTTGTCTTTAGAACAGCTTACTATGTTTTATCTCAACGTAGGCTGGGCATGACTCGGCCTGGCCCAATAATTTGGGTAGCGGGTCGTGACATGTTTTTAGTGGTGGCCCATGCAGGTCCTGACTAAACTGTTTGGTTACGTTATTGTACCAAGCATGCCTGCAATTAGGAACTTAAGGTAATTAGACAACATTAGGAAAGACGCTTAGGACACTTAGAGGAATACTAGGATTGCAACATAGGAAATACGTCACATGTTTGCTATTATAATTAGATTTTTTTGCATATGATTGCTTACTTTAAACAAGTCCTTATAAGTCTTTTTATGTAATTTAGATGGTGCTTACTCGTTCGTCCCAGTATGTTACCCCCGAGAATGGGGCCCTTCATATCCAGTCAGCTGACCGGTTGACTGATACACCTCCACCTACCACATTCTTCCACTCCACAGATCCACAGACCCAGATACCACCTTCCACATCCCAATCCCAGCAGGCCCCGATACTTCCACCACCCCCTATCACTATACCCACCCAGGCTTCCGTCACACTCGACGGGACCCAGCTGCTCACACTGATCCAGGGGTTCCTAACAACCCATCAGGAGCAGACTACCCTACTCCGCCAGAGCATGGAGCGTTCTGAGGGACGCCCCGTGGTCCCACCATATGTAGAGCCACGGCAGAGAGCGGGGACGGTCAAGGACTTCATGGGTCTGAATCCCAAGGAGTTCTCAGGGACTGAGGGCATAGTAGTAGCTGATGACTGGCTAGATTCTGTAGAGAGGAAGCTTCTGGGAGTTAGGATGCCGGATGACCTTCAGGTCGAGGCAGCAGGATTTCTGCTGATAGACTTAGCCGGAGTCTGGTTCAGGAATGAGCCGTTGTTCGCGAGAGGTAGAGCCACCTGGGACCAGTTCAAGACCCAGTTCAAGAAGAAATTCTTCTCGACCACTGCTAGAGTAGCCATGGGGCTACGATTCCAGAACATCCAGCAGGGGAACCGTTCTGTTGATGACTATACGGGAGAGTTTAGTCGCCTGAGCCGTTTTGCTCCTAGTCTGGTTACTGATCCAGAGGAGATGATCCGTAGGTTTTGCCATGGTCTAGTTCCAGACATTGGCATCCTTATAGTGGCGAACGGTACGACTGACTACTACCAGAGCCTAGAGTTGGCCCGGGGTATTGAGGAGCGTCTTCTATCATGCAAGAGGCCGGCTTCTGTACATCATGAGGGACCGTCCAAGCGTCAGGCTTTCCAGCAGAGAGCGCCGACGCCACCCCAGCAGACTTACCGTCCCCCTACACCACATCATCAGACCCCGCCAGTTCGAGCCCCGGGACCCCGACAGCAGCAGCAGAAGGGAGCTATATGTTCTTTCTGCAGAAGACCAGGTCATGACTTCGCAGTCTGCAGGAAGAGGTTGGGTCAGTGTTTGGCTTGTGGGTCTGCCACCCATCAGCTTCGGAACTGTCCAGCGGCGAAGCCTAGAGGACCACTCCCGACTCAGCAGCAGAGGTTTGGGCAGCGTCTGCAGCAGCAGAAGGGACCTCAGGGGAAGGTCTATAGCCTAGCCATTGAGCCGGAGCCGGAGCAGGTTTCGGAGCCGGATTACTTAGCTGACGTCATCACAGGTCATGTTTATTTACATACTTTTCTAGCTGTATGTTTGTTTAATTCTGGTGCATCTCATAGCTTCCTATCATTAGAGTTTATGCATAAATATCATCTAGTAGCTACACCTACTGCGGAGATTAGTAGAGTGATGACGGGAGGAGGACCAGTGCCTATTAGATCTATCTATAGATGTTCTATTTTTATAGCCGGAAGAGAGTTCAGAGGGCGATTCTTTGTGATGCCACTCCCCGGTTATGATATCATATTGGGGATGGACTGGCTTAGCTATGCCCATGCATCTATAGATTGCTATGAGGGTAGTATTTTGTTCAGTCCCCCAGGCACAGCACCATTCAGTGTCAGGAGGACAGGGCCGGAGATCAGCCTAGAGCCGAACTGTTGTGCTACAGTCGGGGACGCAGTACCGCCACACCCTATCATTAGGGAGTTTATGGATGTATTCCCAGAGGATCTTCCAGGACTTTCGCCTGACAGAGATATGGAGTTCACTATAGATTTAGTGCCGGGTTCGTCACCAGTATCCCGGGCTTGCTATAGAGTGAATCCCAAGGAGGCCATAGAGATGAAAGAGCAGATTGATGACCTGTTGAAAAAGGGTTTCATTCGATCCAGTACTTCTCCATGGGGAGCGCCAGTGCTCTTTGTGCCTAAGAAGGATGGTACAGTCCGGTTGTGTATTGATTACCGGGCCTTGAATGCCATCACTATCAAGAACAAATATCCTCTGCCCAGGATAGATGATTTGTTCGACCAGTTGAGCGGGGCGAAGGTGTTTTCCAGGATAGACTTGAGATCCGGGTACCACCAGGTGAAGGTTAGGCCAGCAGACATCCAGAAGACGGCGTTCAACACGAAGTACGGGCAGTACGAGTTTCTGGTGATGCCATTTGGTCTCACAAATGTGCCAGCTGTCTTTATGAACTTGATGAATAAGACATTTCACCAGTATCTGGATAAGTTCGTCGTAGTATTTATTGACGACATCCTGATATACTCGAAGACGCCGGAGAAGCATGCAGAGCACTTGCGGATAGTTTTGGAGATTCTGAGGCAGGAGAGATTGTTTGCCAAATTGCCGAAGTGCGAGTTCTTTTTAGACCGAGTGGAGTTTCTCGGCCATGTAGTCACTGGAGATGGAATCTCGGTGGATCCCAGGAAGATTGCTGCAGTTGAGACGTGGAAGGCTTCGACGTCAGTTTCAGAGATCAGGAGCTTTCTGGGTTTAGCAGGCTATTACAGAAAGTTCGTCCAGGACTTTGCTAGGATAGCTGAACCCATGACGAAGCTGACACGGAAGGACGCAGAGTACATTTGGTCTGAGGACTGCCAGGCGGCATTTGAGGAGCTGAAGAGGAGGCTGACGACCGCTCCAGTTCTGACTTTACCTTCAGGTTCTGGAGGTTTCACCATTTACAGTGATGCTTCTGGAAAGGGGCTAGGATGTGTCCTACAGCAGCATGGGAAAGTAATTGCTTATGCATCTAGGCAATTGCGGACTCATGAGAGGAATTATCCCACACATGACCTAGAGTTAGCTGCGGTGATCTTTGCACTCAAGTTATGGAAACATTACTTATACGGAGAGCATGTGGAAATCTTCACTGACCACAAAAGCTTGAAGTATGTGTTCACGCAGAAAGAGCTGAACATGAGGTAAAGACGATGGTTGGAGTTGATGAAGGACTTCGACATCGATTTACAGTATCATCCCGGGAAGGCAAATGTGGTGGCGGATGCGCTGAGCAGGCATCCGATGGCGTGGTACCTGATGATCGATCGACATTTGTGGGAGGATCTGGAGAAGCTCGGTATCGAGCTAGTCCGGCCAGGATCAGTGATACAGATGATGGCGCTTGACATTCAGTCAGGATTGATGGAGCAGATCCGGGAGGCACAGTCTACAGACGAGAGCCTTCGCAGACTTCGACCCCAGGCATTAGCTGGATTGCTGGATGACTTCACTATAGCAGAGGATGGATCCCTGAGGCATGGCAGCCGATTGTACGTGCCGAATGGAGAGCTGGTAGAGGCAGTCTTGCAGGAGGCGCACCGATCGAGATATTCTATTCACCCTGGTGCTAACAAGATGTACCGTGACTTGCGGGAACATTTTTGGTAGCACGGGATGAAGAGGGATGTATCACGTTTCATCTCGAGATGCCTAGTTTGCCAGCAGGTCAAGGCGGAGCGCCAGAGGCCAGCTGGTTTGTTGCAGCCGTTACCCATTTCCGAGTGGAAGTGGGAACATATTACGATGGACTTCGTTTCAGGGCTTCCTCGTTCCCAAGGAAGGAAGAATGCCATCTGGGTCATCGTAGACAGGCTGACGAAGTGTGCGCACTTCATACCCTTCAAGGTGGGGCTTTCCATCGAGAAGCTGGCGGAGCTATACATGCAGCAGATAGTTCGCCTACACGGAGTGCCGGTGAGCATCGTGTCAGACAGAGACAGTAGATTCGCATCCCACTACTGGAGGAGCTTGCAGGAGGAGTTGGGCAGTAGGCTCAAGTTCAGTACGGCGTACCACCCACAGACAGATGGGCAGTCCGAGAGGACGATACAGACGCTGGAGGATATGCTGAGGACTTGCGTGCTGGACTTCGGAGGATCATGGGAGAGCCATCTGCACTTGGTAGAGTTTTCATACAACAACAGCTACCAGGCCAGTATTGGTATGTCTCCTTTCGAGGCGCTTTATGGGCGACGATGCCGCACACCGCTCTTTTGGGATGATGTCGGAGACAGAGTTATGCTTGGGCCAGAGATGATCGCGGATGCAGCAGAGAAAGTCGGGATGATCAGAGACAGGCTCAGAGTAGCTCAGGATAGGCAGAAACACTGGGCTGATGCTAGTCGCAGGCCGATGGAGTTCGCAGACGGTGATATGGTGCTAGTGAAGATATCACCTACTGGAGGGACGATCCGGTTCGGACGAGAAGGGAAGCTGAGCCCCAGATACATCGGGCCGTTCGAGGTACTTGGCAGGATCGGAGAGGTAGCTTACAGGGTTGCACTTCCACCCAATCTAGCAGGAGTTCACGACGTCTTTCACGTATCCCAGCTGAGGAGATATATTCCAGACCCCAGTCATGTGCTAGATCATTCAGAGTTGGAGGTCGGACCGAGCCTTACAGTTTCTGAGCAGCCAGTGGAGATATTAGACCGGAGAGAGAAGAGACTGAGGAACAAGGTTATACCCCTAGTGCGAGTAGCTTGGAGCCGTCACTCCCCAGGTGAATCTACTTGGGAGAGGGAATCGGACATGAGGGAGAGATACCCTTACTTGTTTGATCCAACCGCTGCGAGGGAACCACCCGTTCCCGCTTGATACCTTAGAGGTTAGTTTCGATCGCAGCCTTAGTCATTTTGTTGTATTACTTGCTATGTTAGAATATTGTCGGGTCTTCAATCCTTGTGAATTTCGAGGACGAAATTTTTTAAGGAGGAAAGACTTGTAAGCCCCTGTTTTTCAAAATTCATTTTTAATTAGTGTTAATTAATTTTTTGTGACAAATTAGCCTTAAAATAATTATTAGAATTTTTAGGAATTTTTCTAGAATTTTTAAATGATTTGTAAATGAGTTTTATATATTAAAATATTAATTTGTAATTTTCTAAAATGTTTTAATTGACTTTTGCAATTAATTAGATTGTTTTAATATCGTTTTGCAATTCTAAATTTGTTATGTGCAAATTTTATTTGCACATAAGCTGTACGGGATGGGTTATGCAAATTCCTATTTGCAACTATCCTCTGTTAGGACCTAACTGTAATATCCTAATCTACGGGGACCTAAACGCAAACCTAATCTACCCACTCCCCCGACGACCCGGCTGACCGACGACCGCCAGCGCGCCCTGCCCCCGCCATTTCCGGCCAGCCCGACCGCCTTAGCCCCCTATAAAAACCCCCACAGAGCCCCCTCTCTCCCCCAGACTAAACCCTAACCCTAAAACCCCACCACGATCGCCCACGCCACCGTCTTCCCCAAAAACCTCCAGCCCTAATCCTAACTCCGGCGAGCTTCCCCGTCCAGCCTCCACGGTCGACTTCGACAGCCACGACCACCACCATTCGACGCGCCCGGCCAAGGCGAACGCGTCGCCACCCGAGCACCACCGCCCCGACGCCTACTCCGCCGGCCAGCACTCTCAAACCCCCCTGACTAGCCGGACACGTACGTGTCAGTTTGTGTTCGTGTCTATTTGTGTCTCGATTTAGCATGGGTGACTCGTCAGGACACGGGTGATCCTTTGGTAAGCTTGGACACGTAAATCGATGCTCGTGCGTGTCGTGCATAGCACGGACACGCAGACTCTGTGTCCCAAACTGTCAGGACACAGAGCGATATTTCGTGTTACTGTTTTTAACAACTAAAACCTAAATAAAATAAACCCAACCCTATTCCTAACAAACGGGCCAATTGGCCCACTGGCCAGCGCGCAGTAACTAAACCCCCCCCCCCCGGCTCTGCTAGCCCGAGTTCGAGCCCCCTCCTTTCTGTCTTCTTTTCTTTTCTGTTTCTTTTTCTTTTTCTTTTTTCTTTTTCAGTTTTATATATATATATATTTATATATATATGTATATATATATATTAGTATGTATATATATGTGTATATACTGCTTTTGACAGTATTTTATATATATATATGTATATATTTTATAGTTAGTAAATTTTATATAAATATGTTTGTATTTATATATATATATATTCATATATGTATGTATTATGTATATATGTATAAATTTTCATGTATATATATATTAATATATATATACACTTTATTGTTAAGTATTTTCCTATATATGTATATATATTTATACATATATATATATATATATATATATATATATATATATATATATATATATATATATATATATATATATATATATATATATATATATATATACCTTATAAATTAAGTATTTTTCCCTTACATATATATATGTACTTTTAAAACATATGTATGCATATTTTCACTATGCATAACTTTACCTTATTAAAATATTAATATTTATTTTGCACTATTACCAAATTGTATTTTTAGTGTATTTAAATTACTGCAACCATTTGGTGTCCAAGCCTAGCATAGGTATTTGGGATCAAATATGTTTTCACACATTCAAGACCTGTACAAGTCATATTAGACTTGATTCATGGCCTTGGGTCCTGTATTTGAACTTTGGTTCAAATTATATACATGGACAAAATACGCAGATAATTAATTATTGTGTGCAATGCTGTTTTTGATTTTCTAAAAATACTCAAAGTATTGCTAAAATTATGGAAAAATAGTTTTTAGATACTATGTTAAGTTGGCTAATTTAGTATAATTTTTGTAGTATTTAATTTACTGTTTTGCCACTAGTTTGGCATATGAAACCAAAACTCATTTTCTGTATACTTAGGAAAACTGATTTTTATAAAATATTTGTACTGGTTAATAAATTCCAGGAAAATTATAATAAATTTCTATAGTTAGCAAGGATCGTTTTGGTACTTTGTTTTATGCAAAACTAGGATTTTTGCCTATCTCAAAAATTATTAGAACACAATGATCTTTTGATTTATTTATTGATTAATTACGACTTATAGCTTTTGTGTTAATTGGAGTTTTAGTCGTGTTGAACCCCAACCCTCACTAGTGTAAAGACCCTAGAAAGTTAGTTAACATAGTGTGTCACCCCACTTTGGTCTCCTATGCCAAGTCATCATTTTGGCTAGGTGCCCAGTCACAAGTCGTGTTTCACCAATTAGTGTCCTAGTGTTTTAGCTTAGTGTAAAACTAAGTTATTATATTTTACTTCTACAGCGACGAGTTACTGGACATCCATAGCATTGTTATCGCAGCTTGTTTTGTTTTGCTTTGCTAGAGGCAAGTACTTTCTACGAACTTTACATATTGTCACATGAATGAACTGCAAACCCCACCATGTTACATGTTGATCCTTGGGGTAGCAAGTTAGATCTCTATATGTTGTACTTTCAGTTACCACCATGCTTAGAACAGTCTTGATGTATCTCTCACATGATTAGAATATGGGATATGGGGAAACTGATAGTAGTGTACGTGATCATATCCCCCTCTACAGTACCGAGCAAAGTTTCATTTTATATGTTACCAAGCCGTAGGCCTTTATCTCAAAGCTGTATTTGTGCGTATGTACATCTACCGCCTTTACACTTGTACGTATGTATATTTCATTATGTGCCCCAGCACATTATACATCTATTGACCGATCACATACCTACTACAGTTTTAAACATTACATATACATCTGTCTCTATGACATATGTGTCCTTGCCATGATAGACTATATGATGCCATGCTTTCCAGTTATTCCTCTCGTGTTCATTTCCATGTTTCATATGCTAGTTTGCTAGATTTAGTACTTGCTCCCGTCCTGACAGGATAACGTTGTAGGTGTCCTTACTGAGGAGGAGTTACTCTGCGACACATATTATGGGATTACTGTCGAGGATCCGGCTCTGCTTTACGAGGATGTTCCTGCGGAGAACCTCGCCTAGTTGTCTTTTGTTTACTTAGACTTTTGAGAGTAGACATGTATTAGACTATATCATTTTGTAACTGGACATGTATCCAGTTTTATATTTCAGTTTACTTGTACTTGGACGTTCACTATATACGATGACTTTTGTGTTTGGAGCATTTATGATTCTTCTTCACTTATCGAACTGTTAGTACATTTAGTCTTATCCTGTTGTCTTTAGAACAGCTTACTACGTTTTATCTCAACGTAGGCTGGGCATGACTCGGCCTGGCCCAACAATTTGGGTAGCGGGTCGTGACAAAGTTCTTCATGATCCAGGCACTATGCTGGATCCAGTTCTGGTTATAAGGAGTCAGCCACCCTGGTAGCCTAGGGTTGGCCTGAGGATATAATACTGCAGCCCTTATAAACTTGTTAATGAACATTGGGGTCTGCACCGGCTGGATCAGAGCTGAATCTTCACTCGGTGTGAATCCAGGCAAGAGACCGGAAAAAGGGACGACACCACCACTAGGAGCACTGATGTGGTAGCCCATTTCGTTAGCTCTATCCCTCTTAAAAATAATTCTGCCCGGCCTACCATGACTACTGGGAGTCAGGTTCCATCATCTGTCGGGGATGGATGGCATGGACAAATGCAGACATGGGATAATCTCTAACCATGTCGGGGAGATACATTGCTCTCTCTCCAAACTTGAACACCCAAGCCTCCTTCTTGGTGTGTGTTTGTGACTGGAAATCTATCGCATCCCCGAATAAGAAGGCTGGCTTTGAAAATTGTTGGTCGTCTAGCGATACCAACAATTCTCCATTTATCATGGACAACAACATTCTGTCCCCTTGAGCAGATATCAGCTGTTGTCTCCCTTCAGGGTATTCCGGATTTGACTGAGGGAACTCCACATGGGATAAATTCTCCAAGTAATTTGAGCCCACCATACTAGCTGAAGAGCCAAAAATTTCTGCAAGCGGATGAATTTGCAAGTCCACTGCCAAAAGAAAAAAGAAAAATCAAGTTAGTAAAAATCTAATTTGAATTTTTACGCAGATGACTAAGTGTAAATTTTATGCATAAAGTTTAAAGACTCTGTACTAAGAGAACTTGACTATGCAAAACTATACGCTTATGCGCAAAAATTAAGTTTTTTTTAGTATAAAAGTTCTTTGTTTTACGCAAAGTATTTTTACTTATGAATTTTACACTGGCACATATTGATGTGAGCGTATTTTGAATTTTATGCCGGCACATGTTGATGTGAGCGTATTTTGAACTTTACGCTGGCACATGTTGATGTGAGCGTATTTTAAATTTTACGCTGGCACATGTTGATGTAAGCGTATTTTGAATTTTACGCTGGCACGTATAGACGTGAGCGTATTTTTGATTTTTACGCTGGCACATATTAATGTGAGCGTATTTTGATTTTTACGCTGGCACGTATAAACGTGAGCGTATGTTTTTATTTTTACGCTGACATGTATAACGTGGGCGTATTTTGTTATTTCGATTTCTACGCTGACACGTATAAACGTGGGCGTAAAGTTTACGGTTCGAGTCTTCTTCTCTGGCGAACTCACGGCCGAAGTTAGGTAGTATTCTACCTTTCATGGCCGGAGCCACAGCGGGGTGGATTTGTTGTTGTGCTGCCGATGAAGGGATGTTGGTTTCTGCACGATCGGCCGTCGACAAAGCTGCGACGGGCTTCTTGTCCTTGCTGCCGGCGGCGGTTTTGCTCTTGGGGGCCATCGATTCAAAGTGAGAGAGGAAGAGAAGAAAGAGAGCAAAGAAGTTTGGGATTGCAAAGGACGAGTAAAGTTCTCTCTGTACTCATAAAACTGTATTTATATAGAATTTTGAAATCGGTTCAAATTCCCGAAATTTATGCTGACTGTTGGATATCTCTACTTTTACGCGGACTGTTGAGTATCCCAAACTTTACGCAGATGACCGTTGTGTATCCCGAATTTTACGCAGACTATTGAATATCCCGGATTTTACGCTTCTGTTCAAAGTATTTCAAATTTTGAAAATATTTGAAAACTTTGAAGGGGGTCTTGTAGGAGCGTAAAAAGTACTTCATAGACCGAGTCAAAGAAGTTAAGAACTTTACGCAAGTCAAACAAAGTCAGACTCAATTTTATACAGAGAGCAAACAAAGTCAAATTCTACGCGAGAGCCATCCTCAAAGCCTTTACGCGAGGGGCAGGATGTCAGATCATGCATTTAATGCGCGTGATACTGTTCTGACATAATCATTTTCTGACAGCGGACAGCACAGAAGTCGAGAAGATTTGATTTACACCAAACCCAACACTTGTCGTTTAGTGTGCAGATGGGCTACTTTACGCTCAAGAGATTGCTTCTTTTACGCACGAAAGCTATTTGAGCTTTTTACGCTCAAGGCTGTTGTGTGCGTAAAGTTTATTTGAGCTAATTTTACGCTCAAGGCTATTTTTCAGCCACTTTATACGGGAAGTCTATTTTGGGTTATTTTACGCCCAGTCTGCCACTTTACGCAGGAAGTATATTGTGGGTCATTTTTACGCCCGATCTTTTCTGGCTACATGAGAACGTGGTCTGCTTACATGGCTTTCATGCCACACTTATCGAAGAACGTGTGTACGTGCTCTCCTCATTTTGTTGAAGTAGTAGGACACGTGTCACCATGCGTAGAGTTTTGTACCATGCGTAGAGATCAAAACTCTATATGGGACACGTGTCATCACGCGTAGAGGTTGATTTTCATCGTGGGTGACAATTACTTGTATAGAGATCCAACTTTGTTGCTTTTTACGCACAGAGGGTCTAGTCTATAAATAGACTTATTTTTAACACATGAAGGGATCAGAAGAGAGACAAGAGAGAAGATTCTGAGAAAACTCATATTTTCAGAGTGATATTCCCAGAAGCATTTCTTCAACTTTTTCTCAAGAACAGGGTGAAGCAAAGCAGGAAAGCATTCGACTGTGCCATCAGTGTCGTTGCTCGATACCTTTCTGGTGACTTAGTTCTTCCGATTGTTCGTCTTCTTCAAGCAGTTTTCTTCATCATCATCGTATGGTCCAAGGAACAAAGTGATCGCTCTCAGATCAGACTTCCATAGCAATACTTCCCAGAACAATTTGTACTTTTGTACTTTTTCTAGTTTTCTTTCAAAAGCCAATTTTAGGCATTTTGTTAAGTGAAACACTTGTTTGCCCCTCGTCTTCTTTACTTGAAGCGCAGACACTCGTTAATATACGCTTTTTTGTTATGGAGAGGGTGTGGGATTTCATTATTTTTGAAAAGTACTATTTTCTTAGGGACGATAGGTTCCATCTAAGACAGCTTGTAGGATGTTAGTCAGTTTTTTATTAGTCATGCTTTCACTATTAAATAAAGAAGAAGTCCTGTCCTATACACAATACCAACTTGGTGACAAAGTAGCGAAGATAGAGATTCTTTTCTCACCTTCGGGTGTTGAAAAACTCATAGATTCCCGATGTCGAGCTACTTTGGTATAGTTTCCAATCCCAACCATGGTGCACGTAAGCTTAGAAAAGCAGGACAAAGCCGGTAGTTAGGCAGATGCCCCATTGTTCGTGGTGTTGCAATGAATCCAATGGATCATCCTCATGGAGGAGGTGAGGGGCGCACGAAAGGAGGTAAACCTTCGGTGTCACCTTGGGGCAAGCCCACCAAAGCAGGATTTCGGGCAGTAGTTGGGGTGTCCACGTTCCCGAAGGCACCCCTCTCTTTCAAGAGGATTCACGACATGTCAAGCCCTGGTAAGGTTCTTCGCTTTGCATCGAATTAAACCACATGCTCCACCACTTGTGCGGGCCCCCGTCAATTCTTTTGAGTTTCATTCTTGCGAACGTACTCCCCAGGACACAGCGATGTATGCTGGTATCCCTCTGAGAGGACTAATCCACTTTCGAGTACTCTTGCTTGATGTTAATCCACTAAGGCACAAGCTAATTGAGAGCTTGCAGTCTCTTACAACACCGTGCTTGGTGACAAGTGCACGACCGACTTCACAATGCCGTACTTGGTGATGAGCGCATGACCGGCTCCACAACAGAGATAGTTTCTGAACTTTGAACAACCTCTTTACAACTCTTGAGAACCAAAAGACTCTAGATCAAATAGATATTACTGGCTTTTGGCTAAGAGATATGTAGGTGAAATATAAAAGCTTTTGATCAAATGAAAACACTTATTAAAGAGAGAAGAGAAGATGAATGTTGATTGAGTGATTTGGAATGAGAAATTCTCTTCTATTTATAGGTATTTTCGAGGATCGAACTCGGACAGAATTCGGACATAGTTCTGATGCAAAGATTTTACAAACGAACGTTGCATGCAGATTTGGAGGCAACAAATATTTAAATTCTAACAGACCGAACTCGGTCAGAGTTCGGACCGAACTCGAACCGAACTCGGCTTGAGTTCTGTCTCAGTATAAATGTAAAATATTTGTTTAAATTTGATGCAGAAGGTGAATGATACTTTTGGTAGGTAGACTTTGGATGGGTAGGCTGTATAGGAGAGTGGACTATGATTAACCTAAGCCAATAGTATCCAGTCGATCTTACAATTTATATCCTAGATTCAATAAAGATGAAATACATAATAAATTATAAAATAACTTGGACTGATTCTAATAAAAATGAGCTTCAGGATGATGAATCGCATGCTTGCTGATGTAGTAGTATGCTTTTTTTATATTGATTTCACTAGACCTGAAATGATTAGCAGCAATTCGTATATTTTGTGCATTGACTTAAGTTAGTGTCGATTATTAAAATCGGGTGTGGCCATGGAATAGGCCAACAAATTCTTTACATTTACACTATATACAATAGGAGACAGACTAGTAAGTATATAACAAAATTTACTAATGTCACAATATGTAAAAGTTACTAGTTTGAAATAGCATGCATCAAAGAATGTTAACTAAAGTTTCTAATAGAACAAGGAAGAATTATTTTATCTATATACAATAGGAGACATCCCATATTTAGTATAATAATTTCTGACCAAATGGGATGGTGAAGTGTAACAAGTAAGGTATCTTTATGTTGTTTGATTCATAAGTATTACGAGGATCTTGAAGAGGGTAAGCGTGTTACCATATTAGCTCTGGTTGTGCTTGAATCCAAAGGAAAACAAAAGAAAGAAAACAAAATAAAGATATGATAGCCTGAGAAATAAGTGAAGAGGTTAACCCAACAATGGATTGAACTTCTCAGTTGAAATATAGTTGTTTCATATGCTCCAAATTTATAGTTAACATATATGCAAATAACAAATCATCATAAGATGTCACAGAAAGGAGTATATAAAGCGCTCAAATATCAAATAATTATTTAATTTTAATTTATAACAAAATTTATATGCATTATGCAACTACTTGAGTCATTACAAATTGCAATGTACTAATAACATTTAAAATTAAAACCCACAAGTTCCAAGTCATTGAGGGCTAATTTTTTTTTCTTTTTCAAAATTGGAAAACAAAACAAGAAGAGTGAAGACAACTTTAGGAATTTGAATACAGAGAAATATAGCGTTCAATATTGTCAAGAACATTACGATGAGAATTTTTTTTTTCTTACACCATTATACTCTAGACATAATCTTACTCAAGCATATTACATGATGGAAAAGGGACAGATTCATTACCATCCAATATCAACTTAGAACTTAAAAATCCTAAGCAAATAAGTGCATAATTGTCAACCAGTAAACCTATGAGTTTACAAATACTATACAAAAGAATATTATAATATTCTACGTAGCTACTATCTGTAAGACATAAGGAATTTATCCCTAAAAAGACTGATTTTTTGGCTCTGTCATATTATAAAAGCTAGATCTAAGAAAGTAAAATTTTCTTTCATATAAAATAAATCTATAACAAAAGAAAATAATAAACTATAATCAAAGACTAATGATATCCCTTAAACTAGGGAGCACAGACATACCTCATGTCAACATATAACAGACACAAGATAATCCAAAAGCAACACTAGAACACATGCACAATCAATACAATATTGTTGACTCTGTTATCATGTCATGAGATGTCATGTGTCGGTTTAATAATTAAAAAAAATCTAGATTAGAAATATAGCTTTGTGTCTACACTCTAAAGATATAGTGGTCATGGAATGAGTGTTTCCATAGCAAGATAAGTGGTTGTGTAGACAATATTGGTCCATGTGCATCAAAACTCACAAATGTTTGATATCTAGTGTATCTATTATTGTAGATCATGATTGTAAATTCTGTATAGTCCACCATCCATTCTCTCCAAGTCAAAAGATGTACCCGTCGGTTTTAACTTATGCATCAAGGTCCAGACTTGGACGTTCTTATATTTGTAATTGGAATAATACACAGGGACATAAAAGATGACAAAGTCTTGTATTCAAAAACAATTGGAGCTGTAGTTTCTACTAGAACTCCAACTATGAAGCAAAGTTTCAATTTTTCAAACAGATTATCGGTAAATATACAAATTTAGCATTTCCAACGAAGAAGCAAAAAAAAACTATCAGAATAAATATATTCTGCTAGACATAAAATTGTAGTAATATTCTCTTAGACATTCGGAGGAAGAAAAAGAAGAAGAATATAACTTCTTTTTTTAACAGTATCAAAAATTGCATGCATTAAAATTTATAAATATTAAACAAGACATGTAAAATAATCATATGATTAACTCTTAGATTTTTAGAAATATTTGCATTTCTCCTTTAATAATTAGTAAACAAAATAAACAAAATTAAAGGTTATCGGCCTCCAAAAAAGTTATGCACAAAGCACTGCCTTAAGAGTTAATCCGGATCTATGTGCAGGCTTTTCTGAATGCTCCTAGTGGTAAAATTCTTGCTCTACCGGTATTCCGTCATCGCACACAACTCGGAGAGATTGACCCGAACTTAGCAATAATTACAGCACCGAGGGCGTCGACGTCGAGGAGGACAGAGGGGGTTTCATGTCGACGACGTCGGAGAACATGGACATGATCAGCTGGTCCTCGTCTAGGCGGTTGAAGTCATGGTGCCCCTCGTCCGGGAGCGACACCTCGAGGAAGGCGACCGAGTTGCTCGCGGAGCGGCGGTAGGAGCTGTGGCGGGAGGAGGAGAAGTCAAGGAACTCATCGACCCAAGAAGCATTGTTGGTGATGGTGTTGTAATTGGCATTGCTGTTGTGAAAGGAGAGCGTGGGCATCGTGGGTGGCGACTTGTGCTGGTGGCTGAAGCTGCCGTGCCAATTTGGGTTGATGGTGTTGATTGGTATCTTGGTTTTTTTTAATTATTATTACCAATAATTACAACATTACCATCATCAATATTTGATCGGAATCAATTGAGACATTCCTTTCATTTCCTTCCACTTGTTTCTTGGTTTTTCATTTCCTTCCACCTGTTTCTTGGTTCAATTCTGAAGTGTATGTTGATGTTAGAGCGTGGACAATGGGGATGCTCCATATTATATTTCAAAAAATTTAAAAATGCGTAAATTATTATTTTTGGAGTGTCTTTTTCGTATTGTCACACAATGACACACTCCAAATAACACAATAAATCCATACTTCGCATTAACCTTCCTCTTTTTCCTTTATTTTTCTCTCTTGGTGGGTCCAATTGGACTACTGTTCATGAACTACAACATGCTCCAAATTTGAGGAACCTTTTGACTTGCTAGCATTTTTTAGATCCTACTGCCGCTTCAAAGTGATACAAATTTTGATTAAAATTAAAATATAACACTTCAACCACTCCCGTTATAGATACTCTTACTTTATCGAATGAGAGAAATTATTACTGAGACGATTAATAGTAACAGTCCGGGACCTGAAATGGACAATGCATAATATGAATACATACATAATGGACAATTAATACTAATTATGAGATTTTGGAAGTGACTGAAGCATATTGTATGTCGTATTTATGTGGATAATGTTGGCATATGCTTTATTTATATGTTTCATTAAGGCCAATGCTAAAGGTACTACAAAAAAATTTAAGGGCATCACAAATTTTACAGTTTTGGACTATTAAACTTTTGTCAGTTTTGTGTGATGACTGCCAAAGTTTTGGCATCTGTCTTTAGGAATGCAGATATTTTGGCAGTATAAGCATAACAAGGACTGTCAATGTTTTTATAGTTCTAACTATACATGGGACTGCAAAAATGGTGGTGTCCCTTAACAAACTTTATAGTCCTCTTAGTATTGGCCTTCATTAATTAAACTTAACGGAAAACAAAAAGTCAAAAATTCAAAATTAAACACAATATATATATATATAATCCAAATAGCATACATTGATAGGGGCTACCACAATTTTTTTTAATTATAAATTACTAAGAGCAACATACAGTGATAGGGGATACCACTATTTTTTTTAAATTATAAATTACTAAGAGCAACATACAGTGTCATATGTGCCTCGTGATTGGGCATAAAAAGAATAAATGGTGAAGTGTTTCTTACTCACTCTGGCATAACAACTGAAATTTGGTATATTGATACCAACCGATTGTAGCCGGAGGCCCCTCTTGAAGAACAGATAGGCAACTCTAGAGGGGGGTGAATAGAGTTTATAACAATAATGACCAAATAAAATTTAACTCTTTTCACCAACAGTAAATTATCAGAGTAGTAAATGCGGAAATAAAAAGATCAAGAGAGCATACGCAAACACAGTCGTTTTAATCTGGTTTCCCTCGTGGAGGACTAGTCCAGGCCTGAGAACTCTAGCTCAGGATTAAATCAACTATTTGTGAAATAGTAGTTACACCCCGTGCCTTTTCTTCAGAAGAGCACGTCAACTTCTTACAAAGATCGCTGTGGCGAAGCTTGGAATTTTCCAAGCGACTTTCTTGACTCTTGCACAAACTTCTAACTGAATAACACTGAGCACTTTTGGGCTTAGTGTAACCCCCCTTTTCAAAAAAATTAATAAATAAAAAATAATTCCAAATTTACCCCGCATTTCTGTACGGATGTACACCTATGCTTGTACACGTGTACGTATGTACATTTTATTTACTTGTGCCACAGCATATTTTACACCTATTGACGATCATATACCTGCTCCAGTTTTAAACTATATATATGCATGTGTCGCCATGACAAATGCATCATTGCCATGATAGTTGTAATTTTACATGATAGATTGTGCCATGTCAGGATTACAGTTATTTTATCTCTTACCATGTCATGATCAGTATTATATGTTTGTAGTACAAGTACTTGCTCCCGTCCTGACAGGATAACGTTGTAGGTGTACTTTTCGAGGAGGAAATGCTTTGCGATACTTTTTATGGTGCTGCTTTTGAGGACCTGGCCTTAGCTCCAGAAGAGGCCCCAGCGGAAAACCTTGCTTAGATATCTTTCATGTGTTTTGAGACTTAGACTTTGGTTTGAACTTATATTTGGATACTGGACTTTGTCTCCAGTATCATACATTTGAAGTGTAATAACTTTTAATACTTGTTACTTTCGTTAATAGAAGCTGTGTTGTAATAAAATCTTATTTGGCTTAATGTTAGCACACTTAGTATCTTTCCTGTATAAACTCTTAGAACAGCTTACTACGCTTTTACCAAGCATAGACTGGACATGGCTCGGCCCGGCCCAACAATTTGGGTAACGGGTCGTGACATGTTTTTAGTGGTGGCCCATGCATGTCCTTGACTAAGTTGTTTGGTTACATCATTGTACCAAACTTGCCTGCAATTAGGATCTTAAGATAACTAGATAACACCAGGAATAACATTTAGAATACCTAGAGGATTACTAGGATTGCAACATAGGGAAAACTCATCACAGCATAGGATCGTTAAATATAATTAGTCTCTTATTTGTAATTTAGTGGATTACAATTTTGACCAAGATAGTACTCTTGGGATGACCCCTGAGGATCTCACTCTAAATCTTACCTCAAAATATGTTTTCGCTTGTTTCCATTTACTCTTCCTTAATTCGTTGTTGAATTTGATTCATGATATTCGTTATTGACTTTTGATTTTACATCAAGATAAATTTTATGGATTGAGTTAAGGTGTATTCTGATAACATATTTGATGATGACAGTGAGAACGGTAAATGTCTGCTTTAATTATGGAGTTTAGAATTTATCGCAGCCATATTAGCTGGTATGACAAAAACATAGAGTCTGATTTTGGATATACTTATTCTAGTCATGAAATTTAGATTTTCTTGCAGCCATACCGGTTGGCGTGGTGAGAATTCTAGATAACATGATTATAGGATATATACTTTAGTTATGACTCCATCGTTTATTGCATCTATGCTTACTGGCGTGGCAAAATTCTGGCAACATGATTTCAGGAAGACGTGTACGGTTATCAGATCATATCTTAAATCAGTTTACTTCATTGTGACCAAATAAGCAAGAACAAATTTCTATCATTATTTCTTTTGTCTTACCATCATTTCTTCGTCTTAATTAACCATGTCCTAATTACATCTCAATTATCTCGTATCTACTTCGGTTGGTTACACTTTGAAATCTCTTTGAATTTTCGTATTTCTTCACTTGGAAAAGGCCAAAGATAGTATCGTAAATCATCTAGCTCGGAAAGGATGTAAGTTGTTATCATATGGTAATCTTGGTGAGAATATAAAATATTGGATATTCAGATAAAATTATGGAAGAAAGCTATGACTGAAATTAGAAACATGAAGAGATCAGTAGTATCGGCTTAAAAATGATTACACTAGAGAATTATTTTGAGGATGAACTATTTGGAAAGAACATAGGAGAATTTCGAATGAAAAGAGCAGTAGAATATACATTAATGGTTAGAACATTAATATTTCGTATATATATTTTAGAACTGATATGGATATTTAAGGTCGAAATGTTTTTGAGAACTTGGATGATTTTAGGATTAATAATTCTCGAGATATTTCATTTTGAGGTTATGATACCAATTTAGGAATTTAAAATAATGGGAAAGAGACTTTAACCGCATGTTGTGATGATACGAAATTGAACAACGATTGGTAAGAGAATGACTAGAAACAGGGAGAACACTACGTTATTGAGTTAAAGGAACCCTTATAGATTTTTGTAAGAATTCTGAATTTAATGAGGATAATGATTAAAGGTGTAAATTGAAAGGATTGTGAACTGATTTTATAATGAAGGATAAAATTTTATATGGCAATAGTAACGTTAGGCTTGAGCAATACAAGAGTATCAATTGGAATAACGATTAAGGATTTATGATCCTTGATTCAAGAATTTCGGATCTAGGTTAAAGGCAAAGGAATTTCGACTTTAGGATGACTAAATGGAGAATGAACTGCAAAATTAAGGAGGGTAGAAAATTTTAAGAATCTCTAACAAGAACATACTTTATGTGTTAGTAACCTTGGAATACAAGTCAAGTCTATAGTATTATGGCAGGGTTCAATCTTCATGACTAAAGGTTATGATTTTTGGTAGTAGTCATATAAGGGTTTGATTTTCATATTTGGACTTGTGAGATAAATGTATGATTGGCAAATGATGATCAGATAAACTTGGTAGTAGCAGAGTGAGATGATTATCTTGACTTTCCTATGAAATCTTGCCTTTTGATTTCTCTATCATAATAGAAGGAATTTGATTTTTTTCCTATCCTTAAATCATTCTTTAAGTTCCAATATCGCTAATTTCTAAATTCCTTTGATCGCGACCATTCAACTTTGGTCATCTCCTTTATCATACCAATATTCTTAATCCATGATCGTACTTAATTGATTTAAATCCCATCGTGACCTAGATCTCTATCAACATGTTGCTCGTGCTTGGACTACAATTATATTCCTCATCATGCCTAATTACTGTTTGACCAAGGTTATATTAACCTTATCTTTGATCGTGTCGAAATTTCGATTATGATCATGTTTGGATCTAGATACCAGTATCACTCGTACCTAAACTTTCGATTTAAATTCTTAATAGTAACTAGTTTCGTGCTAACCATGATTTGACTTAGCCATCATTCTTCTTGTTTGATCGTGCCTAGATGATCAGGCACGGCTAGACGACTTTAATCCCCACGATTGTAATTCTAGGACTTGATCGTGTCAAACATTTGATTGTTCTTAATGATGCCTAATCGTATCATCCCTATATTAGATCGTGCCTATCCTATTGACCATTCTATACTTAAGCCTGATTCTAACTTAATCGTAACTAAATAATTTTGATTATCTTAATCACATCTAGTCATTGTTCCTTGATCGTGTATAAGATATTTGCCTAAAATCACTATCGTGTTTTGAGCCCTATCAACCTTAAATTTCGAGGACGAAATTTCTTTAAGGATGGTAGATTTGTAACCCCCCTTTTCAAAAAATTTAATAAATGAAAAATAATTCCAAATTTACCCCGTATTTCTGTACGGATGTACACCTATTCTTGTACACTTGTACGTATGTATATTTTATTTACTTGTGCCACAGCATATTTTATACCTATTGACGACCACGTACCTGCTCTGATTTTAAACTATATATATATGCATGTGTCGCCATGACAAATACATCCTTGCCATGATAGTTGTGATTTTACATGATAGATTGTGCCATGTCAGGATTACAGTCATTTCATCTCTTACCATATCATGATCAGTATTATATGTTTCTAGTACAAGTACTTACTCCCGTCCTGACAGGATAACGTTGTAGGTGTACTTTTCGATGAGGAAATACTTTGCGATGCTTTTTATGGTGCTGCTTTTGAGGACCTGGCCTTAGCTCCATAAGAGGCTCCAGCGGGGAACCTTGCTTAGATATCTTTCATGTGTTTTGAGACTTAGACTTTGGTTTGAACTTATATTTGGATACTGGACTTTGTCTCCAGTATCATACATTTGAAGTGTAATAACTTTTAACACTTGTTACTTTCGTTAATAGAAGCTGTGTTGTGATAAAATCTTATTTGGCTTAATGTTAGCACACTTAGTATCTTTCCTGTATAAACTCTTAGAATAGCTTACTACGCTTTTACCAAGCGTAGGCTGGACATGGCTCGGCCCAGCCCAATAATTTGGGTAACGGGTCGTGACACTTAGGAAGCTTGTGGCTAGTAGATGAGAAGGTTAAGGCTTGTATGAGGCTTATAGAGAAGAGAAGAAAAGATAATTGGATGATTGAAAATGAGAGAATTCAAGGCCTATTTATACTAGTTGGGATAGACAGAATTCGGCCAAAATTCTGTGTCATGAATTCAAATTTTTTGGCCGTTGGACAACTAGCATATAACAAACCCTAAAAATTAGGATCCTGAAAATCAGGGGACAGAGTTCGGCCTGAACTCCGTGTGGAGGCAGAGTTCAGCCCGAACTCTGTCTCCATGCTGACAGAAAGTTCAGATGGGCTTTGTGGGCTGAGTTTGGCTTGGTGGAGCTTTGGGTTTGTTTGGGAGAGAAGATTTAAGCCGAGAATATCCAGTGCTACTTAGTTTACATTTTGCTAGACTCAATAAATGTAAAATAGTACAGACTCTAAAAACGAGTGCACTGCAGGAGAGAGACGACGTCCGTCTAGCACTGAGTTTTGTCTTGATGTGTCATATTGAATTATGACAAGTATCAAATTGTCAATTTGTCAATATTTGGTTGACTGCGATCCAGTTTGGGTCAACAATCTCTCCCATATTGATAATTGACAAAAATAATATTTGTATATTCAATGTTCATACCTGGACACAAGTTGAAAGGGGTAGACAAGCATAGAATGCAGTAGCTCTCCCGTAATCATAGCTCCCCCATAACCATAGCTTCCCCGTAGACCAATATACCTTATCCTGATATACATTATCTCCTCCAAAACATAGATATCACACAATATGATATAAATATGAATATAAAATAGAATGTCAAATAGATCTTCCCCTTTTTGGCATTTATCAAAATGAACACAACACAGACAGGCCGAAGACTATATAAAGGATTAACTGGTAAGCACACAATAATAATAATATAATAACTGCAGATAAAATCTAAAGATCCATATAAACTGAAAATGTACTCATACAATAAAATGAAACTACATAAGCATAAGTCCATAAAGCATAAAACTAAAGAAGATCATCAGCAGTAGCATTAGCAGGTACGGAACCACATCCATCATGGAGCACGAAATGGTCCAGCAGTGTCAGATGGATCACTATCAGAACGACGAGGATCCACAAAAGCTGCATCCGGATCCAGATATTGCATAACCCAAGGGTCGTCGATACGGTAACTGGCGCGAGATGGATCCCGCTCCAGGAAGGGGCATAGTGGAATATCGAGAAATGGTGTACCAGATTTCATGTAATGAGTTACTAATGGCACTCATCTGCAAAAGTGGTACGATAATCTAGCTGGGTCCAGCGGTCGTCTTCCAATATAAAGCGATCGTGCAACATGGTCTGAATAGACTCGAGAGTAGCAGGTGGCTCGGGCGCAGGTTACCCAAGAACAGGTGGATTAGCCTGAGCATCAGACCCGGAATGCTCGGACTCAGAAGGTGACTCAACAGCTGCTAGAAGCCGTCTTGCCTTAGACAGATAGGCAGGGGCTGGAAGGAACTGGCACTCATCAAGAGGAACGTTGAACGCACGAAAGACATAAAGAGCATAGACCAATGATCGAGGTCTCTTCCGTGCATTAATCATCCAGTCCATCATAGTACGTAGAAGTTTAAACGGGACATAGAAGTGAAGATGATAGAGTACAGAGATCTCAAAATAAGAAACTTCATCAGTTGATCCTACTTTGGGCAAGATCGTGGAGAAATACGATGAAGTTCATAGAAATATGGGTTGAGAAATTTAGTAAGTAACTTGCGTGGACGAGTGTTGGGAGTACACAAATCATCCTTGAAACTCTCAAGGGACGATCCATGGGGAAATTGAAACTTGCGTGCATCGACAAGTTTCTCCCAGGAATTGGGTTCCGGGATCTCGAGATATTCCGTAAGTTCAAAATTATCAAAAGTGATATCGATTCCAGCGACACGAGAATAGATTCATGTGTCGTCAAAAGTGAGATTGTAGCAAAACATTTGGATAGCATTCAAATATATAAGAGATGATGTAGATACTAACTTATCTAGACAAAGGTCATAGAACAATGAGTCATATCGAGAAAATATAGTAAAATTGATAGGATGACCCGCGTACACACTTCTTGAACGAAAGCCATTGAACCATTCATTGGAAGCCTCCAATGAAACAAAAATTTGTTCATTGAATGTGTTGGGGTCATGAGGTGGTGGTGGATTAAAAAGTGGATGAATGGGTTGAACATCTTGAGGAGGAGGGTTCGATGAGGAAGCACCCTCGATTCTAGCCTTCTTTCCCCTATTGAACAACCTAGTTGCCATTGATAATGATAAGAATTTAAAATTTGAGATAGAGAAAATAAGAGAGTATATCTCAAAAGAGTAGGAGAATATGGAAGAGGATAGCTCCAAACCTAAGCTTATTGAATTTTAAGAGTGAAAGATCCAAGGGTTGAGAGAACTAGGGTTAGGGTTTGGAGAGAATGAACTTGGAGAGGGTTTAGAGGTGGCAATGGAGAAGAAAAAGAAAGGAATTCCCGAAAATATGAAGGTAGGGTCGGCTGGTCGGGGTAATCCTAGACTGTAGGATCAAAAGAAATGGAAGGCTGAGAGCTATCAGGGGTTCTAGAATTAGCAGACCGAACTCGGCCCGAACTCTGTGTGAGGTAGAGTTTGGCCCGAGTTCTGGGTGCTGAGGCCAGAATTCAAAACAGTAAAAAAAATGACCAAGTGTTAGAGAAAATAAATGGAGTGTTAAAGATTGAAAATTTGCAAATGTTTGATGAAAATCAAAAGTATGAAAGAAACCATGAATGGAATAAATGGAATTTAGAAAATTTTGAATTAACTAAGTTATAAATGGAATTAAACCATATAATAAACAAGGATTTATGACAACGATCATTACGATGAAACTGCCATGGGACAGCTGTAGGGGCCGGATCCCAGCTAGCGGCAGTCCGAAGACTAGTGCACCGTGTCGCTTAGGCTTTTACGCCTTGTTGTCAGAAGGACCCTTTCGGCTTGTACCCATAGCAAAGTCACCATAAAAATACATGACATAATCGATATTTATGCAGGCCAATTTAATGAATAACCGTTTCATCCAAAATTCCTAATTCTCGACAAAGAAAGTTGAATCGCTCTTCGGATAGTAGTTTTGTAAAGAAATCTGCCAGTGTTTGCCATTGATTATAAAAGAACAGAACAATTATATCGGAGGACTGGACTTTTACTTCACAATACAAACTCGCTCGTACAAAGAAGGCCTAGGGACGAAAACCTAGGTACAGCAATCTAAGTACAATTGTTTAGTTTTTTCTGGAGGGTGACGGTAGAGGCTCGGGAAAGCGACGACAGATCTGCCTTACTCCTTGGACGATCGGATGTAGCCTTGGCTCTGGTGAAGAAATGCTCTTGGACGTGTGGGAGACTCCTCTGTGCCTTCGGTTGCTGGCTCTCTGGATGTCTCTGTAGTGCTTTTTTCCTTTTTTTGCTCTCTCTGTCCTTCTCTCCTCTGCTGATTCTGCAATAAGAGAATGTCCTCTTTCGCAAGGGAATGGCACCTTGCTATTTATAGGAGTGGGGTCATCATTAGGGTTTGCAAATGATTGCCTCCTTCAGAAGTCGACGGTTAAGGACCAATGAATCTGGGCCGTTCATCTTGAATATAATAATATTTGAGCAATTAACGTGATTGCATCAAATCTCTGTGGGCAATAAATATTGATTGCCATGAATATTCATGATTTGTGATAGCCTGCCACGTGTCCAATTTGCTTGATTTGATTTGATCTGGATAATTATGACGATCGCAACAAATCTGATTTTGTTGGGATTTGTTGGCATCCATAATTCAGAAAAGATAAGACTGCCACGTGTCTCAATTGTAGCAAAGAGCACCACGTGTCTCAACTGGACTGTCCTGGCCGAGCCGCATATGGGGGGATCTTCTCAGCCGCATGAAACATGCAGCCACATGAGGATGGGCAGTCGTATGAGGATGGGCAGCCACACGTGGATGGGCAGCCGCATGTAGATGGGTAGCCGCATGGGAATAGGTAGCCGCATGTAGATGGGCAGCCGCATGGGAATAGGCCGTCGCATGCAGATGGGCAGCCGTATGGGGATAGACAGCCGCATACAAATGGGCAGCCGTATAGAGTGGCCTCGGGACTTGGTGGATTTTGCCAGCTGTAAGAAGATTTTCTCCTCTTTCCTAGGACCACGCCATCATGTCAGAGTCATTATTACGTCACTATGTCAGAGTAGCGGTCAGGGTATTAAATACAGCCGAATGTAGAGAAGAACTGTTGAAGGCCACGTGGCTTCTTTCTGAGCCGCATGGACCCTTGAGCCGTATGGACTTCTAAGCCGCATGGACTTCTGAGCCGCATGGGAATCCTGAGCCGCATGGGGATGCTTCTGTCGAAGCCGTATAGGCCTTTCTTCATTCTTTTTCATGCTTCTACAAGACCCCCTTCAAGGTTTTTAATTTGCAAAATTGAAATACTTTAAATAAGAAGCATGGCCATATAAAAACTCTTCGGGCCGCATATGATGTTCTGGCCGCATGGATGTCTCAGTCGCATGGCCTCCTCAGCCGCATGGCCATCTGAGCCACATGGGCTTTCCAGCCGCATGGGCTGCTTGGTCGCATAGGCTCCTTGCCGCGTCTTCATGCCACGTGTGCGAATTTTTGCATTGATTGCCTTTGATTTGAGCCGTCTTTTAGGGGGAGTCCCAAGAGTCGGCCTTGAATAGTCGGATTGCTTTGATAACCGAAGAGTCGGTTACGCTGCACATGGATCGATGCGTCGGTCTATAGGCCCTGCCTATAAATAGAAGCGTGTTTGAGACAAAGAGACTTCTTTATTCTCTCTTTGTCTTCGATTCTTCTTGCCCTAGCTTTTCTTACTTCGTCTTCCTCCTCTGATCATCATATAGCAATGGCTCCCAAGTCCTCCAAGGTTGCGGTGAAGACTGCGGCGAAGAAAAAGGGAGTGGCCTCCACGTCGGCTGCGGAGCCTAGGGTTCATACCAGCGCTCACCCTGTCATTAAGGGTAAGGTCTTGGGAAGATCATCTACTTCAAAACTCTAATGAAGATGGCTCTGTTGCATGCTTTATGCATAAGCCTTTAATGCATCTTTTACCGATCTGTTCAAGCTGTATGGGCCGTATGTGCATCCCACGTTCGAGCCGCATGGGGTATATCCCATGTCCGAGCCGCATGGAAGTTGTCTAGACGCTTCACAAACTGGACCGTATGATGACCCTTCGAACAGAGCCGTATGAGTCCCCCCATTTAAACGGAACCGCATAAGCTCGTCTGGATTGGGCCGCATGAGGCTCCGACCATCTCCTGACTTTGTTTTTTTATCTTTGATTCTTGCAGAAACCCTGCTGAAGGCTGAGATCATTGTGAAGGAAAAACTGCCGCCCTCTTTCAAACAAGAGTCATCGCTTGCTAAGGAGAGCCGGCGCCCATTGCTATAAAGGAGGAGCCCCAGTCTGACGGCGGTAGTACTGGGAGTTCTGACCTTCCTACTTCGGACGAAGATTTTGCTCAAGTACATCCTTCATATGCAAAATGGTTGAGGGATTGGTATATGCGCCCCCGCAACTAGGACTCGTGGGCTCTCACAAACGTCCGTCTTTTGTCTTGATAGTTCCGTCTGTTTTTAGCTGCAGTTTGTGTTTTGCTTCTTTTTGGACATCAATGTAATCTTTTTTCCTTCTCGTCTGAATGAAATAATAGAAAACTTTTCTGGCTTGCTCATGAGATGTAGTCATGTGATTGTAACTAATTTTGAACAGAAAGCATTCGCTCTGTTCTTTGCTTGTAGTAGTTGCCCCAATGGGAGACTTTTTGTGGACCTATTATCCTTGGCGTATCCTGGTTCAGGATACGGATAATAAGTTGGGAGAGAACCAACATGCTTACTCAGAGGTAATAAGGACATGGCAAGCATGAAGGTTTCTTCGATGGAGCCTTCCCACTCAGAGGTAATAAGGACATGGCAGGAGTTGGCTCCATGAAGGGGTACACAGAACGACTCAGAGGTAATGAGGACATGGAAGTTCTATGTAGAGGGGTGATTTGTTTTTGGCGGAAGTAAAATGACTCAGAGGTAACATCGACATGGTCGCTTTGGAAATTTGTGGATCCGTTACCCTTTTTGTGCACTGAGAGTGCGGGTAGTGGATCATGAGGGAGGAGCTCTTCCAGAGGAATAAGTTCAGACGTATGGTTATACATGACTTACTACCTAAAAGAGTGACCAGAATGTAAGTTCAGAGGTACCTGCGGGTACATAACTCAGCAATCTGGGATATTTGGAGGAAGAATGTGAGTTCAGCGGTACTGGAGGGTACATAGCTCAGCAATCTAGAATTTTGTGAATGTGAGTTCAGCGGTACTGGAGCGTACATAACTCAGCAATCTGGAATTTTGTGAATGTGAGTTCAGAGGTACCGGCGGGTACATAACTCAATAATCTAGGATTTTATGGATGTGAGTTCAACGGTACCGGCGGGTACATAACTCAGTATTTTGGGGATTTGGAGAATGTGAGTTCAGCGGTACCAGCGGGTACATAACTCAATAATCTGGGATTTTGTAGATGTGAGTTCAGCGGTACCGGCGGGTACATAACTCAATATTTTGGAGATTTGGAGAATGGGAGTTCAGCGGTACCGGCGGGTACATAACTCAATAATCTGGGATTTCGTTTAGACATAATATTTCTTCAGGAACTTGCCGTTGACGGGCAACATGAGCAAGTCACCGTTTTGTTTCGCGAGGCGGTAAGCACCGTTGGAGAATACAGCCTCAATGATAAATGGCCCTTCTCACTTTGGCTGGAATTTGCCGACGGTTTTGTGAGTCATAACCATTGGCCTCCGAACTGCCAGAACGAGATCGCCCACTTGGAAAGTTCTGATTTTAACCTTCTTGTTGAAGGCTCCGGAGATGCGTGCTTGATATAGCTCGATCCGTTGCTGAGCCAATAGGTGCTTTTCATCTAAGGCCTCCAACTCTTGTAGCCGGCGATGGTAGTTTTCGTCCGTCATCAATCGGTAAGTGAGAGCGACGTAGAGCGGGGGGATTTGAGTCTCCAATAGGAGAACTGCCTCACTCCCGTACACCAAGAAGAATGGTATGTTTCCAGTGGCAGTCCGTACTGTAGTACGGTACGCCCATAAGCATTCACCGAGCTTTTTATTCCAGTCGCGTTTGTTTGATGACACGAATTTTTTGAGAAGCTTGATGATTGTTTTGTTGAATGCTTTTGCCAACCCATTCGCTGCCGGATTGTATGGCGTCGAAGTAATATTCTGAATTCGATGCTTGTCGCAGAATCGATAGAAGACATGGCTTGCGAACTGCGGACCATTATCGTGGATGATCCTTCGGGGCAGTCCAAAGCGATAGATGACGTGATGCTTGAGGAAGCTGATCACGTTTAAAGTCTTCACTTCTGCAAGCGGAACAGCTTTCGCCCATTTGGAGAAGTAATCCGTGATTGCGAGTATGAAGCGATGTCCTCGGGAAGAAGATGGAGTGATCGGACCGATGATATCCATTCCCCATGCTTCGAATGGCCAAGATGCCACTGTCGGATGTAGAAATTCGGAGGGCTGATGGATGATGTCCGTGTGGACTTGGCAGGCTTTGCACTTTCGTGCATAGTCTATCTCATCTGCTACCATCGTGGGTGAGTAGTAGCCCATTCGGCGGAGACGGTCTTGCAATTTTGGGCCAGGCTGATGGGCCCCGCAGACACCGTCATGAGCTTCACGTACGGGTTCTTTGGCTTCTGCATTTGATAGACATCGAAGCAGTAATCCATCGTAGGATCGACGATACAGCATTTTTGTCTCTGTATCGTAGAAGAATCTGAGAGAACGCCTTCTGATAGAGATGGCTTCCTTCGGATTCTCCGGCAGAATGTCGTAGACTACGAAGTCAATGAATGGTTGTCTTCAGTCTGGTACTTCGTCGATCGTCTGAGCGGAATAACTCGCCACGAATTGAACGTTGTTCTTGGGACAGACCAGTTCATGGCCTATCACGTCCACCAAATGATAAATATTGTTTGGCACTGCTAGGGAAGCGGCAAGGCCGGCTAGGGCATCGGCCTCGATATTTTGGAGCCTGGGGACGTGTTCGATGAAGAACCCTTCAAATGACGAGATGATGTTGATCGCTATTTGGTGATAGGGAATCATGTCTTCATGGCGGACTTCGTACGAACCCCGGATCTGATTGAGATTAACTGTGAATCACCGTATGCTTCAAGATATTCTACCCCCAGTTCTCTTGCAAGTTGGAGGCCAATGACTAAAGCGTTGTACTCATCCACATTGTTAGAGCAGGGTTTTGTGAGGGAGTAAGCGCGATTGATCACAAGTCCGGAAGGAGAAACCAGCACCACCCCGACTCCGACAACGATGTTGCCCTTGGGTCCGGTCCTTGAAGCACCGTCGAAGAACATTCGCCATATATCATCGTGAGAGGCCGCATGCGAGTCGGCGGTCTCATCTGGAATTTCTTCATATATTCTGGGCGACTTCGAGCCTGGGTGGGCTGCTAAAAAGTCTGCCAGAGCTTGACCTTTAACAGCCTTTTGCGGGACGAAGATCATATGGTAGGGGGACAGTAATATTGCCTATGTAGCAAGACGAGAGCTGAGTGCCCCTGGTTTCGTCATGAGGACCCTGAGGGGGTTGACTCGTGATATCACATGTATGGTTTTCCCCATGACATAGTGTCGCGTCTTTTGAATGGCGAACACTAGGACGAGGCATTCCTTCTCCACGGCGGTATATCGGTGCTCTGGCCCGATCATCATTCGGCTGAGGTAGTATATAGCTTGCTTATGGCCTGCATCGTTGTTTTGTGCTAGCGGAGCGCCGAGGGAATGCTCTATTGCTCGTACATAGAGCAGAAATGGTTTTCCAGCAACCGGGGCCACCAGGACTGGAGGGTTCGACAAGTATTCTTTGATGCTGTCGAAGGCACGCTGGCATTCTTTATCCCATACGAATGAGACTCCCTTCTTCATGAGATGGGTGAAAGGCTGACATCGCCCGAAGAGGTTAGAAATGAACCTCCTGATGTAAGCTAGCCTTCCTTGAAGGCCTCGGAGTTCACGGAGATTTCTCGGAGGACCCATCTCCATGATCGCCTTTGTCTTCACAGGGTCTACGTGGATACCCTGGGAGGTAATGATGAAACCCAGGAATCTTCCACTGGATACACCCAAGAAGGATTTGGTAGGATTCATTTTTAAGTTGTGCGCTCGTATGAGGTCGAATACCGTCCTCAGATCCTGCGGATGGTCTCCCTTATAGCGACTCTTGACGGCGATGTCATCAACATAGCACTCCACGGTCTTGCGCAAGTTGTCCCTGAAGATGATGCTCATGGCTCTTTCATAGGTGGCCCCAGCGTTCTTTAAACCGAAAGGCATGACGGTGTAGCAGTATGTACCGATTGGTGTTCGGAATGATGTATGCTTTTCGTCGTCGGGGGACATCTTGATTTGGTTATACCCCGAGAAGCCATCCATGAACGACATACGTTCGAAGCCGCAGGTGTTGTCAATCATGATGTCCGTGATAGGGAGGGGGAACTCGTCTTTGGGGCATGCCTCGTTCAGATTGTGGAAGTCGATGCAGATTCGAATCTTCCCATTCTTCTTGAGGACCGGTACTATGTTGGCGATCCAGTCCAGATGTTGTTCCTCGCAAATGAAGCCGCTGGTTATCAGTTTGTTGACTTCGGCTTCGATCGCATCCATGATGCCTGGGCGGAAGCGTCGTTGCTGTTGTTTGACTGGTTTTGCATCTGGCCGAATGTTGAGCTTGTGAAGAGCAACATCGGAGTTTAGCCCTGGCATGTCTTCATAGCTCCAGGCGAACACATCAATATATTCTTTGACAAGTTCCAGTAGTGACTCTCGCTCTTCATCAGTCAGATTCTTGGTGACGAAGATGGGTTTTGGGGAGGATTCATCACCGAGATCAACTTGTACAACCTCATCCTCGGTGGGGGGCTCTCTTTGTTCGAACTGCTTCTCCCACTGCACATCTAGTTGTTGTGCCCATGGCTCTAGCTCAAGGAGTTCGGGAATGTCTTCGTCTTCTTCGTAGGCATCGGCAAGTGCCATATTGACGGACCAGACTTGCCTGAGCATATCCTCGATGCTGATATCCGAATCGGAAGTGGGTGATCCGGTTGAGTGTGAGTGCCAGTCGCATTCTTCGTCTGAGCTTTTCGGGTGTTGTTACGGGTGTGACATAACCTAGCCCACGTTTGGTCTTGTTATAGTAATCTCGTGGCTTCCCAGCCGGGATCGACGATTGTAAGGGTAACCGTCGTCTAGTTCTGTAGTTCATGCCTGGTGTAGTTCCCAGATCATATCCTTGTTTTTTGCATAAGGTACTTGGATTGGGAACTATGCAGATAAAGGGACAATCTCCCGGTGTCGGGTTCGAGCTCAACTTCTTCCATCTTGAGGGGCTGTGGATTATTCTTTCGACCAAAGATGATTGGATGGTCCCCTCCCTCGATTATACGGTAGGCATCTTCCACGGGAGTAAGTTGATTGGTGGTGTAAACATTTGTCACCTGTGTGTGTAGGTGAGTGCCTATACCGTGTTCCATAGCATACATTGTACAGATCTTATTATGCTTGATATAGTTCAAAGATAACCCTTTATTGATGAAGTAAGGTATCTTTTCTAACGGGATTACATCATCTGCGGATGGAACACCAGTGTGAGCAGCTACATACTTGGCCAGTTCTAGTTCCTCTTCGGCCACCCCTGTATAAATGAGGACTGAGAGGATGACTTGGGCAACTTGATCATCGAGGGTTCTGCTGGTGGAGCAGAACGTGGAGTCGTTGGCAAACTAGTGACCCCCAGTTTGGTACTCGATGCTGGACGAGGAGTTGTTGGCTCGCTAGAAGCCCCCGACTTTGCATCGGGGTGACGATTCTTCTTGGGAAGACGTATCGTTATTGGCTTGTCGGAGGGATTGAGCTTCTCCGTTTGTGGCTGGCCGACTCTAGGCAGTCTGATTGTCAGTGGCTCCGTTGCGGGTCTTGGCGCTTGGCCGAACCTTGGCAGCCGGATTATTATTTGCCCCTCTTGTGCCGAGAGGCTGATTGCATCCTTACGCAGAGCGGCCGTAAGGGGTACGGTCTTGCCAGGTTTGCGAGCTTGGAGGTGGATCGTCAGAGGTTCTTCTGATCCTGTGGCTGTCTCAGTTTGAGCTTGCATATCTCCTTCGCCAAGGTGCCTTTTCGACTTTTCGTATAAGCAGGAGTCTGAGTAGTAGGATTCGACCCCTTTAAAGGGATCGATGTCGGCAAATTCTGTCCTCACGAAGCCGTATTTGTCGACATACTTCAAGCACTGGTGCAGCATGGAAGGCACGATCATGTAATCATAAATCCAAGGGCGCCCTAGGAGGATATTGTAGGAAGTGTCCGCATCTATGACGTAACAGGTCACCTCTGACTGAAGATCGCCAATTTGGCACTTCAAGCAAATCTTTCCAATCGGGTAGCTTCGGCCCGAATTGAAACCGCTGATGGCGGTGCTTGTTGGCGTCAGGCGATGCATAGGAATGCGGAGATGATGTAACAGACCCTTCGGGATGATGCTTATGGAAGAACCAGGATTAATGTGTATCCGATCCACCTTTACGTCACTGATGTATCCAGTGTAGTATAATGGACGATCATGCAGATTGGTTTTGATGAGCATATCCTGTGGAGTGAAGACAATGTTGGGCATCGCTCCTGTGCAAGCGCTGTCTTGGAGATTTGCTGGTGGGCTCTCTCCCGTGAGGTTGACCAGAGCTAGATATGCGTCGGCATTCTGGAGTGCCTCACTCAAAGCCACGCGATCATCCTTGGAAGTTTCAGGAGCTCGTATAATGACAATTTGTCGGTGTGTTGGCCAATTGTGCTAGGATGTCAAAGTTGTAGGGCCTCTCTAGCCCTTGAGATGCCTCTTTGCGGAGGGATTTGTCGAAGCGGGTCTCCTTCGGCCTAGGCTTGTCGGTCGTCGAAGGTTGAGAAGGTCCCGGAGCGTCAGCAGTAGCCGGCTGATGTTCTTCAGCCGAGTTATCTGGTGTAGGCTGGGATTGAGCACCAGATCGAGTGACGACAGCTGTGGCTTCTTCGACATCTACCGAGATTGTACGGCAGGATCTGACTTTTCTATTTTTTTTCTTGCTAATGGAGGGTGGTGTGGGCTGAGTCACTTCAAACACCAAGTCTGGATGGACCCACATGACCTGCCCTCGTGATGTGGTGAGGGGCACTAGACCAGCCGTCTGATCTCGAGGAGGCAGAAGATTAGCAATCTCCATTGTCGCCCGAGGGATGGGTATCACGCCGTCTTGAGCCTCCGTTGGAGGGAAGCTGCCGAATTGTACTGACACCATATTGGCTGCCATGGTCACCTCTTCGAAATCAATGGCCAGAGCGTTCGAATCGATGAGATATTGGATGTATCGCTTTAGTTGGTAGCAGTCGTGTGTAGCATGGTGAACGTAGCGATGGTAATGGCAGTACTTTGGGCTCTCCATTTCTGCCGGCCGGGGTTCCCGTCTTGGTGGAGGGAGCTGAATTCTATCTCCTTGTATGAGCATGTCCAAGATGGGCTTGACATAGCTGTCTTCGAAGGAGTAGGTCATTTGCGGCCATTGCTTGTCTGTCGGTTTTGACTCAGGTTTCTGGGCTGTATCGGCCACCATAGCCTGCTTGCCTTTGTTGTCCTGATTGTTGGAGGCGTTACCACCATTGTTGTTGTTGGTATTAGGACGCTTGCCCTTGTCCTCCCCTTTCGAGATGTGCAATCCCAATTGGCAAGCCTTCTTCAACCTGTCTTCGGCGCTAGTGGCACTGATGATAAACGTCTTCCAGTCCTTAAATTGACTTTTGCCCATCCAGAGGCTGATTGTTGGGAGCAGTCTCTTTTGGCAGATTTCAATTAAGGAGGAATTCGGATTACCAGACGGCAACTTCATTGCGGTTTGGCGAAACCGTTCAATATAGTTCCTTGTCAGCTCCTTCTCCCCTTGAACGACGTCCATGAGGGTGGACATTGTGATGTCCTATCCTACTTCGTAGAATCTCTCCAAGAACATACGTTTGAAGCTGGCGAAGGAGTGGATGCAGTTGTCTGGCAGGTTACGATACCAGTCGAAGACGACCCCTTCCAATGCCCCGATGAATAATCGTGTAAGGATGGCATCGTCATGGGGCAGATGGTCGGTTGTGACTTCAAAGTAGGTGATGTACCGGCTCGCGGAGGTCTTCCCATCATATGGATTGATGTGGAATAGTTTATATTTTAGTGGGAAGGGAACATCTCTTCATGCAGCGGGATACGGTTGTTGTATCCTGAGGTCTTGGCAGTTTTCTCGGGCATGGAACATGGCCCGGAGCTCCTGGACCTCTCTTCTTGCCTCTCTGGCCTCGTCTGCAGCGGTAGGAGCCGTCATTTCAGGAGGATTATTGCCCGGGTTTGGTGCCATTGAGTTCGAGTCCGCATTGACCGCGGGACCCAAGTTTGTTTGGCCAAGCGTCCCTCCTTACAGAGTAGGGAGGGTTGATTTGATCTCATCCACCGATTTGACCAAAGTACGTAGTATGGCCTCCAGAGTGTCGATGCGTTGGCGATCACTGGGACCATCCTGTTCGTCATTTGTCAAGAATACCGTCCTCACATGAGTAGAAGTGGAAGGGACGGTAGATGACGTGCCCTCCGAATCATACCCCTGTACTGAGAAGTCATCGGGGTATGTGGGGATATTCTCCTCTGGTTCGGACTCAGAAGGAATAGTACCCCCAGCTTCAGAGTTTGCTTCATCTTGAGAGTCGTGGACGTCCTCGGGGACGTCGGCACCTGCTGTATTTGATGGAAGAGTTGTTTTCCCGGGCTCGTCTCCTTGGAACATTGGATTGTCGTGGATGTTCAGAGGAGTGCTACCCCCAGTTCCAGCGACCCCCGTACTGCGGATGATGAATCTCCCACTGTAGCAGATTTTGTCTTTGAACGGGTTCCTTGGAAAACTCCGGTGGTGGACGACCGCTTAGACGACAGTTTCTTAGTCACGGTAGTTGAAATCTTCGGGCTGCAAACGTTTATCTTCTTCCCTCTCCCATCGGCGGGGATTTTCTGAGTAGAGTTGCAAGAGACGACGGAAGACGTCTCATCCCCTGAGCTCGACAGTTGTAATCTTTGGAAGATGGACTGCCGGTCTTCTCGTACCGTCGCGTTGTTGCAACAACAGTTGACAACGACTTGGGTGCAGTGATGTCCGTGGGAGGTCTCTTTGCACACCGAGGCCTCTTCTTTTTCCTTGCGCTTGTGGAGGATAACCTCACGCAAGTTAGATGGGTCTGGAATGACCATGTTTGATCCCTTGGTTTTGGAAGACTTTTGGGAACCACTCTGTCCGTTTGCCGTCGGGGGCTGGACTCAAGTGGTTCTGTACAACTTCTCATCGGAGGCCCGCATAATAGCATGTGGAGCGCTCGGACGGTCAGAGGTCGAAACAACGGACTGAGCTCGCCAAGCTTGTGCTGCCCTAGACTTCTTCACTCTAGTGCGTGAGGGCACATAGTAGGAAGAGTCTAAGTGATGTTGCAGAGAGTCAGAGAGATCAGGACCATAGGAGAAGCGATCGAAGACTGAGCCTGAGCCGCGTGGAGCAGACAGCACGCGGTTGGAATCAACAGTCTTTATGCGGCTGGCAATCGTAGCCGCATGGGCTTTCTTCATGCGGCTGGAAGTCTCGGCCACATAAGTATTCTTCATGCGGCTGGGAATCTTGGCTGCATAGGTATTTTGCATCTGGCTGGTAGTTTCGGCCGGATGGACATCATGCATGCGGCTGACAATCTTGGCCACATGAATGTTCGGCTTCTTCCTGGAGCACATAGAATCACTCTTTGCCCCTGCAAGTCCAGCATCGTAGTGCTTTCCTCTGCCGAACTTGAGGATAGCAGAGTCCTCTATGGCTTGAAGTGGGGCCGCATGAGAGTTGCCTTCGCCGTATTGGACAGCAGAGAGTACTCCGTCCAGAGCTTGGGGAGGAGCAAATGATTTTGGCCTCCACTCCCTGCGAGCCTTCTTTGTGCGGGTTCGCTTCTGGACCGGGCCAGCGCTCCCGTCGGAGAGCATTTCTTCAAACGTCTGTTGGTCAAAGCGGACGACCATCTTCTGTTGTATGGAGCCAAGTTTGGCTGCATCCGATTGCGTCACCAACTTCTCAGCCGTGGAGAAGTTTGTCCCCAGCAGAGTCGCCATCGTGTTTGCCATGGACTTTTACTTCAGTGGGAGTAGGAATAATTTTTTGGTTTTGTATATTGATTAAAGTATTCAATGCAAACCAGGTGACACCTCTCGTTAAAGGAGACAAATTCGGTCTCAATCAAGTACCCTAAGGTTAGCCTTAAAATTAAGAAAATACAATAGATTTTCCGTTCATGACCAGTTGTAGGGAGTCTAATGTATGTTCAAGTATGTACGCGTCTGGATATTGTGTACATAGTTGGGATGTTAGGCAGATATTTAAGCAAATATGAGATAGATCATTGGGTAGCAGCCAAACTACTTAAGTAATTAATAGAGAACAAAGAATTATATGCTCTTTGTAGGAGATCGAATAATTCTGGAGATCATAAGGTATTCCGACTCCGATTTTGTTGGATGCCAACACAGTAGGAGATTCACATCAAGTCATGCTGACTAATGTAGATATATTTTGGATGAGTGTCAAACATGCACTCAAAATTTCTTCCACCATGGCAGCAAGGTTTATAACATGCCATGGGGCATCTATTCAGAGAATACGGTTGCAAAATTTTGTCACAAGGCTGCGCCTACAGTACGGTGTTGAAAGACCACTTAAATTATGGTATGACAATAAATCAGCAGTAATGTATTCCAATAACAACAGAAACTTGTATAAGTCAAGGATATTGACATAAATTTTCTAGTTGTGAAGGAAAGAATTCAGAATGGTTAAAGTGTCCATATAGCACATTATGACAAACTCCATTTTAGCGGATCTGCTCACAAAAACATTATCACCCAGGGTCTTTCATGAGCATACTGCTCATATGGGTGTTATCTCAATTAAGTATATGGCAATATAGTGGGAGTTTGTATTTTATGTATTTGGGTGCTATTTGATTTTGGACACATTTATATATTAAAGTATTTTGGATATTTATCTGATCAGATATATGGAAATTCAGTTCATTATGTTTTCATTATGTTAAAGTATTGATCTCATTAAAGTTAAGGAGGACCAGTTGGAAATAGACATGTATTGATCACATTGCGTGTAATTTCCATGCTACGTATCCATAATTGATCTATGTCATTTAGCTATATTGGTATATGTGACCATTGATGGTTTAGTTACGCTATATGTGACGAATGCCGCTTTGATCCTATGTTGATATGGTTAATGGACGAGATTGTCCAGATATACCCTAAGGATTAATGTAGCAATTTATGAGCTCACCAAGGTTAACACAATTATAAGGTTACATATGTAGCCCAGTGGGAGATTGTTGGAATTATTCAATAATTAAGGGGCCACTCATGTAAAATTAATTGTGTTTGGGCTATCTAAATAATTAAGCCAAATTAAAGTGGTCTATTTGGAAATTGGCTTAAAGGTATAATTGTCATGGAATTAATGTGTAGATACCGGAGATAATTCTAATTTGACGAGGGGCCAAATTAGAAATATTAAAACATATAAATATATGTATTCATCAGGGTTATGGTCTCCAACTTATACGGCCACCAAAAGAGAGGTTTTCTCTTTTTCTCTTCTGCATCTCCATCAACAGAAAGAGAGGGACAAAGGATTCGGATTCTTCTTTGTCATTAAGGGTCGTAGCAAGTTGGAAGATCGAACCTAATAAAGAGACGTTCACTTCAAGATCCATCAAGTCTAGTAATGGATTCAGGTACACTTCCGCAATTTAATTTATGTTCTTCATCTCATGAATCGACAGGGTACAATAAAATTTCTAACATTATCTGTTTGTGTATTTGCTTCAGTAGACATTTAGTTCTAATTCAAAGTTCAAATAAAAATGTTTTTATTTTTCGTATTTTAGAATGTTCTACTTGTATTACTACTGCTTGACACAGCTTATTGTCGCCGTCTCACAACGGTACAGGCTGGACATAATCCGACTGGACCCAGTATCTTGGAATCGGGTCGTGACATCAACCACGGACAAAGAGACATGGAGGGAGGAAGATGCAAACAATATGGCAATAGAAACATAAGAAAGACAAGAAAGACGGGAAGGAGAAATTAATGGTTGTATTCCAAGAACAAAACATTGCTGCTATGAAACGAATAGTAGGGACAGAAGGAAAAGGCTCCTCGCAAGCAGGGAGATCGGCCAGCAATTCTACCTCAAGCAAAAAGAGACATGCTAGTTCGTCGGCAGAGGGCTCTCGTCCTTCATACTCAACTCTGATATTAGATGGAGAGGAGACGGGAACTGACAACCCCATAGAGGAATGTCAACTCCGCTTGGTAACTGATAACCCAGAATAGCAAAAACATATTGAAGACGGATGCATACGGAACCAGACGGCAACGAGGGGTACTCAACAAATGTAAGAAACGCAAACATCTACCCGAGATGTTAGCGATAGGGATCAAAAGGGACATCAACTATCTATATAGATTTCGATCATCACTTGGAATATACATGGAGTGTGCTCGATCGAGAGATGGAGGGAGGTGTGTAGCAAGTTGAAACAAGAGCAATATACCATCAGTGTGCTCCTGGGGACGAAAATCGAATCGGAGCGCATAATAGTTAGAAGAACTCCCCACAATTAGGGCCAAACGAATAACCTTGAGCAGATGTGGCCATAAGGCTTACCCATTTCGATATATTAATGGGTGGCCTCTCATACCTGGGTAAAAAGAGGCGATCAGGCAGGGCATTATAACCATCGACACCGGAACAACACAGTACAAGTTTGCCCATTGTCTGAAGCGGGTGAAACAAGAATTAAAGCTTTGGGTTCGTTCATGTCCTAGTGGAGAACTCACTTCAAAGAGACAAGAGCTCATTTTTGTCCAAAAAAAGCTGCATGGAGACCTCCTCAATATCGACCTCATCAGGGAGAAAGAGAGTTGGTCGACGATGTGGGCAAACTACAACTTTAGAAGCAATAGCCGCTGCCCAGCGCTCGTGGCTGAAACAGGGGGGTCGGTGCACACGCTTCTTTTATGACATCATCTGAACGAGGCAACACCGTAACCGAATCCAAAAGATAATAGATAGCAATGGTAACATTGTCACTGCAGTAGACAATATCTGAGAGACAGTAGCTAGGTACTTCGAAGATCTCTATAATCAATCTAGTTACTTAACAAGTTCCCCTTCCCTTGTTTACAAAAAAATAGTAACGCAGGCAGGTAATGAGCGTCTTCTTGCCCCAATCTCCACGGAAGAATTAGAACAAATAGTAAAGCAAGCGGATCCAAACAAGGCGCCTGGGCCATATGGCTTTGGCAGCAAATTCTACAAATCTCATTGGGGGGGCCTGAAAGACCGAGTCTTAAAAACAGTTTCAGAATTCTTCGAGAAAGGTAAGTTACTGAGAGAGCTAAACTATATGTTCCTCACACTAATCCCCAAAAAAGAAGGAGCGACGGACCCAGCTGACTTTCGACCTATAGCCTGCTGCAACTTCATCTACAAAATTATTACAAGCATCATGTGCCAAAGAATAGAAGATTTGATGATCGATCTAGTATCTCGCAATCAGGCAACATTTGTCAGGGGGCGTTCAATCTTGAAAAGCTCTCTACTGGCCCATGACTTTGTCAGAGAATTTAAAAAACCAGGAGGACAAAAGGCATGCATCAAGCTCGATCTACGGAAAGCATACGACTCCGTTAACAGAGAGTATGTCTGCCACATTATGCTTGCCATGGGATTCTCGTCTTACTGGGTGGAAAGAGTGAGGTAGTGTATCTCGACTACTACCTTCTCGGTACTCATCGAGGGGCAGTCGACTGGGTTCTTCACTAGTAACAAAGGGCTCCGACAGGAAGACCCTCTCTTGCCATACTTATTCACCCTGGTTATGGAATACTTGACATGTTTACTGGATGAGGCGGTTGTATGGAAACGAATTCAGCCACTACACAGACAGATCCAACCGCACGTGAGTCATCTAATATATGTCAACGATTTACTGGTGTTCCAGACACCGACCATGAGCGGACTTAGAGCCTTGTCCGATATCATGGACACATTTGGCAAATATACAGGGCTTACATTAAACAAAGATAAAAGTCATGTCTATTTCAACAAAACATGCCCTGACAAGGAAACTCGTGCACAAGTGTTGGGAGTTGGGCGAGCTGAACTACCTGTGAAATACTTGGGAATACCCCTGATATTAACTATGCACGAAATGAAGACTATCAATCTCTGGTAGATTACATATAGAAACGTATAAAGGGATGGCAAGCGCAAAGCTTATGGTTCGGAGGCAGGATTAACTGGTAAGATCGACCATCACATCTATTGCAAATTACTGGCTACAAACTATTCAGCTCCCCAAAGCCACGGTGCAACAAATTGAAAAGCGATGTGCAAAATTCATCTGACGAGGGGGCCTCCACGCCATTGCGTAGGATACACTTTGCAGGCCGGGGTCGGGCTTCGATCATTGGCGATGATATGCAAGGTCGCTGAGATCCGATTAGCGTGGAGGTTCATTCAGGGCGACTCTCTATATATGGGCGGATTGGATGCATAGTAAATATCTCAGGGGATCGAATTTCTGGGAATACCGACAAAACAACAACGAGTCGGTAACATTCAAACACTTACTTCGTTGTAGGGGGGACATCAAACACCATATCACCCAAATATTCTATGATGGAGGAAACACTGATCTATACTTAGATCCATGGATCAAGCAGACAAGCCTACTCCAAATCATTGGACCTCATGAGGACCAGGCCGCACACAGAGGCATTAGAGTGAGCTTATCCGTCATGGTTACTGGAAGCCAGAAGACCATCGGGCGGCTAGGCTAGCTGCAGCGACCATCAAACAATGCAAAATAGAGAGAACACTTGGGTGCAACATATGGGTATGGTCGGATACACAGACAACAAGCTTTGAATCTAATAGAGTATATGACAAATTTAGATAACACAATGAGGCGTTACCTAATGGTGAAATGGTCTGGAAGGCGGGGATTCCACGCAAAATGCAATTATGTTTTTACAAGGTGTGATACTCAAGATACTGATGACTAAAGATCGACTACAACACTTCGGAGTGCAACTAGCTGATTGCAATTTTCTACTATGTCAGCAAAACCTGCAGTCCATATCACATCTATACCTAGCATGTCCGATGTCCAAACTCATATGGCACGCTCAGTTAACAAAGATGGGACTGCCGCCCAGTACAGAAGATGGCATTGAAGAGGCTATACAAGATATCAGAGGATCCAGAGGTAGGGGAGAGGCATGGTATCGAGAAGCAAGTGCTAGGCTCGTATCAGCTATTTGGCACATATGGAAAGAACGGAACAATAGGGTGTTCTTAGGTACTAGCATGGTACTCATAGGTATAGTACGCAACATATAACATGATGTAAGAGAGATGGGCAAGATGATGCCTAATTAATGGCTCTGAGGATAGAAAGATGCTTGTAATATTATGTTCTTATCAATAAATTTACCTAGTTCCAATATATATATATATATATGGAACTACCTCGGTTGTCCTCTTGTGTACGGAAAATCCAACGCTGGTATCTTTGAGAACTTGATCACAAGAATCAGGAAGAAACTTGAAGGGTGTCACGACCCGCACCATAGAGTAAGGGCACGAGAAGTGGGTACGTCCAGTCTACGCCGCAGTATCGGCGGTAGAACGTTGTCCTAGGTCACAATATCTAACAATATAAAGCTAAGCAGTTTATACTCCCCGAATGGGGGTGACATAGCAGAAAGTAAACTCAATCACAACTAAGGCAGATAATAAGATAGCAGATAGATAAATAGATAAAACTGCTGAACAGAAAGGAAATTCCAAGTACAAACAGAGAGTCTAAGTGTCTAAGATAAATACATAATCCCAGATCCTAAGTACCAATATATACAATCATCCATAGAATATTGTAAATGTAAACATCCTAATCTAAGGGTGTGTCATCCACAGCTAGTGGGACCTGCTGCTGGTCCAGGTCCAGGCACTCATCTAAGGTAGCACCGTAATAGGTATCCACACCAGCCTCCTCCTCGTCCTCTGTAATATTTTCAACAGGTCCAGTCAGGACAGGAGCGAGTACAATACATCTCAACAGTTCATAGTAGGTTAAAAAATATAATCATGCAGTAAAGTAAGATATAGATACTGAAGAAAATACAGTATTGTAACACCCACTTTTCTAGAATAAGGGTAAATTTGAACTTTTGTATTTTAAATCATTAAAATATTTGATTTTAGTCATGATATGATTTTTGGTGATTTTTAGTTATTTTAAAACTATTTAATTGAGTGAAATGTGAAATTGGTGTTTTGCTAGTGTAACCTTAGTCATGCATGACCTAGAAGACTAATCATGACCAAGGAGACCTAATCATGTGTTTAGGATTTCAAATTTCTACTTTTAAGCCTAGGGGTATTTTGGTCATTTTGACACTTTTGTGAAATTGTAAATTATATGAATTAAATATGTGTTAGTTAAATTGTTGAGACTTGACCTAGAAGTTAGCCTAATCTAGATGTTAATCATGACCCTAGAGACTAAGTTAGAGGGTTTCAATTAGGTAATCAAATTAGGGTAATATCTAGATATTTGTTAGAAAGATATTTTAGGCTAAAGGTTAAAGAAGGCTACTTTAGTTATGAGCCATTAGATTGCCTTGAAAATGTTGGAGAAACCTTAGCCACTCATCCTAAACCCTAACCCTAACCTAATGGCAGCCATCACACATTCCCTCCCTCTATAAATACAACCCATTAATCATTAGCACCCTTTTTAATTCATTTTAATTGCTTCCTTTAGTATTCTTCCCCAATTCCTCCCCAAATGCCCAAATCAACTCCAAATTGAGCCTAGTTTCTTGCATTGGGATCCCCTACCATTGAGGGTGCTAAGGGAAGCTAGCTAGCAAGGTTGCACAAGCATTTGGCATCACCAAGTGAAGAGGACACCCCCCCTATTCTAGGCTTTTTATTGAGTTTTCACTCAATAGGTAAAATGCCTCTAAACCTATTAATATTGTGTTTTCTCTTCATGGTTGCATGCATCTAGGTACCATGGACCTGTAGGCCAAGTTTGGTAGGATATGGATGTGGTTTGGTGTCCGTATCGGTGTGTAGGAATAGGTGTTTGATGAAATGATTGTTAGAAATAAATGTTGCTAATTAGAAATTGTGTTTGAACAGATTTGTAGGTCTATAGGTGCTAATTAACTTTAGTGAAGACTGAGCTAGGGTTCGTGTCATGTCCGTGTCCAAAACGGACACGAACTCACTGCACGACACCCGGTTTACATGCCCTGCTACCCGACCCTAAATTCTCTCTGTGTAGGACACGTGGACACGTGCAAATTGACACAGAGGAGGGGGCTATCACTGACAGACCCCCCCTCGAGTTTCACGACACGTCGTGTCGTGTCGGACACGAAATCACGATCGTACCGATTTTACACTGAACTGTGCACACGAAAAATCAGCACTGACACGCACTTCGTGTCGTGTCCTGTCACCACGTGGACACGATGCAGGGTATCGATCGTGTAGCCCTACATGTGGGCCACACGTGTGCACGGCCACGTGGCTCCACGTGGCCTGTGTCGAGTGCACGAGTCCATGGACTCGCTGTACGACGCTGTATGCACGCGTATGTGTCTACGTGTGTGCGTGAGTATTTGGACACGTTTGTGTCCAGATTTTTGACACATTATGGTTCGACTGACACAATCATATGTAGTACTCTGATTACCAACCATTAATTTGTGTATTAACATGTTTTTTTTGAATTCGAATTGGGTTTCTCCTATCCGACTGATACACAGTCCTGATTCTCTTTTTTCTGATTTTTAAAGTGTAATTAAACTGAATTCTTGATGATAATTGTCACGTTTGATTCTCACACATGTGTAATGGATCACTGCAATATTGATTATCGATTGGTGTTAGGTTTTTGGTTTACGAATGAAGTTTTGAAGGTTTAACTGTTAGCTAATTCAACTGCCATTGCTGTGAACAGTTTCCTTTACACTCACTTCACACCCATGCATAACCTGAAATTGAGTTCCCCTATTTTGAAACCTGAGAACAACATGGAATTGAGTGAAATGGTGTTGTCTGATACACAGGTTCCTAATGCACAGTTCATGTATGTTTTAATTGAATTTAAGTTTGGAAATTGTTCTTAACTGAATTGGGAATTGATTATAGGCTTTGATTTTAAATACTTTGATATACAAAACTGAGTTTTTGGGTGTTTTAGAAAACTAAAATTATGGTTTACATTCCTATCTAAGGTCTGAGAACCACATTGGTTAATGACACACACACAGGTCTCATGTATCACTCACCCACACTTGTTCCCTAGAACCTGAGTTCTAGTAGTAATGGAATTTGAGTATCAATATATATATTAACTATCAATATATGCATTAGCTGAATTAGGAGTAGGGATAATGCCAAAAACTGAGTTTTTAATGCTAATTAGGATGTTTTTAACTGTTAATAGGAAACTGAAATGTTAACTTGATTATTAACTGAAATAAAACAGGGATTGAGTTTGTTACTTGATGACTGAATTGATTTGAAATTGGGTTGAACTGATAACTGTTCATTCACTGTTAACCAAGATAACAGTTGCTATGTATTTATTTTCCTGAGTTCATTACACAGGAATCCTGATATACTGTCAACTATCCTACACACCCTCACCAATCCACACACACACACACACTCTCTTAAACCCTTCCTTCTTTATATAGATGTATATATATACATAATGTGTGTGCATAGGTTCCTACATATATATGTATATTGAAGTGAAGGTAGATGCATATATATTGCTATTATGTAGTTGTGTGCCCTGTTAGCTAATGTATTAGCTATATGTTAGATAGCTATTTGTTTACTTAGATATTTGTTTTTATAGGCCTATTGTATAGTGTTGCCCTATAGCCTATTATGATGTTGTCTATGTTTAAATATGGTATAGATATGTATGTGTGTTGGTTTGTAGACTTGTATAGTCTTGGTTAGCCTTAGTTGACTTTTAGAGTTGACCTTGGTCTAGTTGACCTAGAATTGGCTTGTTAAGCCTAAGTTTGACCAACCTAGACTAGTTTGACCAAGTTTAACCTCGTTTGACCTAGTTTGACTAAATTAGACTAGAATTGACCTAGTTGGACAGTTAGGGTTGACCAGAGTTGACCAAAGGTTGACTTTAGCCTAGATTGACCCCAAATATCATGTAGATGCATTGTAGTAGTCTATTCCATTATTTTAGACTTGTTGTAACTTGTGTTGCTCTGATTAGGAGACAGACACCTCTCCTCAGGCAGTACATCCTCTTCGGACATTCAGTTATCAGGCGAGTACATTCTCTGATCGTTTCATACTTGTCACGACTTATATTCTCCCTCTAGATTACTTTTACTTGATGCTGTCACGTTATCATCACGGATTGGTACTATATGGATCTCTTCTTGGGATGTTATCCCCCTTAGCGGGCGCATCGGATACTTTATGACATGTGTTTCATGTACATCATGTATTCCTTGCTTTTGTGTTATTCATGTACACTCATGTTCTCTCATGTTCTTTCATGTACGTTCATGTACTTTCATGTTCTTTCATGTACGCTCATGTTTTCTCATGTGTTTCCTGTGTAACCAAAACATCATGTCCGTAACGTAACTGGACTGGATCCTTGTGTATTGATTGTGGGTAGGGGTGAGTATAAATGGTCATGTGATTTACCATCATGTACACTCTGTTACTTTTCATGTTTTATCATGTACAACCTAAGCCAATTATATGCCATCTCGTACTCTAAATCACTAGTCACTTACAGTTCTTACTTATCATGTATATATTTTCAGTTATCAAATATCTCTTCTGTTTCATGTACATCTTCTTACAGCGTTTCATGTATCTTACTCTATTGCTTGCTTTATATTTCCTGCCATGATATGAACTGCATGAGATGTAGTGTGCTCGCTCCTGTCCTGACTGGACCTGTTGAAAATATTACAGAGGATGAGTATGAGGCCCTATGTACCACCTATTACGGAGCAGGCTTAGACGACACCTGCGACCTGGTTTCTCTGGAGGACCCAGCTGCAGTACAGGATGCTACTCCCATAGTCTAGGCTAGACAGCTAGGCTTTATCTTTCTTTTCAGCATTGTTATTGACTTTCAGTTGTTGTTTTGAGATGTATATATTCTTTCATATTCTGTAGTTGAGACTTTGTATTCGGGATGTTGCTGAAATGTTATCTTAGACACTTAGACTCTTCTGATCATCTGTATTTTATTTTGAGTTCTATATCATATCGTACTTCTTCTTCCTTAGTTGTGATTGAGTTTACATTCTGCTATGTCACCCCCATTCGGGGAGTATAAACTGCTTAGCATTATATTGTTAGATGTTGTGACCTAAGACAGCGTTCTACCCGCCGACACTGCGGCGTAGGCTGGACGTACCCACTTCTCGTGCCCTTATTCTAGGGTACGGGTCGTGACACGTATGTAAACAGAGAAAGCTGTAATAGAAATATATATACTGTAATAGAGAACTATCAGTGGCTAGTGAGTCAGAGTACAACATAAACATGTGAATGGCATAGGAGATTCTGGGAATTATACTATAGAGTGATCTGGGAATTACACTACTTGGATATTATTCACATGTCTACTTCTACTCTCCCATACCCCCAATCAATACACAAGGATCCAACCAGGTTATGTTATGATTCCATGTAATGGCCCACAAGGGGTGATACATGGTAAGTCCCATAAATGGGGATTCTGGGAAACCCAATAAATGGGATAAGGATTTAAAGAAGACTCTGTGATCATAAGAGTATATGTCACAAGTGATCAAAGAACCAATGAAGCATAGTGATACGCCATGTAAGTGAAACGCACAGAACATGTAGTACCCGATGCTCCCTGAAGGAATAACATCTCAAGAAGGGATCCATATAGTATTAATCCGTGTGACCAACGTGACAGTATCAAGTAAAGTAATTTAATGCAAGAAAATAATTCTAAGCAGGATATGAAATGATCAGAGAATGTACTCGCCCGTATCTGATTGTCCAAGATGAAAGTACTGTCCGAGGAGTGGTGTCTGGCTCCTATTAGAACAGCACAAGTCACAACAAGTCCAGAATGGTAATAAGATGCACTACAATGCGTTCTACATGAATCTAGGTCAGTCTAGACCAAAGTCAACTCTTGGTCAACCCTAGAAGTCAAACTAGGTCAACCAAGTCAAACCTAAGTCAAACTAGTCTATGCTAGTCTAACTAGTCTATTCTAAGTCTAACAAGACTACACAAGTCTAATCTAGGCTCACTAGTCAAGCAGACACACATATACACCCATAGGCTAAGAGACTAGGCCATAGGCTATACCATGCCTAAAACCAACCATAAATCACATCTACACAAGACTATACCTATATCTAAAATAATACACATATTACTATATTATTATAATCTAATATAGGAATACATAACATATAGGCTAACTATATGTATATATCACCCAACATATTTATATCTAATATATTTATAATATGGTACACATATGCATATAGGTACCCTTAATATCACACATATACATATATTATCTATATATACATTTCACATATATATTACATTGAGAATAGGAAGGGATGTGTGTGTGTGTCATGAGTGAAGTGAGGGTGTGATGGGCTAAGGCATGGCAATGGGGTATGTGTGATAACTTGTGTGTGTTAGGCAAAATAGGAAATCAGTGAAGCATGGAAAAACAGTTCAGGTATTTAGAATGAAATCATTTCCCAGTTAAGCAAAATGAAACAATGCACTCATTCAATCTCAGTTTTACTGTGAGAAGGTAAGGAACCAATCTCAGGTTTATGGGAACATTTCAATACAGTTTTCGAAAGGAAAGGAAATCAGTGAGCTATCTTAGTGAAGTCTGGAAAATAGTGAATCACATAACATGTAATCATTTCAGTATTCAGTTAAAAAATAGGAAAGAACCAACTCAACACCCATTCAAAAAGGAAAGGAAATCAGTACATGTTTTAGGCATAGAAAATCAGTCCAGGTATAGGAAACTGGAAAAGTTGACACATTGAAACAACATTCATTACAGCTCAGTCTAAAGAAGGGAATGGGAACCAATTTCAGTTTATAGGTAATCTGTTCAATCTACAGTTCATTAGGAAACACAATATCAGTTAAGTTAAAGAAGAAAGGTAACCAATATTAAACATTCATTTCAGAATTCAGTTGACAGAAGGCATTGACAGTTTACCAATGAATAAACCTTCATTCTCAGGTTTATGTTCAGGGAAAAAAAATCAGTATTGAGAAAGAACTCAGTTCAGCAAAACCCAATTATCAGTTTAACATTGAAGCCCAACATATTGACAACTAACCCAATCCAAAACAGTCAACAGTGTGCTATTTCATCAATAAGAAGTCTGGGAATAATCTCAGGTTTAAGAAGAATGTATAGTTGACAGGAAGGGGAGGAAATCAGTGAAGGTTTTCAGAGATTCAATCTCAGTCTAACAGTTTATGAACAATCATCAGTTAAAGAGGAAAGGAAATCAATATCTCAGCTAACAGTATTTCGAACTCATACATTTCCAAATCCCATTCTCAATATAAAGCCTATTTAGTTTAAACTGAATCAATCATTTAACCAATGAATAGATCAGTTCATAATCTCAGGTTATTAGGAAATTGAAATCATTCCAACACAATAAAAGGAAAAATAAATCTCAGTTAAATGGATGGGAGGAAAACCAATTCCCTAGTTCAGTTTACAGTTAACAGTGTTTCGAAATGGGAAGAAATCAGTAAATCTCAGGTATTTATCATTTCGAAAAGGGAAAGGAAATCATCTCAGTTTCAGTCCATATCAAACAACACTTAGATTATACATTGAAAATCATTCAGTTCAAATAGGAAGAAACCCAAATCCTGTTGACAGTTTAAAACATTCATTTCCATCACATATGTCAAATTCTTATTTACAACCCCAAAAGTCTAATTCGAATGCAATATACCTAGCTAAACATGAATTATAATATGTGGGGGTAATTAGCAGTGCAAAACATCACCTAAACAGGGCTTAATAGTTTGGGAAAATACTGAAAAAAAATAAGTATCAGGAAGTATCAGAAATATGCAGTTCAAACCCCCATTCGAACCAATCCCCACGCTACACAAACCAAACTAATATGTAACTAATTTAACATAGATAATATAATATATTTAGGATCTAATTAACAACTAAAAACATGAATTAATTCATTAAAAACTGAATTGAAAACAGAGAACAAAATAGCACTGATACACGCACAGTGCACTGCTCGTGCACACGCAAATGTGTGTCCGACACGACACGAGAGGTCGTGCCACATGGGGGACCCCGTGTCAGTCATGGACACAACATGTGTGTCGAGTTTCGTGAGCCAAAGTGTCGTGTCCAGCTCGGAATCAAGCCCGAGTAGCAGGGCATTCATCCTGCCAGCGCGCGCGTATGGGCACAGCGTGTCCGCGTGTCTGTGGGGACTCGACACGACACCAAAACACGCTCAGTACACAAGAAACACGTAAGCGACATCAAAACCTAATTTCCTATTCATTTAGTTTCCTAAAAATCACTCGAAATGTCCATTGGGGCATTTCATCAAACACATGCACCATGACACTGATACGTGTCCAAATAGGACACAAATTGGACACGAAATCTAGGGTTTCCTATTCCTACAGTTAGTTAGGCCTAGGGCTCCCTAGATATGCAGTAAAATCAGAATTCTATGGTGTAGAATGAAAGTTACCTATATGTATCAAAATCCTCGAAAAGCTCCAAAGAGAGGTGTTCCTCTTGATATCCAAACTCCTTCAATTTGCCCAAACTCTGAAATTACTCAATAACAGCAGCAAGAGGAATAAAATTAGAACCTATTGCAATTGGTTTGGGGGAAAAAGGAGTTGAAATAGATTTTATAGGATTTAATGAAGATGGAGACTTACCTCTTTCTAAAATTTTACAAAATTCCTAATGGAGGCTAGCCCTAACTTTGAGGAACATTAAATAGAGAGGGGGGGATCATGTGGCCAGCCATGGGCTGTTGGAATAGGGCTAGGATTCCATGGTGTGGGCCTATGGGCTTCTAACGCTTAAGTCATTAGTCATGACTTATGAAGTCACAAGCCATTCTAGCCTAATCAATTCCTAATCTCTCCAAATAAGTTCTAATGAGTTAATCATCACTAACTTAGGTCAAGCTAAGGTTACTTAACCTAACCAAGTGGTCATGACCTAGGTTAGTCTCTAGGTTAGTCTGTTAGTCAACACTAGTCAAAGTCAACTATAGGACCAAAATCATTTATACTAAAAATCATATTAATTCTAATAAATCTAAATAATACTAACTATCACTAACCATGGTTAGCTAAGACTAGCTATGACTAATCTAGGTTAGGTCCAAACCAAGTTAGGCTAATCACAAAACATGGCAATCAATTAAATAATATTAAAATCACACCATTCTTAATAATACATTAAATTCCAAATAATATATATTAAATTCAATTAAAATTACAAAATGACAAAAGTACCCTCGAACTGGAAATGATAAATGAAACACCCTAATCACATGGCTAGGCTCTAGGTTAAGCTGTCTCTAGTGTTACACTATCAAAACACCAAAATCATAAGTCATGATTTAAAATAGTTTTAAAATGATTTAAAAATTACCAAAAATTATATCATGATTTAAAATATCATTATTAAAAGATTAAAATAACAAAATTTTAAAATTACCCTCATTTGGAAAACTGGGTGTTACAAAGGGTGGCATAATGCCACTCTATCCCCAGACGGTAAGATGACCCTCATCAATCACGTGCTCACCTCCATCCCCATCCACACTCTGGCTGCATGCTCCCCGCCTAAGAAGGTTCTTTCTTCTATCGAACAGATCTTTTGCAATTTCTTTTGGGGGCATTGCAACGGCCAAGACAAGCATCACTGGGCTAGCTGGGAATCCATGGCCCATCCGACTGTAGAAGGGGGATTGGGATTCACCAAGCTCACCCACATCGTTAAAGCCTTTTCGATAAAATTGTGGTGGAATCTTCGCACGAGCAACAACTTATGGACCAGGTTTTTAAAGGCCAGGTATTTCAAGCACATCCACCCTTCCATGGCCATATCCAACAGCAGATCCTCAGTGGCTTGGCATCGTATCCTTATCGGGAGAGACCTTGCCGAGCCCGCGATGAGACTGCGATTGGGGACTGGCGATTCGGACCCATTCCTGGAGATATGGGTTAGGGATAGCATGATCCCGAGCCTCACAGAGACCCCGAGAGACAGTAAGATTAGAGACCTGTGGAATCCCACTACCGACGACTGGAACTGGGACAAAATTCGGGAATGGTCCGGTAATGAAACGGCGGACAGAATCCGTGCATGCGGATTAAGTATCAGCCACGAGGCAGATACGCTGATATGGACATCCGAGGCCTCGGGAGAATTTTCGGTGAGGTCGACGAGAATCGCTGTCCAGGGAATCGGGCAACCGCACCTTTCTATTGCCCACTACCGGCAATCCTGCATCCCAAAGAAGTGGTCTTTCCTAATGTGGAGAGCCATCAGAAAGAAATTGCCTACTGACGATATCCTCAACACCATTGGCATTAGCCTAGCATCAGCATGCGCGTGCTGTTCTGATCGTCAAACGGAGACTATAGACCACATATTCTGCCAAGGGAGCCTGCCACGCAGTATCTGGAGGACCCTTAACCAGCACTTCAGTATGGAGCCGAGTGGTGGACGCTTCAACAGTCTAGCGATCTCCTGGGGTTCAACCTCCCATGGCTACCAGATCGTCGCAGCGGCCGCCACGTGGACTATTTGGAAGAATCGCAACAAGGCGAGATACGAAGGTCGCCAATACTCAGACGACCAGCTCATTAGGGAAATCTTCCGCCAATGCCGTAAAAGGAGCACCGGGTGCTCCCACAGTCCGAAAGCATTCTGGGCCTCTCTCCACCCCTAACTCGTGGTGGTTGAATCGTCTCTCCCCCTCGTCTTCCTTTTGGTGATATACTTGTATAGGCTTTTTCTGCCTTGTATACGTGTGTCACGCCCCAGAACCAGAACACTGGAGAGCGGGGGCAGACATAGCCAGCTACGTATAATGAAATGGGATCCACTCCACTATACGGTCACGGCTGTCTAGATATATGAGGGTTTATCTACAAGCCATCAGTCTCCTATGGTCAATAACAAGCCTAGTGTCTCAATCACAAGTAAGCAAATAAATGTTACAAGATGTAAGATCACCAAATATACAATAGTAAGGCGTCCCAAACATTATATATTCAGCTGATCATGAAGCTAGTCGTTACAAAATGTCAAGACTAGCAAGAGTTTCAGTCATACATGATCAACCCTAGGTTGCCAATCATGTTACAGCCCGTAGGCAGACAGTAAGTAAAAATGTACACGAGCTAACACTTGCTCGGCGGCTAAACGCCTCAAAAGAATAATTTTACAATAGAGTGGGAGAGCCAAAAATAACCCACTCGTTGCCAGGATTCCGTCTAGTCGTCACCATCTGGCTGGAAAATCGGTAGATCCTCTGGAGCTGCTCCGGAATCTGGCCATACAAAACCAGCTGGGTCAGACCCCAGAAAAAGCAAGTGCCACAAAGGAGGCTTCACTTAGGAACTAAAACCAGCAATTAGCACAAGAATATAATTACATAAAAGACAGTAATGAAAAGGCTTGATATTAAAAGAATAACAACAGCAAACTGAGTACGAAGAAACCATTCAAGTAGCCAGGTCACAACCCTTAAACCAAACAAGGACCGGGGTTGTAACCCTTTGCCTGAATAGAACTCCGCCTCCCAAATCTTGTTGGTAAGGTAAAACGTATCAAGCATGACAGGTGATATACGATGAGATAACCATGGGACTATTCAGATAACCAGGTTACAACCCGTAAACCAAACAAGGACCGGGGTTGTAACCCTTCGTCTGAACAGAACTTGGCTTCTCCCACCATTTATCGGCAAGATAAAATAAGAAAACAGGTCATGTAACAATCTTGTACAGGATCAAGACAAGACTAGACTGATTATTCCTCATCCAACAATCACGGCCAAGCAATAAGTACGGCTTGATACTTTAACTAACTAGGGTTATCATAGGCCTAGTTACTAACAAGATGCAGTGAGATGTTCCTCCAGCCACAAGCCCTGCAGCTAATCCAGGTTATCCAGGCGACTTGGATTCATTAAGCAGTTATCAATAATTATTAGGTAGCTTGGTGTGCAACACATGACAGTGTGCGTAGAAATTGTTTCATGAAGTGCCCCACATGACAGTGGGCTGGAAATGTGCCCTACTCGACGGCAGGCTACAAGTCCAAACAATTGTGGCCGGGATAACGGGATCGCCTGTAACTGGGGAAATCTCTCATGACTACTGAATTATTCTAGTTATTAGCCTTAGTCGATTTCAGTGGGTATCCCTGACCGTGGTACTCAGGGGTCCCTGTCCTAGATATGATGCAAGACAAGACGGGTTTATTTGTACAAGCACAATCGTCCACGGTGTCCAGGTCATTCATTCTTGTCGTGTCAAGTAGCCGTCGCAACAGCTTATCAAGATATATCACGTTAGGTTTATCATGTCAGGAGTGCGCCACGACGAACCACTATCAAGAATTATCATGTCAAGTTATCATGTCAAATTTGTCAGGTCAAGTTATCTTGTCGGGAGTGCACCACGACGGGTCACTATCAAGACATGTCATTTATCAAGGAGGGAAGAAACTTGCGCAATTAAATAATAATATATATATAATATATATATATTCTTGAAGCCAAGGAGAAACTCTATAACTTTCATGTTGGGAGTGGGAAGAAATTCTAACCACAATTCAGGCAAATAAAACATTTAAACAATCAAACTGGACCCCATGCGGCCCAAAGTGGGAGAACATACATGCGGCCAAAGAGAGTGGGAAGGCCACCTATGCGGCCAGCCAAAGCTTATGCGGCCAGAAAATAACTGAAGGGGGCCATGTGGCCAGCAAGAAATATTCATGCAACCAGAAAAGTCAAGGAGAGAGGAACCCGCAATTAAATGCAAGCTTCCACTCAAGCAAAAGAAAAGGGACACGTGGCCACTCAAGTACTGGGGCCATGTGGCCTAAAATTACATGGATACAAACCTTGTGGGACCCTACTACAATTAATGCTTCATACTAATGAGGCCAGCACACCATGGTGTATGCGACAAAATATGGCACGTGGCCACTCAAACAATGCATGCGGCCAAGAATTATTGGCCATGCACATATTATATATATGTAGCCATGCGGCCAAGTTAAAATGGCTATATGCAAATAATTAAAGTAAGGCCATGCGGCTACAAATTTTCCTGAAGGTCAATACAAAGCCAAACAAATACTTCCCCATGGTTATGCGGCCAGCAAGAAATATAGGCCATGCGGCTAAGATGTTTCCTTATGCGGCTACAGTTGCAAGCAAGCCAAGCTTGTAAGCAAATAAGTGCTAATGCATGGAGGCAAGCTAATTAATGCTACTGCAAGCTAATAATGCATGCATGGAATTTAAGCTAATAAAAGCTAATGCAAGCTAATAATGCATGCATGGAATTTAAGCTAATAAAAGCTAATGCAAGCTAATAATGCATGCACCATGCGGCCAACTTTTATATTCCCATGCAAAACAATCTCTAAGTGCATGCAAATTAATGCTAGTAAGCAAGCAAACATTTGCCATGCAACAATGCTAATAAGCATGCAAATTAATTGCCATGCAACAATGGCTGATAGGCATGCGGCCATGCAAGTGCTAACAAGCAATTGCTAATGCCAGCAAAGCGGATGGCCTATGTGGCCCTGAATTGTTTAGTGGTCATGCGGCCACAACTCAAATGCCTATGCGGCCACAGTGCCAGCTAATGCATTAATGCATGCAATAATAAAGGGCCATGCGGCAAGGTTAGCTTGCAAATGCAAGCAAAATGCTAAGACTAATGCATTAAATGCCAATGCATTAAATGCGGCCTAGAGCAGTTAAATGCTAAGGCTAATGCATTAGTTAATTGGTCAACAGATGACAATTCCACAGGCGGCCAAGAATGGCATTGGCCATATGCGGCCAAGAATGCAAGCAATAATTAAATGGCCATGCGGCTCAGAGCAAATATGCTCATGCGGCCAATTAAATTAAATATTCAATTAAATGGCCATGCGGCTGGGAAAACACTTGCCGCATGAAATAGTCATGCGGTCAAGTACTGTTCTTCTTCTCCAATTTCCGAGAAGAAGAACACCATGAAGCCATGCTTCCAAGCTCTATAATTCCATCATCCAGAGTCCAAATTCGAACTTTCATAGGTCAAAATGGGACAGAATGAAATTCTCTACATCATGGAACCATCAAATAGCAAAAATATGTAGGTTTGTTAGATCAAAACTCGTGAGAACCGAAAATACCACAAAGCTAGATCTACAAAAAATTAACCACAGAAATGAAAAGTGCTAAGTACTAAAGTGGGTTAGAAACACATGAGGAAGACAATGGAACAATAAAAATGAACTTCCTCCATGAAGCAAGATGCACTTGCCTAAGCTCTACACTCTCTCAGGTTGGTGGAGAAGCAAAGATGGAGAAGAAGAAATGAGTAATGAGTAATAATGGAAGAGAGAGAGTGGAATTGATATTTATGGTGGGAGTGGTGGTAGGTGGGAGTGGTTCACATAAAATCAAGCAAAACCGAACCAAGCCAAACAAATCGAACCGAACCAAGATAAATCCATCAATGAAATGCCAAAATAAATCAAGCAGGGAGATATGCAATACGGGTCAAAATATGTACACGTATTCCAAATACGTAATACGAGATCTGGACATTACAACGTGTGCAGGCTTCGGCACTTTGAGCCTTCTTTAATAAAACGAGGAGTAGTTTCTTTAATATATATATATATATATATATATATATATATATATATATATATATATATATATATATATATAAGGATCAAGATCTCCACACTTTTTGCATCCCCAAGCATCCTCCCTATTTACACCGTTGAATGGTGCTTTAAGTCATCTAATCTTAACCATCAACGGTTAAGATTAGATGACTTAAAGCACCATCCAACGGATGTGAACATGGGGATTCTTGGAGATGCAAAAAGTGTGGAAATGCCTATCCTTCCTTATATATATATATATATATATATATATATATATATATATATATATATATATATATAGAGAGAGAGAGAGAGAGAGAGAGAGGATCAAGATCCCCACACTTTTTGCATCTCCAAACATCCCCCTATTTACACCGTTGGATGGTGCTTTAAGTCATCTAATCTTAACCGTTGATTTACCAATGGTTAATATTAGATGACTTAAAGCATATCCAATGGATGTGAACATGGGAATGCAAAAAATATGAAAATGCCTATCCTTCCTTATATATATATATATATATATATATATATATATATATAGGGTTAATTAGTTGTACCCCCCTATGGTTTGTACATATTTTGGTAATTGTCCCCGTTGTTTCAAAAATAAAGAATACCCCCCTGGCTGCTTAATTTTTCACTCATTTTCTTCTATGCACCAGGGGGGTACAACTAATTAACTTTATAAACCAGGGGGGTGTTTTTTATTTTTAAAATAACAGGGACAGTTACCAAAATACATACAAATCATAAGGGGGTACAACTAATTAACCCATATATATATATATATATATATATATATATATATATATATATATATATATATATATATATATATATATATATATATATATATATATATATATATATATAGAATAAGGGAGGTAGGGTGCCACCTCATGGGAGGGTGTCTACTTGTCACATCCCATGCTATCATCAAGCATATGGGTGCATGATGATAGTATGTGGGGGGTGACAAGTAGACACCCTCCATAGGGTGGCACCTCACCTCCCTCATCCTCTATATATATATATATATATATATATATATATATATATATATATATATATATATATATATATATATATATATTGTTTTGTTGCGTTGTATGTTATTTGGATCCACATCTTTCTCGCAGTTGGATTTCAAAATTATTTGCCTAACCAAACAGATTATACCTATCATCGCTAAGAGCATCATTAGTAGTTGGGACTCTCCAATGCAATTTGGAGCCCAAATTTTTTTAAAAAAGGTAAATGTAGAATGTGTTGGATTTGTATGAGAATAGTAGAAATGATAAAGTGAGCTCCGCTCCCAAAAATTGTGTGGTCAAAAATTAATGTAGGAAAAAAATAATATAAAGTTTAGAATCTAGAAAGTTGGGCTCCAAATTGGAACTTACTATTCTACAAAACGAGTTTCTACAATCTAGAATCTAGAAATTGGGAGGTCCAACCCTTAGCACTCATGGATGGATTGGGATCGAAATTGTAGAAATTGAAACTAGAAATGAGACTTATTATTTTATAAAATGAGCTCCTATATGCTAAATCTAGAATCTAGAAAATGGGATGGGTGATGCTCTAACAACGTGAGCCAGCTAAGTTCGATATTGCCAGTTGCTATTACTCGTCCCAAAATGGATCACCGGTAGGACCCACCGTGTGGACGGCTAAGATTTGCTGACAAACCCCTAAATCTAAGTTGCGGGCTCTGGTTTAGTTAACTCGGGTCGCGGTTCACGTGCTACGCTTCCCCGCCCGCCCCCTCATCGGAGCTCAGTTAGGGTTAGGTTTAGAAGCGAGAAATCTCGCGCAAATCTCGAAGAAATCCCCAAATTGAATCAAATTCCAACAAAAAGAGAACGTATTTCTACGCAAATGTAAGTTCCCAGCTCTCCCGTCTCCATTTTGATAAAAATTTCATGCAATTTAGCGTTCCCTACGTGATGCTTCGATGTCTACATCCATTCTGTCAATTTCTTGATTTTAGGGTTTCATTACATGACCTAACAGTGGAGTTAAAGTAAGAAAGTTCGAATATCTTGTTTAATTTCCAGATTCATCATCCAATGGAGAGCATAGAAACCCTAACTACATCATTAGAGTTTAGTAATTCCCATGACGAGGAGGAAGAGGAAGAAGTAGAACCCTTGATATCAATCCAGTCCCGACAAGCCCATCTCGACGACCACGAGATCGGCCTTGAACCGATGGAGCAGGGCTCCGGAGCGCCCGGAGACCTGACGGAGGGTGCGCCGACGCTCGGGATGGAGTTCGAGTCCCCGGAGGCCGCACGGGCATTTTACTCGGCCTACGCGGACAGGGTCGGGTTCCGGGTCCGGAACAGCAAGTCGTTCACCTCGCGGGTAGACGAAGCGGTGATCATGCGACGGTTTGTGTGCTCCAAGCAGGGGCGGCCCACGAGAAAGGACCCCTTCGACCTCACCAAGAAGCGCCGCAACCGGGTGTCCTCCCGGGAGGGCTGCAAGGCCATGCTCCAGGTTCTGCCCTCGCACATTACACCGGCTGAAAATCTTTTGCTTTAATAATTATCAATGAGTATTCTTTTACTTGTTCTTCACATACTGACAATTAACCTGTGTAATAGAATAGTCATTACTCATTAGCTACAATGCAGACACAAATACGACATGACATTATACATACATAAAGATAAAATGGTACAAAATAGATATTGATTTTGGTGTGTCTTAGTCTATTTTGGAGTACCCCTGTCATGTCTCATGCATAGACGAACGTCATGGATCTTGAATTGTCCGTGCTTCCATGGTCATTAATTATGGCATGTTGCCCTTGTAATTAGCGGCTGTTTTGTTAGCTTGATTTTTATTCCTGGAATTGAGGCAATTCGTTGTGTTTGGTTAATGTGAATCTGTAATTTCGGGTTTTGGGTTAGTTTGATTTTGAATTCCAGGAATTAAGGCAATTCATTATATTTTGTTACTGCGAATCTGTAATTGGGCCTTTTTGCGTTAGCTAGATTTTGAGCTCCAGGAAGTTACATGAGTCATTTTGCTTGGTTGCATGGAATTGTACCATGTTTCAGGAGAAATGCTTCACTCAATTGCTATACCCTTGATTGCCCTCATTTGCCTGCTCCTTTACCAATGACAGGTAGCCCACCATAAAGTTGCCCCTGGTGCGCTGCAGTTGGCCCAACTGTCATCAAAACAAGGGCATGCGATCGAAGGAAGCGATTAAGGGGCTGGTGATTGAGCAAAGTATTGCTCAAATCTCAACTAAGTGTTCTGCACCCATTGATTGAATCCCACTTTCATGAATTGCCAAACAGTGATGTGCCTGTCACATTATCAGTTCTCGAACAGATATTATCCGCTCGGTTTTGGTAAAGACACGTGTGAGGGGAGTTTGAATCTAGAGGAAGTAATTTCACCTCTCAATGAAAAATGGTGAAGCAGTTCCAGTTCAAGCGAACAAGAAAGTTGAATTGGAATTTGCTGAATTCCACAATGCAGTTCTTATAAACCAAGCACATGAAATTGGAACCTCAGTTCCATTAAAAATTGGAATTGAAGCTAACCACTTAGACCCTTATTGTCGCTTTCATGCCTGAAATGGGTGAACTTGAATGGATACGTTGGTGTATTTTCGTGTTTTCTAGTTTCTTTAAGTACTTCAGATGCTTTTATAACTTTGATTTGTCCAATCTTATTCCTTTGATGCATTACTGAATTTTGAACTTGTAACTATGCCTCAGGTTAACCGTCGTGAGAATAGGCAGTGGGCTGTCTCAAGATGCGTTCTTGATCACTGCCACTCTCTTGGAATAATCCCTAAACCTTCCCTTGCTTCCCAGAAGAAGTTAAAGAAACCATGGGAGCTCGTTGTGCCAACTTGTGTTACTGAGCCTCATCAGAGTGGTCTAGGTGCTGGAGGAGGTGTGGCTCAAAGCTTGTTGGAGTACTTCAAGAAACTGCAAACAGAGAATCCTGCATTCTTTTATGCGATTCAGCTTGATAGAAACAATTGTGTGGCTAATGTGTTTTGGGCTGATGCCAAAGCGAGGATGGCTTATAGTTACTTTGGTGACACTGTGATATTTGACATGACCTGTAAGAAGAATAAAAGGGTTGTGCCTTTCGCTACTTTCACTGGTGTGAACCATCACCGGCAGGTCATTGTGTTCGGGTGTGCTTTCATGACGGACGAGAGTGAAGCTTCTTTTGTTTGGTTGTTTGAGACGTGGCTTGTTTTGATGAGCGGACGACGACCAATTTCATTCACTACGGCATGGAACGAAGGAATGTCAATGGCTGCCGTCAAGGTCTTCCCTAACGTGCGGCATAGGTTTTGTAAGAGGGATGTCTTTAGCAAATGCAAGGAGAGGTTGTCTGATGTATATTCGTCACATTCTTCATTTAAAGCAGAGTTTAAGAAATGTGTGAATGAATCTGAAAGTGTTGAAGAATTTGAGTCATGTTGGAAGCTGCTGCTTGAGAGATATAGATTAGAAGATGATATGTGGCTGCGATTGTTATATGATATGAGAGCAAGCTGGGTTCCGGCTTATTTTAGAAGCACATTTTTTGCAGAAATGCCTGGTGCCCAGAAATTGGAAACAATGCACAAGTTCTTCCAGCGGCATTCCATTACAACAACCACTTTGCGTGATCTAGTAACTCAGTTTGACAAGGCCATGGCCGGACAATATGAAAAGGAAATGCAAGCAGATTTTACCACAATTCACACTAGAGCAGTTTTGAAAACTCCCTCTCCAGTGGAGAAGCAAGCATCAGAAATTTACACAAGAACTATATTTGAGTTGTTCCAAGAGGAACTCGTCGAGTCTTCAGGCTTCTTGATGGAAAAGATTGGGGATGGGGTGCTTGACAAATTTCGTGTTGCAAAAGTTGATGAATCTAATAAAGCATACATAGTAACATATAATGCTCCTGAGAATAGAATAAGCTGTAGTTGCTGTTTGTTTGAGTTTTCGGGCATCTTATGCAGGCATGTCTTCAGGGTCTCCCTTGTTCTTGGTATTGTTACACTCCCTGAGGATTATATCTTGAGACGGTGGTCCAGGAATGCCAAGAGTAACATTTTGTCCTATGAACATTGCACAGTTCAAAGTTATCAGAAAGCTTTGAGTTGGCGGTGCAATGATCTCTGCCGGGACGCCATTCGGTTTGCAGAGGAAGGGTCAACATCTGCAGTGATATACAAAGCTGCAAAGGAGGCGTTGCAGAATGCTTTCAATGAAATTTACGCCGCCAAAAGAGGCTCATTCTTCGATGAGGCCAGGTATGCTCATATTTTTACCCCTTTACATGCCTTCTTTAGCTTTTATAAATGTAGTATGTAGGATATTAGAACCATAGTTTGCACTATCGGCCGATATCGATCCGATACAGCCGATACCAACACCGATACGGCCGATACCGATACAGTTTGGCATGTCCCGATCTGATAACGGTATTGACCTATACCCACATTAGGTCTCTTTTCTAGTTAATTTGACAAAAAAAAATGAACGGAAAAAAACCAATCAGCGAGGGAGTAAAAACATTGTAAGGATGTAAAAGCATGTAAACGGAGAAAACTTATTCATCGCAGGTAAACCAATTGACAAGGGTGACTACTATTTCATTCAAATTTCATTCACTTTCAAAACTAGTAAGAAACAACGCACGAAATACTTAAAATTATGACTAAATGTATAAAACATTTTTCTAAAATTTTAATAATTTATTATTAATTATTTGATTTCCAATACCAAATTATTAATTATTTGCTTTCTGATACCAAAATATCTGATACTTCGATCCGAAACCGTCGATATTGCTAATACCGTCGATCCCAATACTCATAGGAAGGTCCGGTATTGATTCCGATACCGATACTGCGAACCTTGATTAGAACTCAAGGATTTATGTGGTCTTGATCCTATAGCTAAGAGGATTTTGGTTAGTGGGAATCATATATTGCTATATTCCTTCTGGCCTTAAGACTACAGATGTAGCTCTTTTCATTTAGTGCATTACTATAACTGAAAATGATTTTACCAAAATAAGCAGATTTTCACATATTTGTCTTTTCAAGAGTTCTGTCTAGTGCACTGCGGTTGTAGTGCTGATTAGTACTGAATTCTATTGGATTTGCAGCATCAGTAAATTGTTTTCCCCTGTTCATATTTTATGTAATGTAATATACAAGTAATATGTAGATACTCCTGAACCTTTTATTTACTTATTTTTTGGGTGCTCTTGTAGGTGAATCCATTTGAACATGACACTCATTGAGGTGGCCGCCTGCTTCGGGCGGCAATCAAATATTTTGAGCATACTAGAACATAATGATGCGTGCAGATGTTATTCTGCAGATACAATGTAAGCTAGATTGTTTGTTTTTCTTTTCATCCCTTGTCATGTTACTTATAATAGGCTCTCTCTTAGTATCCCTGTAATTTCTTGTCCTTGCCTTTTGAGTTTGTGATGTAGAGAAGTCCGTTAAAGCGCAATGGGTAAATTTTAGATAATTGTGAGGAAATTTCAATGAGTACACTAGCATGGTTTAGTCAATTTGGGTTTTGTAACCATAAGGGTGGTTCAGAATTCATGTGCTAGTTGTTTATAGGATGTTCATACGTTGTTGGAAAACTCTGTTTGTCGATACATGTTTTAAGACCACAATAATCATAATTTTGGAAAGTTTGATTCATTTCTCATTGATAGAACCACACTTGTACAATGTGCAATTGTAAAACGGCACAATCAGGAAGCCCTACCTTGATTGAATTTGAACCTCTGCTTTCCCTCTCCCTTAAGCCGCCACCATCTCCTCCTAGATATGCTAATTGGTTGTTCTATAAATAGTGATTTCAGAAACAGGGCATATTGTGTCAAATTCTCACTAATGTTTGCAGGCTTTTTGGAATCATTCACTCTGATTCTGAAACCATATCTTGATTGTTTACTGAATCCAAGTTTTGACAATATGTTTGTGGTTGGTAAATATGGTCAGAGGGACGTATTCTAAATATGAATACAAATGCTGCTAAATACAATGTGGTGTCTCTAGGTGCAACAAGAAGGTTTTGCTTCTGATCTTGCAAGATGTTGGTTCGAGTGATGGAAACCACCTCTTTACAAAATGGTGGTAAGGCTACTTAAATGACCCTTCCCAGTTAAGTAGGAAATCTATGGCCCTGGAAATTACATTACTTAGTGAATTTTGATTGAGAGTTTGAAGTGGAAGTAGAAATATCTTGAATTGGTTGATTGCTAAGGAAATCAAGTGGAATAAAAGATAAAATGCTTATATCTTGTAAGAAATACGCTGGTTACTGATCAGTGTTTATCATTTAGAGCATACTCCATGTATGCAAAGGTAGGTGAATGTAATAGCTTAACTAGAGGTAAGAGACGTCCCCACCACCAACCTCCACCTCCACCTCTCACCCCTGACCCCACTCACCCACGCCACCCCTACCTTGCAACTTCAACACCACTCACCCATTCCACCCCTACCTCCACCTCGCATCAGTGACACCACTCCCACCCCACTCCACCCTACTTCGCACCCCCTCGACCTACCCCATGCACCCACCCTCTCCCTGCTCTCAGGGAGGACATGTTTGGTAATACTCATCAACGGCCTTGAGCAAGTGCAGCCATTACATATCTCATGATCAAAAGGGTTGCGGGATTGATCAAAGCAAGCAAAGTTTGTTCAATATTATGAATTATCATATGGATATGAAAGACAACAAACATGGAAACATAAAAATGCTTGTTGTTGGGCATGATACAGATTTTTGTGTGTTATTCCTAGGTAAGTCTTGATAGGTTAATCGTACATCGAACCACTTTATTATATCTCGTGGTTCTACGATTTAAAGTAAAAGGACTTAGACATCTGTAATCTAGTTTAAAGCCCCTGGACTCCTAAGTTGTCACGCTCCAGTCTCAAAACTTACAGGACTAGCATGTGACTTGGTCAGCTGGTACGAATCGATTGGTACTCCAAGTCTATGAAAATTCTACGAGTTGTATGCACGACTCTTATATATGATGTCTATATCGAGAACTCTAATTCGACTTATATAATAGTTTCTAAGCCATAAGGAGTCTCTATATCTCATCCACAACATAAAATTCTAGAAATCTATAACCGGAATAAGTACTAGAATAACTAAGAAAGTCAAGGTGCTACAAAGATAATGAAATAGTCTGGTGGAGACAAATCCACTACTAGTAGACTAATTATTGAAAACAAGCAAAAGAAATAATGGAAAACATGGTGAGCCTCGCTCACAAGAACTCGGATGGCTCGATCTCGACCTGATCAGAAGAGGTTGTGGGTTGGTGTAGGCGGGTTGACGGGACTGTGCATAAACATTGTAGGATTGCTAGTGTGCGGAAGGAGATTGGAAAAGGAAGTAATAATATTGACGAGAAGACTTGGTGATGGAGGTGATGGTGAAGTATGGGTGTTACATAGGGACTTGATGGAGGAGAGGTGGAGGTGGTTACAAGGAGATGAATGTGGGCTTAATTGTAAGAGAGGCGGTTACAAGGAGTAAGTGGAGGTGAGGCTAGCACATGAGCTGAAAAAAAATAGAAGGAAGCTTTCTATGTGCTGCTAGTTTGTTAAGGAATGGATGATATTTATAATATATGAATTTTGTAAGTGCCAAACTGGGATGAGAGTGAGGTGTGGCCAAGTAATTAGACTAGAATAATTAGGATTTATTTAGACTATCAGTAGGTGATATTTATCATTTTAATTAATTAATTAGAATTAGTTATACTAATGAAAATTTTAGGTTTAATACCTCAGTTAATCAACATAGTTAAATTCAAACATAAAATAATAATAAAAATACTATCAGGATCAAGGAATTTACATTCTACCCATCTTAGAAAACTTTCGTTCTTAAAATTTTAAGATTTGGACGTACAAATAAGCAGCAACGAATTGAACGGACATTTCCAGAAGGAATGTAACGATTGAATCAAGCATATAGCAATTCAGTTATCGCATGAGATCGAGATTGAAGAATAGAAAGAAAAAAAAATCCTAAGATGAGAACGATGGATATAGTCAATGATGGCAACTTCTAAATGGTGATCTATCACGAACTATGAATAGCCCGTCAGCCTGCAGCTAGTGTTTTTCTTGCGCGTACTCGCCTTTGGGTCTCTTTATTTCTTGCTAACCACCTGGTCCCTATGATACGTCTTAGTAGGTCTCTATTTAAGGATTTTAGTTTCTACCTCCACTTAGGTCCTTAAAACCTAGGAGTATGTAATTTATTTGATTCTCATTCACTTCTTCTCTATTATGTTCATGATGGTCTATACGGTCGTCACATTCCGATTCCGCAGAATCATTCGGGCTCAAATTTATCTCTGGGAACTGATCGTCCTCGCTTGGGCGTGATATCGTACAAGTCTGGTGTTGCACTTGTACAAGACAAAGACGATACATAATTGATGATCTTCAAATAGGAATACATCGCAGCGGCACAAACAGACAAATTGAAGATAATGAGGACATATCTTTCTTATCAAATAGAAATACATTACTGATTTATAGCATCGGAGATAAGCAGATAGCTTGAAGTCACCAAGAGATATATAGAAATGCATTATCTTTATTGATAATTGAAGAAGAGTACAAGACTTGTAGTGGAATACAAAAGTTACAACACATCTCACTTTACATTGATAGCCAACTGAAACGCCTGCCATTTAGGCTTATATTTGATACTTGATACATAGACTTTACAACTGGATATGCCGACTTGGCTTACAACTCACTGATACAACAGATATACAATGTTCCATACATTATGTCCTTTATAAATAGAAGATATCATCTTTTGCAAGGAGAGCTTCTGCATACCCAACAAATCTTCGATGTCGCGGAACTGATCAAGCCAATCTCCATGTACTGAACTTCTCAAGCACGAGCACCTAAAAGAGTGCCCACAACGTGGGTCAGTACATCATCTATGTACTGACGAGCAGAACCAGCCCACTCGCCTAAACCAACACTAAGTAGTCATGTAAGCAAACATTATTAGCAGTGATCTTTCTATTTGGGACCTAGCATCAGTTTACATTTCATGGCAAAAGCAACAGTAAATCATGGCATCATGTATTCTCACATTTTACTTCTATAGCAACAGTTTAGCATGTATGTCATGATTAAACAGTATTCATAGTAAAGCATCATTGTAGCATACTTGGTGTTATCATGTTAAGCACGTTATAGCAATGTTCATGAAAAGACAACATTAGCAACATTATTTCGTTTAGCATGTTAAGCAGGCAAGTTGAACTAACAAATATGATAATCATATCACATTTAAGTAATTTCTTACCGATAGTCGACTCCCTCGTACCTGCATCAAATACAGGTTATGTGTTACACTTACTCTCTGTCTGCACAAAACATTTATTAGCGTTCATCTTGACTACATGGTTACTGGCGTTGTACCATACGGACTTTTGTGATATATGACTTCAAAGTTGCAATATCCAAAAAAAGTAGGTAGCTAGCCTCTAAGAGTGCCTCACAATACCCGTGCTCCCAAAGCACGCCAATGTTTCCTCCCGGGTCGGATCGGCCCCAGCGCCCCAAGCATACCATCTAAGGAAACTATTCTCAAACCTTGTGCACAAGTTGTCCATGACCATGCGAATGCGTGTTCGACTCGATCGTGAACATAAACGCACGGTAAAAATATTAAAAGTGAGTAGGACAACAGTGCATCATCATTCATCTAATCCAAGCCGTATTCAACAGCTCATTATTTCCACTATTACCAACATTCCGCTTGGTGTTCTCATTGATCCCAAGCCTTATCATTTCCCATTGCATCAATTCCTTCATTTCTTATTGCATCAACTCAAATACATTGAAGCATCATCACATCATTTAGTTCTCAAGGGACATGTAGCATTTCATTCATCATTGATAGGGACAATATCATTCATTTATTGCTTATAAGAAAACGGGCAACATTTTATATCTTTGCAACAGTTACACAGAGTGTACATGATTCAGTGTTTCATTCAGTTCAGTAGCAGTTAACACATAGAGCAATATTATCAATTCATTCTCAGACATGAAGTCACATTAGCAGTTCAAGTGTTATTCATTCAGCAGTTCAATGTTCATGTGTGATTCATTTCTACAATTCTCAGCATAAGCATCTCTATTATTTAACAACTAAAACATAGAACATTTAGGGACAATTCATAGCAACACAATACTCCATTTTATTAAACATGATGGAGTAGAAGAGAAGAGACAGTTTCACTCACTTGCATAAAGGGTCTTCCTGTTCCGATCACACATCTTCCCATTAGACATAGCCCCACCAGCGAGCCACGGTCCAATACTCATTCCATCCGGCCAGCTAAGAGAGACTGCATCAGTCTCAATTCTCTTGATTTCCAACACAAGTCTCGGTCCAACATTCTGATCGCATCCAACAAGGCAACCAAATGCCTCGCGCGGAGCGGAATATTACATAATATACCACTCAGAAAAAGTTTCGTCCTCGAAACTTAGGAGAACAACTCATCATACTAATTCATTTAGTTACAACAAGTTACTCATTTAGCTCCAAATTCAGTATCCATTTCAGTTCACTCGAGCATCTCGAGATTGTTATCCAACTGTACCACTTAATCCATTAATGATTCAATTTGTCTCTCTTTTCCAAAATATTTGCACTTATTGATTTACCAACATTCTTCCATCCAGCTCTATCTTGGTCGCAGCTTACCACTTTGTTTGGATTCATACACATATCTTAGACGTCCCCAAAATACATGCATTTCAGCCAAATTTCGTGCTAGTGCGATTCGATAAGCTCTCCTTACAGTGTTTTCTTGGCCGCAATCTATCACTTCGTTTGGATCCATACACATACTTTAGGCGTTCCCAGAATATATGTATTTCAGTCAACTTTCGTGTTAGTGCGATTCGATAAGCCACAGGTGCAACTCTCTTCCCCAAATTCGACTTAGCATCCTTTCAATTGACTTATTACTTCATCCACTTCGCCATAGTCGCTGTCTTTCAAGCCACAAAGACATCAGGGACGACTCGGATAAGTTACTCAAGCACAATATTTCTAATATTCGAACCAAGGGTCTAACTTGTAACCAACCATACTAAGAGTTCACCAAAATCAATATCCAATTTTATTCCTTCCAATCTCAATACCAATCTTTCCATCTACTTTTAAGTATTCTAACGTCTTATCGCAGTGTTTCAATCCGTTCATCTGTCATTCACTTACTTATGAATGCGACCAGCTTGTTACTTGATTTCGATTCACCCACCGAGACAATTCATCTTTTCTAAAAGGTCTAATCCGAGGGTCATTCATTATCATTTATTCAGTCCAAGAGTACTTCCAAGCAACATCCCATCCAACATAACATCCATCCCGCAATATTTTATTTGAACTTTTCTTGCCAACTATGAAATTACTAACCAAACTTCTGAGTAACGGTCCATCTTTTCAATTCGATAGGCAGCATCCGAGGTTACTCTAGCTAACCGACTTTAGATATCGATTCGCCATTCCCGTCATGAGCAGTCAATTCCATCTCATGGAACAATTCACTGCTTAATACATACAACTCAGGTCTTACCCCACGATTGCAGTTCCCACTTAAGGCCGACATATAACCTGACTAGTGTCCAAGACCTTTGAGGTACGTTGCAACACATACTTCCTTAGGTCATACTCATCACCATCTCTCGTTCAATACCAAAAGGCCATCCTATGGGTCGCCAACGGTCACCTATTATTCGGTCAAGTCTCTAAGGTTAGCTATACCGACAACTAAACCTAATCATTCAGGTGACTTCCCTAGAGTGGACGGCTACTAGGGTTATACTATTTCTTATTCTTAGGGCCAACAAGCAAACGATAGTGCCAAGCAACTCTACCCAAACCTATAGGTAGAACTCAGCCTGAACAACTAATCGTCATTGCCGACTACGTCGACAATTGGTTAAGCAGCCTACGGTTTCTAAGGTCAAGTCTATCTATGGTCATCCTCAAGAAACTAATTTCCATAAAGGCTCAATCTAGACTTACCCAATGATCGACTATGATCGGTCTAAATTCCAATCCGACATATCATTCTCAGCAATCCTATTTCAATTCCAATTCTTTGTATCCACACGGATCTATATATCGAGGCTAACTATTCAAGGGTCATCGATTCCGATAGAGTCTCAAAGTTATAAGGGCACCACACATAAGTCAACCTAGCAATTATGTTGAACTCAAACATCGACTATTCCATTCTTAATTCTTTTCACACATAACATGCAATCTCAAACATGTTACCGCACACATGGCAACTTTCTTCTATTGCTACATCCCGAACATCATTCACAATTAGCATACTATGCCATCGAGTCATTGTTGGGTTATTAGTGTCCAAACCAACAATAATCACATTCACGCATCACAATGTATTTAGACTTATTGTATGGAACATCCAGTGAGCAGCCAAGAGGGTCAACGAAAACTTTTCAGACATGAGACAACTTGGATGATTACAGCAACAACATTAGGATACTCGCGAAAGCAATTTTTGATATAATCACAGAAGCAACGTTGAATACTCGCGGAAGCAACTTTGGTTAATCATAGATGCAATTTTGATTTGAAACGAATCAAATAGGAGTCCAATGACGTAAAGCCGTGTTCTGATACCAATTTGTCACGTCCCGATTTCGCAGAGTCATTCGTGCTCGAATTTATCTATGGGAACCGATCGTCCTCGCTTGGGCGTGATGTCGTACAAGTCTGGTGTTGCACTTGTATAAGGCAAAGACGATACATAATTGATAATCTTCAAATAGAAACACATCGCAGCAGCACAAGCAGACAAATTGAAGATAATGAGGACTTATCTTTCTTATCAAATAGAAACACATTACTGATTTATAGCAACGGAGATAAGCAGATAACTTGAAGTCACCAAGAGATATATAGAAATGCATTCTCTTTATTGATAATTGAAGAAGAGTACACGACTTGTAGTGGAATACAAAACTTACAACACATCTCACTTTACATTGATAGCCAACTGAAACGCCTGCCATTGGGCTTATATTTGATACTTGATACATAGACTTTACAACTGAATATGCCGACTTGGCTTACAACTCACTGATATAACAGATATATAATGTTCCATACATTATGTCTTTTATAAATAGAAGACATCATCTTTTGCAAAGAGAGCTTCTGCAGGTCCAACAAATCTTCGATGTCGCGGAACTGATCAAGCCAATCTCCGTGTACTGAACTTCCCAAGCACGAGCACCTAAAAGAGTGCCCACAACGTGGGTCAGTACATGATCTATGTACTGACGAGCAGAACCATCCCACTCGCCTAAACCAACACTAAGTAGTCATGTGAGCAAACATTATTTGCAGTGATCTTTCTATTTGGAATCTAGCATCAGTTTACATTTCATAGCAAAAGCAACAGTAAATCATGGCATCATGTATTCTCACATTTCACTTCTATAGCAACAGTTTAGCATGTATGTCATGATTAAGCAGTGTTCATAGTAAAGCATCATTGTAGCATACTTGGTGTTATTATGTTAAGCACGTTATAGCAATATTCATGGAAAGGCAACATTAACAGCATCATTTCGTTAAGCATGTTAAGCTGACAAGTTGAACTAACAAATATGATAATCATATCATATTTAAGTGATTTCTTACCGATAGCCGACTCCCTCGTACCTGCATCAAATACAGGTTATGTGTTACACTTACTCTGCATGCACAAAACATTTAGTAGCGTGCATCCTGACTATATGGTTACTGGCGTTGTTATACCATATGGACTTTTAGCATATATGACTTCAAGGTATTGCAATATCTACAAAAAATTAGGTAGCTAGCCTCTAAGAGTGCCTCACAATACCCGTGCTCCCAAAGCACGCCAATGTTTTCTCCCGAGTCGGATCGGCCCCAGCGCCCCAGGCATACCGTCCGAGGAAACTATTCTCAAACCTTGTGCATAAGTTGTCCATGACCATGCGAATGCGTGTCCGACTCGATCGTGGACATAAACGCACAGTAAAAATATTAAAAGTAAGTAGGGCAACAGTGCATCATCACTCATCTAATCCAAGCCGTATTCAACGACTCATTATTTCCATCGTTACCAACATTCCGCTTGGTGATCTCATTGATCCCAAGCCTTATCATTTCTCATTGCACCAATTCCTTCATTTATTATTGCATCAACTCAAATACATTGAAGCATCATTTAGTTCTCAAGGGACATGTAGCATTTCATTCTATCATTGATAGGGGCAATATCATTCATTTCATTGCTTATAAGAAAACAGGCAACATTTTATATCTTTGCAACAGTTACACAGAGTGTACATGATTCAGTGTTTCATTCAGTTCCGTTGCAATTAACACATGAGCAGTATTATCAATTCATTCTCAGGCATGAAGTTACATTAGAAGTTCAAGTGTTATTCATTCAACAGTTCAATGTTCATGCGTAATTCATTTCCACAATTCTCAGCATAAACATCTCTATTATTTAGCAACTAAAACATGGAACACTTAGGTACAATTCATAGCAACACAATACTCCATTTTATTAAGCATGAAGGAGTAGAGGAGAAGGGACAGTTCCACTCACTTGCATAAAGGTTCTTCATGTTTCGATCACACATCTTTCCACTAGACATAGCCCCACCAGCGAGCCACGCTCCAATACTCATTTCATCCGGCTAGCTAAGAGAGACTGCATCAGTATCAATTCTCTTGATTTTTAACACAAGTTTTGGTCCAATATTCTGATCGCATCCAATACGCCAACCAAATGCCTCGCGCGGAGCGGGACATTACAACGTTTACTTAGTCTGTTCTCATGGAGAAGGTTTTCCTTAGACTATACTTCTGTCTAGTCTTGATTTTGTCCGCCCATCCCCCGTGTGAGACTGTCAACCTATTTGCTCAAGGTAAGGTCCTTATGTTCAATTTGCTCAAACCTTTAATACATATGCTTACAATTTTCAAGGTTGTGAAAAGCGCTAGGTACTAGTCGGACGGGCACCCACTGCCTAGCGCCTAGCCCTCCTAGGCGGCCTGTCACGTCCAAGATTTTGCGTCCCACCGAGACGGACTTGCATAACTCTCCACGGTCCGAGGTTATGCTGGAAGCTTTCGAAATTCTTTAGAAGATGGTGGAATCCTCTTGAAGACTCAAAATCTTTCTAAAACATGGTGGAATCCTCTTGAAGACCCAGGATCTTTCTAGATAACTCATGATCTTTCTAGATATACTAGAAGCTTCCTAATAAATATCTAGGCTCTAGAATAATTTCTAGAATATGCTGATTCTGGAAGCTTCATGTAAGCCCTTTGAGGCCTTTTAAATAAGTGAGAGGCTCATTTGTCACGACCCAAAAGTTGTAATATCTCTCTAGTATAGTAAAGTTTTAATCTTCCAGTCTCTCTCTTTTGCTCCACATTGTTCTCATTTACGCCTTAGCAATCTAGCCAAGCGTTTAGGAAAAGCTGGAACGGGCCTTCGAGTAGGAAGCTTGTGCGCTGCACGGGTCGAAGTATAGCAAAAACACTAAATCCGTGGCATGCCGCCTAGATCTAGGCGGTTCAAGTAAAAATTAAAAAAAATTCAAAAAAAAAACCTATTGAAAATTGTAGAAAGTCCATAAAACCCAAAAATATGCATAGTCGGGCGTCGAAGAGGACTAAGCGGATGCCTAGGGGGCATCGGGCGGGTACCAGGCGCCGCCTAGACCGCCTTTTAGAACAGTAGCAATTTCTATGGAAGCTTTACTTAATCATAAAAATCCCAACTAGTTATTCCTACGGGTTAAGTCTTTAGTCACTTTAACCTTTACGCCCAAGCATCTACCATATCTGATGACAGTTAAGCTCAGAAACACCTAATGGTACGTCTAATACCGATTATTTAACTCATAGGATGAAAGGGATAAAGGGTGGGATGAGGCTGATTTTAAGTTCTCGATTCTAAGTTCTCACTTTTAGGTTAATCTCCCTATTGATGCCTAAAACTACTACTAGTCTTGATATCTACATGAAATTGCTTATCCTAACCCTTCCTAACTATGGAAAAATATCTTCTCACGAGCTTCCATCGTCAAACGAAAATCTTCATCCGAGGAGATTCACCAAGCACGAGTGTTCGTTGTCACGCCTTGGTTCTACATAACCGATCATTCTCGCTAAGGCGTGATATCGCGCGAGCCTAGGTTGTGCTCGCGCAAGGTCGATTTTCGTAGTGGCCGATTACAGGCTAAGCGACGGGGTCGTTGCACAGAAGTCCCAAAGCAGAACCATTGAATAATGAAAGAAACACAATTATCCAAACAAAATCAGAGTTCTTTTTATTGATATTGAATATAAGATTACAAGGGCGCGAAGCCAAGATTACACGTCGCTCAAGCTCACTCTCTCAAAATACAATCGCTCAGCTCTCTCCCATCTCTCAATACAAGGGTTTAAGGCTTGCCACTTGCGGATACTTCAGAAGGCGATGTCCATACATTACGTTCCGTATAGTTGAAGACTTTAATGCAGTCGCACGTCAAGGAACTCTATGCCTCAGCGTGTCCAAGCGAGCTCCGTCCCGAGCATGCTGATACCTGAACTTGCACATGAAGACTGGTGGGGTATCAGTACACAACCGTTCTGGTGAGTGAGCTCCTCGTCCACCCATACAAAACCAATACGTTATTTTAATGAGTGCAACTTATTCTTTTGTTGTCTTTCTAAATCTTGCCTTAGGATCAATTTGATTACTCAGACTTCTGGCCTATTCGTGTTGCAACCAATATGATCGTGCTCCAAATTCTTTAACAGTGCTACAAAACCATTTGTTAAACTTTCGTGGCCGTGCCATAAGATCCATTTGTGTGACAACATCGAGGCCGTGCCTCGCAACACAGTGTAACCTATTAATACTTGTCTTACGGTCCTTCCCGTTTTAACATACAATCGACTCAAACCATACTCGTAAACTTGTATCATTGACTCAAACAAACGACGCCACATCTCGTACCGAAGCACGTGTCTTAGCTGTAGCCAAATCTTAGGCTCCATATTTGTGTTGCAAATCGTGCATACATTTTTTTGACTCATTCGTGCCATGCTTATACTTCTTGTGACTCAACCGACACCGTGCATGCGGATTGCCGTTCAGTATACCACTTATCTATATGAAAAGGTCACCGGCATGACAAGCCATCGTAGACATAGCTAGGAGAGACGGTGGGTCGATCAATGCAGGTAGCTAGTCCCAATGAAAGCTCATCGAATTCCTGGTTGCCTATCCAACATCAACTATACCGTGTTTCATCTATGGCCGGATCGGTCCTGTGGCTCCAAGTTGTCGTCCGAAGAAATATCGTTCTTGTGCACAAGTTGTCTATGACCACGCACCTATGAGAACATCTAGACTCACGTAAATGCATGGCATAATTTGTGGTACGACTCAAACCCCTTGCATATCGTGCCCATCAACCGTACTTCTCATACTTCGTTGGAGACTCCTAAACGAGAGACCGCATCGGCGACAAATGGTCGCGTGAACTTTTTATTCTTTGAAACCCAGGAAACGGCCACTGCATAGCCTTCCTACTTGAACAAAACGTGTTCCACACGTGCCATGGACCGAGACATCTCATTGAACCAACCGTGATTGTGTTCTGTGCGACACTACCGTCCAAGTCATACTCTATATGACGAGCCTTGAGACCATGGAACGTGTGGCTATACCAAGCCGTAGAACCGTAGGACAGTGCCTGCTATGACAATAAGTCAATAGCCCGTGGCATTACTTTGTTTAACTTAATACGTGCGGTCGAAAGACCGAGTGCCAACTTTGAAAACCATCGTGGAGTGATATCTAGGCAGCAAGTTAACCATTTCCATGTTCTATACACAATTGACTCAAAGCAGAATTATTTTCTTAGCTATGTGGATTCATCTCTTTTATTATCAAGCCTATTCAGTGCAGTAAAACTTTCATTTATTAGTGTGAAGGCCAAGCTGAGGCAAGTTCACCGAAGCCATCCACTTTGAGCAAATCGTTGCATGGCTAAGTCCAAATACCGTTGCGTTTCGATTCCTCCGGTTGAACTGAGCGGGATGGGACACTACATTCGTCCCACCGAAATATAGAGCAATACGAGATAATATTAATAATGATAGAAACGTCAAGAAGAAAATAATCGAGTACAATTACGAAGTTCAAGGGCGATAGTGAGATTCAAAGGAAGTTTTAATAGTAGTTGTGGATTGAGATCATAACAATTTTAATCGTGATGCATGCTCGTTCGGTACAGCGACGTAATCGAAACAATATGATCTCGATCCGCATGGGCCACGACAAGAACTATTACACCCTAGTGCCAAAACTCTTCGGACTAGCACGTGACTTGGCCAACTGATACGAATCGAAGGGTACTTCAAGTTTATGGAAATCCCACGACTAGTACGTACTGTCACGGACTTAGTATTTTTGCTAGCACTTCGTCCCGTGCGGCACACTGTCTTTTCCCTCAAAGACCCGTGCAAGCCTTCCCAACCCGACTTAGCTAGATCGCTAAGGAAATTAGAATAGTGGAGCAAAGAGGAGACTCGTAAGATTTCTTTATTGAATGGAAAATGCTTACAAGTTTAGGCGGTGAGGAACAAATGAAAGCCTCCCCCTTTTATAAGTGCTCAAAGAGCTTTACATGGAAAGTCCTGGAAGGAATATTCCAAGGTTTATTCTTTTCTACCATAACTGGAATGGCATATTCCAGGATTATTCCCTAGCAAAAGAAAAGAAAACTTCAAGGACCTTCCAGAAGCTTCTTGGGCCTCCTAGAACGATCTTGGGCCTTCCGAAGAGATCCACTATCTTCTAGAGCCTTCCGCCATCTTCTAGAATGTTCTGGAAGCTTCCCGCATAACCTTGGTTCGAGAAAAGGTTATGCAACTGGGCCTCGGACGGGGTGCAACATTTGGGACGTTACATTCTCCCCCACCTAAGGCGTTGACGCCCTCGTCAACCATGCTCGCTGAGAAACGTCTGGATCTCGGCTTCGAACTGATGCAACGTATCAGCACGTTCCCAGCTAGACTCGCCGTAAGACATGCCCTTCCATTGGATGAGGTACTCCACATACGGGGACACGCCTCGCCGCCGAATGGTCCTCTTGTCCAGCACGGCTTCCACCTCCTTGTCAAAGGATGTCGTCATGGTCGCCGTCGGTCGCTTCGGAACTCCTCGCTGGGGATCCTCCAAGTCTTCATGGTACGGCTTCAAGCAACTTGCATGGAAGACTGAATGAATCTTCAGCTTGGCAGGGAGTTCAAGCTTATAGGCCACCTTGCCTACCTTCTTGATTACGGGGAAGGGGCCTTCATACTTCCGTATTAGTCCTTTGTGCACCTTGCGGAACATCTTGAACTGTTGCGGTTGTAGCTTCACCAGCCAGTGTTCTAAAAGGCGCCATTAGGCGGCGCCTAGGCGCCGCCTAGGCGCTGGGCGGCGCGGTGGCCCCCAGCTTTCAGCCGGAATCGGCCATTAGGCGGAGGAGCCAAAAAGGCGGGGCCAGGCGGCCGCCTAGGCGGTCGAGGCGGTGGGGCGGCCGCCTAGGCGGACGGGGTGGTGGCGGGTGGGCGGCCGCCTAGGCGGGTCCGACTTTTTTTCAATTTTTTTTTTTTGTGTTGTGCAGGACCCGCCCGACCCGAAACCCGAATGGCTTCCCAACAAAAATAGAGGAGAAGAAGGAAATCCGCACAGCAGCAGCAGAAGCAAAAAAAAAACCAGTCGCAGAAGAGAGGGAAGGAAGAAGAAGAAGCAGCAGAGGAAGAAGGAGAAGCAGCAGGAGGAAAGGAACATGTTAGGGTTCTAACCTCTATTCTTCTCAATCTTCTTCTTCTTCTCTTCTCTTCTCTTCTCTTCTTCTTCTGAGCTGTGAGCAGCAGTAGCAGCAATTAGGGCAGCCGGGTTTTTTTTCTTCTTTTTTTCTTTCTTTCTCCTTCTCACTTTTCTTTCTTTCTCTTTCTCTTTCACTTTCTCTTTCTCGTGCAAGTTTTGGTGAGCAGCAGCAACAGTATCAGCAGCATATATGCAGCCGGGATTTTTTTTTTTCTTTGCTTTCATTTTATAATGCAGCAGTATCAGCAGCGTATATGCAGCCCTGCAAAAATAATGAATAGAAATATATAAAGAATGTTAAAAGTTATGAAACCGAAAAATGTCTAGACAAATTAAATTGCAAATTATATTGCTTGCATTTTATCTTATTTGCTTTCATTTTATATAACATATTTTTATTGCGTGAAATAGAAAAATGTCTGGAAGTGGATCTAATACGGCATCGTCTGACAATGTCAACGTTTCAAGTTCATCGTTGCTTCGACGTTCCTCTACTGATATTGGATGGGAGTACGGTGCATTGGTTGATCCTACAAATCTAGACAAATTAAAATGCAAATTATGTGACAAAATTTGTTCTGGAGGGATTTATAGGATCAAACAACATATAGGTCATATTAAGGGAAATGTGGCTTCATGTCCGAGATCTACGAAAGAAGATCAAGATAAATGCAAGGCGGCTATTGAAGCTAGCAAAGTCAAGAAGAAGGAGAAGAGAAAACAAGAGGAAAGCATAAGGGAAGAGGTACAAATTGAAGATCAAGATGAGGAAGAAGAAATTGAAATTGTGGGATCAAGAAAAAGATCACATTTTCTTGGAGCTATGGACAAATGGGCTACATCCATCAATCCCGATATTGGGACAAATCCGGCAAAGAGGCTAAGACAACAAAATATGAATGAGGCATTATTTAAAGAAAAGACGGAAGCTGTGCATCAATATTTGGCTAAGTGGGTGTATGAGGCCGGCATACCTTTCCATGCTATTACCCTTGATAGTTTTGATCGATTTATTGAAGCGGTTGGTCAATTCGGTCCCGGTTATCGGAAGCCAAGCCAATATATGTTGAGGGAACCACTTTTGAAGAAAGAGATGGAGAAAACTAAAGAGTCACTTAAGAAGCATGAAGAAGAATGGACTAAAAGTGGTTGTTCAGTTATGACCGACGCTTGGACCGGGTCGTAAGAGGAGGAGTATCATGAACATGTGTGTCAATTGTATTGAAGGTATGATGTTTTTTTTTTTAGTTAATGGTAAATTTCATATATTTTTTGCTTAATGGTAAAATTCATATATTTTTGTTTAATGGTAAAATTCTTAAATTCATATATTTTTTGCTTAAGGTACAAGTTTTCATTCTTCACAAGAAGCTTCAATAGATGCACACACTGGAGAATATATATTCCATTATGTTGACAAGTGCATTGAAGAAATTGGGCCCAAAAATGTAGTTCAAGTTGTGACGGATAATGCGTCGAACAACATGGCGGCCGCCAAGTTATTGAAGGAGAAGAGGCCTACTATTTTCTGGACCTCGTGTGCCACTCACACAATAGATCTTATGCTTGAAGGGATTGCTAAAATTCCGAAGTTCAGAGATGTGATCGACAAAGCAAAGGCATTCACAGTGTTCATTTATTCTCATCATAGGACATTGGCTATGATGAGAAAATATACAAAAAGACGTGACATAGTGAGACCGGGTGTGACTAGATTTGCAACGGCATTCTTGACTTTGCAAAGTATGTTTGAAAAGAAGCATCAATTTCATGCAATGGTGGGTTCTTCTGATTGGGAATCAAGCAAATTGTGTCATGGTACCGCAAAAGGAAAGAAAGCCTATGCCATTGTGGTAAGTGCAAGCTTTTGGTCGGGTGTAGCACTATGCTTGCGATTGTTTGCTCCATTAGTCAAGTTACTTAGATTGACCGATGGAGATAAAAAGCCATCAATGGGTTTTATTTACGGGGAGCTCAAGCAAGTAAGAGAACAAGTAAAGATTGTGTTTCAAAACAATGAGATGAGCTATAGGCCGATCATTGAAATCATCGATTCAAAAGCCACCGGCCGTCTTGATAGCCCCTTGCATTTGGCGGGCTACTTACTAAATCCTTATTATGCATATAAGGATACTAGTAGCTTTGATGATCCAACACTTAATGATGGTCTTATACAATGTGTTGAGACTTTCTTCTCCGACGATTTGGACATGCAAGATCGAATCATGAATGAGGAGCTAGAAAGATACAAGATGAGAGAGGGTTCATTTGGAAGAGCCTTAGCACTAAAAGGATGTACAAACAATGATGACAAGTATAATCCAGGTATAATTATTTAAAAATGTTTGTCTTAAGTTTCATTGAAATTTTATTTGCTACTAATTTACTTTGATCAATAGTACTTTGGTGGTCAAACTATGGAGGGTCTACTCCCAACTTGTTGAAAATTGCAAAAAGAATTCTAGCTTTAACAACTAGTTCTTCCGGATGTGAGAGAAATTGGAGCACCTTTGAAGGGGTAAGTTTAATATAATTATAATTAGTTCTTTAACAACTAGATCTTTCCTTGCAATATCTAACTTTGTAGTTTATATTTTTTTTATGTAGATACATACAAAGAAGAGAAATAGGCTAGATGTGGAAAGGTTGAACAATCTAGTCTATGTGCAATTTAATGCAAAACTTATAAACAAGAAGAAAAGAGAAGTGACAGATGATGTACTACATTCTAGTGAGCCAATCCATACTCAAGGATGGGTTGTAGAGGGTGGAGATGATGATGAAGATGATAGTGGACCACATGAGGGACATACTTGGGCAATGGTTGGACAAGCATCGGGTGCGGACGACTACTTACAACCTAGAAGAAGTAGCAGAAATGTCGTGCCAGAACAAGTTGAATCAGAAACCGAAGATGAAGGAGATGAGGACATTGAGTGTGAATCTGATGGTCCTTCTATGGCGGTTGTTGATTATGAAAATGAAGAAGTGGGATCCATGCCGACGGACACTTAGAAGAAAGAGAGGAGATATTCTTATTTTGTTGCTGTAATATCGTTAGCTACTTGAATTATGTTGAACTTGTAGTCTTGTCTATGTTATCTTGAACTATGAATTTGATTTTGTTTAGTTATTATGAGAAACTTTAAATTTGGAGTATAATTTTCACTTTAGCATATTTTAATTCCTATGTTTTTTGCGGTGACCGCCTAATATTAGAAGGCCGCCTAGGCCCCGCCTAGGCGGCCTAGGCGCTAGGCGGTAGGTGGCCGCCCGCCTACCGCCTAGCGCCCTTTACAACCTTGTCACCAGCACCATGTCACCATGTCCCCCTCCTTGTACTCGACCGGCCTTCGTTTCGCGTCGGCCCACTTCTTCATCTTCCTCGCGGCCTTCTCCAGAAATGCCTTGGCAATGTCTACCTTTGCCTTGAAATCTGAAGTGAACTGGTTGGCCGCGGGGCTTCTACTCGAGGACCCCGCACTCAGCGTGTGCGGGGCAAGCGGTTGGCGACCCATCACCAACTCGAATGGACTGCTGTGCGACGACTCGCTCCGTTGAAGATTGTAGCAGAACTGAGCGACGTCGAGGTGATGCACCCAATCCCTCTGGTTGGCACTCACAAAGTGCCGCAAGTACTCCTCGAGTAGCGAGTTGACCCGCTCGGTCTGTCCGTCCGTCTGCGGGTGGAAGCTGGTCGAGAAGTGTAAGTCCGTCCCGAGGATTTTGAACACTTCCGTCCAGAACTTTCCCGTGAAGCGAGGATCTCAGTCGCTGACAATGTTGACTGGGATGCCCCAGAACTTCACCACGTGGCTGATGAAAAGTCTCGTGGCCTCCTCTGCTATGCAGTCCGTTGAAGCAGCAATGAAGGTCGCGTACTTTGAGAACCGGTCCACCACCACGAGAATGGACCCAAGCGCCCCCACTTTCGGCAGGACAGAGATGAAGTCCATCGATATGCTCTCCCACGGCCGACTCGGCACGGGAAGAGGCTCCAGCAGGCCCTCCGGCTTCTGATGGTCCACCTTGTCTTGTTGGCACACAAGACAAGTGCGAACATAGTCCTCCACATCCTCGTGCATGCGAGGCATCAACAGCGCCAAGGTTCGCTTCTGCCCCGGATGTCCAGTCCACTTCGTGTCATGACACTCCTTGAGCAGCTGTCTCCGCAAGCCACTCCACCTAGGCACGACCACCCTGTCGCCCTTGGTGTAGAGAAGTCCGTCTTTCAGCCAGAACCTTCTCGTCTTGCCCTCCTTGTCAAGCTTCACTATGGCCAGTGTTAGTGGGTCCTCCATGATACCCACTCGAACACGGTCCATGATGTCCCCCTTGAGCAAGCACACAGAAGCGAGCTCGGCCTTCCTGCTAAGCGCATCGTCCACCTGATTTTTCTTGCCGGGTTTGTACTGCAACTCCATGTTGAACTCGGCTAGGAAATCTTGCCATCTCGCCTGCTTCGGAGATAGCTTCTTCTGGGACTGGAAGTAGCTCGTGGCAACATTATCCGTCATGACCACGAACTTGGTGCCGAGAAGGTAGTGCTGCCATGTCCTCAAGCTATGCACGACCGCAGTCATCTCCTTCTCTTGTACCGTGTAGCGCCGCTCAGTGTCATTCAACTTGCGGCTCTCAAACGCGATGGGGTGCCCTTCCTGCACCAACACCCCACCGATGGCGAAGTCGGACGCGTCCGTGTGCACTTCGAACGCCTTGGAGTAGTCCGGTAGAGATAAGACCGGCTCCTCCGTCACAGCCCGCTTCAGTGCCTCGAATGCCTCCACGCATCGGGGCGTCCAGCTCCACGTCCGATCCTTCCGCAGCAGATCGGTCAGAGGCGCTGCGATGGCGGAATATACTCGGATGAACCGCCGGTAGTAGTTCGCCAAGCCAAGGAACGATCGCAGCTCCGTCGGCCTGGTGGGAGCCTCCCACTCCCGTATGGACTGGACCTTTGTGCCGTCCATCCATATCTTGCCATGCCCGATCCAGTGCTCCAAGAACGACACCTCTTCTTGTGCGAATGAGCACTTCTCCCGTTTGACGAAGAGTTCGTTCTCCCTCAGCACCTGGAAGACAGTCTTCAAATGCTCGATGTGCTCCTCCATCGTGTTTGAGTACACGACGATGTCGTCGAGATAGACCACGACGAACCGATCCAGGTAGGGGTGGAAGAGCTTGTTCATCAAAGTACAAAAAGTCGCAGGAGCATTTGTTAGACCAAAAGGCATAACTAAAAACTCATATGCGCCATACCTCGTGACGCAGGCCGTCTTAGCCTCGTCGCCCTCCGCAATCCGGACTTGGTAAAACCCCGAGCGCAGATCAAGTTTGGAGAAGTATCTCGTGCCTCCCAGTTGGTCGAACAAGTCCGCCACCAACGGGATGGGATATTTGTTCTTGACAGTTACCTTGTTTAGTGCACGATAGTCAATGCACAAACGAAGGCTCCGTCCTTCTTCTTCTGGAACAGCACGGTGCACCATACGGGGCCTTTGACGGTCTGATGAATCCCGCGTCCAGCAGCTCCTTGAGTTGCTTCTTCAACTCGTCTAGCTCGGGCGGGGCCATGTGATATGGAGCCATGGCGGGCGGCTTCGTGCCCGGCTCCAACTCGATGGCGTGGTCTACCTCCCTCCGCGGAGGTAGCCTCTTTGGCAACTCCTTCGGCATGACGTCCCCGAACTCCACAAGGACGTCATCGATCTCAGGCGGAAGATCCTCCTGCATGGGTGCCTCCTCCGTCTTGAGCACAGCAAGGTAAGTCATCTCTCCGTGTCGCATTCCCTTCTTGAGTTGTAATGCAGAGAGAGCCTTCCCCTTCGCAAGCTCGTCTCGTGCAGTTGTCACCATGCACGAAGAGCTCTCCTCCATGATCCCGACGACTCCCAGATGCGGCATTGGGACTGCCTTTGCCGAAGTGAGGAAGTCCATCCCGAGGATCATGTTGAAGTCATCCAGTGGTCCTGCCGTGAGACTGGTGACACCCGTCCAGTCTCCTACTTGGATCTTCACTCCTTTGGCCACCCCCTACACGGGGCGCGCCTCAGAGTTGACCGCCTTTATCGTGCTTGAGTCTTTTTCCAGCACCGGACCCAAGCGTCGGACCTCCGCGTCCGAGATAAAGTTGTGGGTTGCTCCTGTGTCGACCATCGCCCTGGTGTTGTGGCCGTTGATCTTCACGTCCACGTACATCAGCTCTCGATTCGGGGTCTTGGACACTACCGCCTTGCTCTTCAAAGCATTCAATAGGCGCAGGGCACCCATGTGAGCCCCCTTCTTAGGCTCCTCGTCCTCGGCCTCCTCGTCTTGGACCGCGTTCACCCTCTTGCTTTTGTTCGGGCAATCTCGTGCGAAGTGATTTCCTCCGTACAGGAAGCATTCAATCTTCCGCTCCGTCGAAGGCTTTGCGGGCTGCTTGTCCTTCGACGGGCCTCCCTTTCCGTTGTTCTTCTTCACTCCCCCACCATTGAACTTGGTGGTGGTCTTTTCCTTGGGCTTTGGGGCATCATTCCGTCGATACTCCATCAGCTTCTCGGCTGCCGCAACAGCCGCGTTCACATCTGACACATCTTGCCTCTGCAATTCTTGTGCCGCCCATGGTTGTAGACCCTCCAGGAAGTGGAACAGGCGATCCTCTTCGCCCATAGTGGAAATGGAAAGCATCAGGCGGGTGAACTCCGCCACATACTCCTTGACGGACCCAGTGTGTTTGAGTTGTCGTAAACTTCGTCTCGCGACATACTCCACATTCTTCGGGTAGAATTGAGACTTGATCTCCTTCCAGGCTCTCATTTGGTTCAAGAATAGATAAAAATCATAAGACTTCCTTTTTGATGATCTTTCTAGCCACCCTAAACATTTTATACAAAGCATTTTGCCGTTATCGTTACCTTCCACGCACAATGTTAACAATTATACCAAGTGTTTGATGTGAAGGTCACTGGCAATAACTAGCCATTTGGACATAGCCTGGTAATACGGGACCCTTGCAACGCAAGTAGCGAGCTCCGATGCAAGTCCCCCTCTTACCGGTTGCTTCATACCCAGCTCGGCTATAACCTGTTTCTTCCTAGGCCGAGTCGGTCCCGTGGCCCCGGGTTGCCGCTCGAAGAAACCATCGCCCTTGTCGGCAAGTTGTCCAAGACCGTAATCGATTCATTTACTTGTTTGTTTTGCAGGCTTGCAATAATTCTATCTCTTTTCTACGCAACACATCTTTTTCTCCTCTAACCCATAGGACTTGTATTCTTTAAGCAATTCATTCAATTACGATATCATTACCTGAGTTCACATTTTGAAATAGAGGGTCGAGACGAAGGAGGTCAGCCACTCACCTTGAGTTTTGCTTGAGGCGAGGGACTTGTTGGCTGCGCTAGACGTCGCCTACGCGATCACCTAAAATCGCACAAGCAACCGATTAGAACACTGTATTATGCAAGAGTTCGATAGGAAATGCGAGCTCGAAATGTAAACCATGAAAACCATTGAAAACATTCACGAAAACGCATTCGGAAAACCAAAGCCAAAACCAACGCAAGCGGCGTGAAAAGCAGAGCAACGGGAGGTCTCTCCCGACTCAGCCGCAAAGTCAATCCTCGAGACGCAACCCGCTGAATATGGGACTTGGTTCCGAAGAATCCATCCCATAACGTGGAATGGATCTTAATTCAACCGTTCCCGTTCGATCGATTCGATCGATCCCGACCTATCGGTCCCGACCGAGTCGATAGCAACAGTGTTCCTTTCTCGCGCACCCCGTGGACGAATCAACGGGGCACGATGTAGGGACGGGGCACTACACCATAACCAACTAAGAAAAAGTTTCGTCCTCGAAACTTATGAACAGAACCTACCTCTATGAAAACAATGAAGGGAACTTTTCCTTCATCTCAGACTCGAGTTCCCATGTCGACTCTTCTGCCGCATGGTTCCTCCAAAGTACGCGAACGAGAGGGATCGTCCGATTCCGCAGCAGCTTATCCTTGCGTTCTAAGATTTGAACTGGCACTTCGACGTAGGATAAGTCGGACTTTAGCTCCAGCTGGCCAAAATCCACTACGTGGCTAGGGTCGTGCACGTACTTCCGCAGCTGGGAGACGTGGAAGACGTTGTGCACACCTTCGAGCGCCGGCGGTAGGGCAATTTTATAGGCCACTGGGGCGACCCGCTCGAGTATTTCAAACGGCCCAACGAATCTCGGACTCAGCTTCCCCTTCGCGCCGAACCGAGTAACTCCTCGCATAGGCGACACCTTCAGGAACACATGATCGCCCACCTGGAACTCAAGCGGTCTTCGATGGGTATCGGCGTAGCTCTTTTGCCGACTTTGTGCAATCTTCAGTCTTTCCCGAATGAGCTTGACCTTCTCCACAGTCTGTTCCACCAGCTCCGGGCCGAGTATCTGCCGTTCCCCGACTTCATCCCAGCAAATGGGCGATCTGCACTTCCGGCCGTACAAAGCTTCATACGGCGCCATTTGGATGCTGGACTGATAGCTATTGTTGTATGCAAATTCTGCCAACGGTAGGTGGACGTCCCAGCTTGATTTGAAGTCAATTGCGCAAAGCCGTAGCATGTCTTCGAGAATCTGATTAACGCGCTCCGTTTGGCCGTCGGTCTGAGGATGGTAAGCTGAGCTGAACTGCAACTTGGTACCCAGCGCCGACTGAAGGCTACTCCAGAATCGCGACATGAACCGTGAATCCCGATCAGAGACGATGGATACTGGAACTCCGTGCAGCCGTACTATCTCATCAAGATAAATCTGTGCCAGGCGATCAACGCTCCAAGTAACTTTGATGGCAATGAAGTGCGCTGACTTGGTTAGTCGATCGACGATGACCCAGATAGCGTCGTTCCCCCGTGGTGTCTTCGGCAGGCCAACAATAAAGTCCATCGTGACATGATCCCATTTCCACTCTGGAATGGCAAGGTTCTGCATCTCCCCGCCCGGTCGTTGATGTTCAGCTTTCACCTGCTGACAGGCCATGCATTGCGACACGAAGAGCGCCACATCTCTCTTCATCCCGTGCCACCAGAAGGTCGTGCGGAGGTCCTTATACATCTTGGTACTGCCTGGATGCAATGTATATTTCGTATAATGGGCCTCCGACATTATCTCCCTTCGTAGTTCTTTATCATCCGAAACGCATAGTCGGTCATTCATTCTCAGCACGCCGGTCTTGTCTTCCGCAAAGTCGGTCGCACTACTTGTTGAAATTCGCTCGCGCATTTTCTTCAGGTACGGATCATCCTTCTGAGCGGTCTTGATCTTTTCCAGCAAACTCGGCTCTAACTGCAGCTGCGCCAACCGTATATCCCTGAATCGAACCCGGAGATCGATGCCCATTTCTTCTAAATCTTGTAGTAGTCTGCGGTCGATGGAGAGCGAGGCAAGATACTTCCGACTCAGAGCGTCCGCCACAACATTTCTCTTGCCCGGAGTGTAGTCGATCGTCAAGTCATAGTCTTTTATCAGTTCGAGCCAGCGCCGCTGTCGTAAGTTCAATTCCTTCTGAGTGAAGAGATACTTGAGGCTCTTGTGGTCGGTATAGATCGCGCACGCCACACCATATAGATAGTGACGCCACAATTTCAACGCGAACACAATTGCCGCTAACTCCAAGTCGTGCGTAGGATAGTTCTTCTCGTGCGGCTTCAATTGTCTCGAGGCGAAGGATATCACCTTGTTCCGCTGCATGAGCACACATCCCAAGCCCTGGCCTGAAGCATCGCTGAATATCTGGAAACCCTCTGGCCCATCCGGAAGCGCGAGTATAGGTGCCGAAATCAATCGCCGTTTTAGCTCCTGGAATGAAGCTTCACAGTCATCCGACCACTTATACGCGACTCCCTTTTGAGTGAGGCGAGTCAATGGCGATGCAATCTTCGCGAAGTCTTTCACGAAGCGTCGATAGTATCCCGCCAAACCAAGAAAGCTTCGAATCTCACTAGCAGACGCAGGCCGCCTCCAATCAGCAACGGCTTCCACCTTCTTCGGATCGACTGCAATACCTTCGGACGAAACGATGTGACCCAAAAAGGATACGCTGCTGAGCCAAAATTCGCACTTACTCTGCTTTGCATATAGCTGATTTTCTCGAAGTGTCTGGAGCACGGTCCGCAAATGTTCTGCATGCTGCGCCCTGTCTTTCGAGTAGACCAGAATATCGTCAATAAAGACTACGACAAATTTATCAAGGAAGGGTCGAAATACCCGATTCATCAGATCCATGAAGGCAGCAGGGGCGTTCGTCAGGCCGAATGGCATCACCAGGAACTCGTAGTGGCCGTAACGAGTGCGAAAGGCGGACTTTTGCACGTCGTCTGACTTGATCTTGAATTGATGATAACCTGAGCGGAGATCAATCTTCGAAAATACCGAGGCGCCTTGCAGTTGATCGAATAAGTCGTCTATGCGGGGCAATGGGTACTTGTTCCGGATGGTGGCTTTGTTCAGCTCCCGGTAATCGACGCACAGACGCAGGGACCCATCCTTCTTCTTTACGAACAATACGGACGCTCCCCACGGTGAAACACTAGGCCGAATAAACCCTTTATCGAGTAACTCTTGTAGCTGGACCTTGAGTTCCTTCAGCTCGGCGGAAGCCATTCTGTACGGGGCCTTAGAAATCGGTCGAGTATCGGGAAATGTATCGATGCTGAACTCGATCTCTCGGTCGGGGGGCATGCCGGGTAGCTCGTCCGGAAACACATCGGAGAATTCTGCCACAACGTCGGTCTGACCTACGTTTGCACCATCCTGTCGCATGTCTCGGACGGACGCCAAGTAGCCTTCGCACCCAGAATGCAGCATCCTCCGAGCAGAGATTGCCGAGATCAACATGCAGGTCGACGACGCCTCACTACACGAAAAGCAGAATTCAGGCACTCCTGGTATGCGGAAAGTGACCGTCTTCCTGGCACAGTCTATGGTTGCGTTGCACGGCCCGAGCCAATCCATTCCCAGAATGATATCGAAGTCATTCATGTCTAGGACCATCACGTCCAGACCGATCTTTTGACCGCCGATACAGATAATCCCGTCGGTGCAGGCTGAATTAGTGAGTATAGGTGTGCCCGAAGGTGTGCTCACGCTAAGGTCGAGGTCTAATGATACTAATGGAAATTTGTGCTCGGCGACAAAGTCCGCCGCTATAAAACTATGTGAAGCACCTGAATCAAATAGTACGCGAGCAGGCACATTATTAAAACTAAGTATACCTGTCACGACCGTGTCTGATGCCAGCGCTTCATCTCGAGTCATGGCGTAGACGCGGCCCTGGGCATTGGGGCGACGGTCTTGGCCATTTTGCGGTGCAGGTTGATGGGCTCGAGGCGCTGGGACTTGATTCCCTGGACGGTGCTGCTGGGGCGCCATTGGACGGTGATGTTGGGGTGCCGTTGGGTTCGGCCTTGTCGGACATTCAGCACGAACGTGACCCATCTTGCCATAGTGCCAGCATCCATCCACTGGTATCTGGCAATCGATGATTGTGTGACCGGATCGGCGACAACGGATACAGTAAGGCCATGGATTACGCCCTTGATACCCGCCTCGTTGCCCATTGTTCGGACGCTTGGTCACATTGTTTCCTCCTACGTGGCTAGGGCGTTTGTGACTGGATGTATGCACAGCGCCGGCAGCACCTGGAGGATATTGGCATTCAAGGCGGAGGGCGTGGTTGAGAGACTCCCCCATCGTTTTGTATTGCGGGACAGACACATGAGCGGAAATAGATGGCCGTAGGCCCACTTCGAACCGTCGTGCACGACTCGCCATGGAAGGCAGGTATTGTCCAGCAAACTTGGCTAACTTGTTGAACTCTGCTGCATACTGCCGCACCGTCATATTCCCTTGCCTTAGCTGCATGAATTCATTTTCCTTCTCTTGTCGAACGGCTTCGGGGAGGTACTCGATCTCGAACGCCTCGCGGAAGGTGGCCCAAGAAATTGCCGCTGTCTCGTCGTCGCGTCTGATCGCTCGCTTTTGCACGCCCCACCAGTCGTGCGCGTTCGACCGGAGTAGAAGTTGAGCGCATGCGACTTTCTTGGACTCTTCGACGTCTAGCAGCTCGAACTTGTCTTCCAGTTCCTCTAACCAGTCGATCGCCAAGGAGGGATCTTCCGTGCCGTAGAAGGAAGTACGGCAACTTTTTGTGAATTTCGACACGTCGAAGTTAGAACTTCTCGGTGTTGCATATGTAGGCTCGGGTGCCTCCGGATCGACATCACTTTGTCTGGCCGCAGGCTCGATCACGGCAGGAGTTGTCGTAGAGTTGTTGTTGTTGGCCACCACCGTCTGTACTATCTGCTGAAGAGTATCAAGCTGCTTCTGCTGCAACTTGAATTGTGCATCGAATCGGGCCTCGAACTGGGTCTGGCGTGCCTCTACCTCCCGTCGATGTGCCTCAGTCTCCCGTCGATGTTGCTCATTCAGGCGTTGATTCTCCAGAGCTTGTTGTTGTTGCGCTTCCAGCATGCGCAACATCCGTCCCATGGCATCGTTTGAGGGTCCGGGCCTCGAGCTACTCGAGCCGCTCGAAGCACTTTCTTCGTTCGCCACATTCACCGTCGCACCCTCTGGGATTTTGAAGGTAAAAATGCATTAGTAACCAAACTCATTACGGACTCCCTTGTATGGAACGACATATCTCATCGACACGAGACCAACGATTTGAGACTGAAAACTCGACACTAGAGGCCAAGGACGTAAAGCCGTGCTCTGATACCATTATGTCACGCCCCGATTCGGTAGAATCGATAGTCGTCCCCCGGGCGTGATGCCGTGCAAGCCTAAGTTGCGCTTGCACAAGGCGGTTCATAAGGTCATCCGATACAACAGCATATACATATAAGAGTACGCAGAGACATTGAACACACATTATGGAGAAGGAAACATAAGCTTTATTGATAATGAACATCATGTTACAGACTCGATATAAGGACGCCGCGCGGGCTTTTTACAAACTGACTCTATTACAAAATGAAGGCCGATGAGATAGCCATTCCATACATTTCATCCCTGATTACAACCAGCATTTCAGAACCACCTGGGATAGTGGGCAGTCGCTCCATCTGTCTTCTAGCTTTCAACAGCGGAGTCTTCAAAAGAGATTGGATCCAAGCTTCGACCGCACGAACGAAGCTTCAAAACACACGAGCGTTTCCTTCTTTCACGTGGCACGCTCCTCCTGATTTAGCGTACCTGTGGAGAGAGCGAGGATCAGTACAATCAACATGTACTGGCGAGTGACTAATTAATTTCCAGGCTCTCATTTGGTTCAAGAATAGATAAAAATCATAAGACTTCCTTTTTGATGATCTTTCTAGCCACCCTAAACATTTTATACAAAGCATTTTGCCGTTATCGTTACCTTCCACGCACAATGTTAACAATTATACCAAGTGTTTGATGTGAAGGTCACTGGCAATAACTAGCCATTTGGACATAGCCTGGTAATACGGGACCCTTGCAACGCAAGTAGCGAGCTCCGATGCAAGTCCCCGTCTTACCGGTTGCTTCATACCCAGCTCGGCTATAACCTGTTTCTTCCTAGGCCGAGTCGGTCCCGTGGCCCCGGGTTGCCGCTCGAAGAAACCATCGCCCTTGTCGGCAAGTTGTCCAAGACCGTAATCGATTCATTTACTTGTTTGTTTTGCAGGCTTGCAATAATTCTATCTCTTTTCTACGCAACACATCTTTTTCTCCTCTAACCCATAGGACTTGTATTCTTTAAGCAATTCATTCAATTACGATATCATTACCTGAGTTCACATTTTGAAATAGAGGGTCGAGACGAAGGAGGTCAGCCACTCACCTTGAGTTTTGCTTGAGGCGAGGGACTTGTTGGCTGCGCTAGACGTCGCCTACGCGATCACCTAAAATCGCACAAGCAACCGATTAGAACACTGTATTATGCAAGAGTTCGATAGGAAATGCGAGCTCGAAATGTAAACCATGAAAACCATTGAAAACATTCACGAAAACGCATTCGGAAAACCAAAGCCAAAACCAACGCAAGCGGCGTGAAAAGCAGAGCAACGGGAGGTCTCTCCCGACTCAGCCGCAAAGTCAATCCTCGAGACGCAACCCGCTGAATATGGGACTTGGTTCCGAAGAATCCATCCCATAACGTGGAATGGATCTTAATTCAACCGTTTCCGTTCGATCGATTCGATCGATCCCGACCTATCGGTCCCGACCGAGTTGATAGCAACAGTGTTCCTTTCTCGCGCACCCCGTGGACGAATCAACGGGGCACGATGTAGGGACGGGGCACTACAATGCGGACCGCCTTCAGGTAGCGCTCGACATTCCAGATGAAGTTATCCACCTCCTTCGCGTCTCGTACGCCAGTGAAGGATTTGGGTTCTGGATACTTCACCCTCTGCGTCGACTCCCTCCTCGGAGTCGGACCACCAGCAATGGCCCTCTCGAGGACCTCGGCCTTAGTTTGCAGCTCTTTGCGTAGTTCGGCAATCTCCGCCTTCGTGGCCTTTCGTTCCTCCTCGAACTCGGCCTGCATCTCGGGGAGATGCTCTCGGAACTCCGTCATAGCCGTGGTGACGTCCGCCTCCAAACCTTGGGCGAATTCCTCGTGAGCCGCTTGGTTCTGCTCCACTTGAAATTCGACGTCCGTTACGCCTTTCTCCAGCATCTCAATTCGGTCAGCCAACTCGCTAAGAGTCCGTTCCATCGACGGTTCCTTGCTCTTGCCTTTCCTCGAGGCCTTCGCCTTCTCCTTAGGCGATGCGGGTTGCTCGTTGATGATTGCTTCGGTCGAAGACATGACGGCGATCAAACCTTTGCTTTGATACCACTTGTCACGGACTTAGTATTTTTGCTAGCACTTCGTCCCGTGCGGCGCACTGTCTTTTTCCTCAAAGACCCGTGCAAGCCTTCCCAACCCGACTTAGCTAGATCGCTAAGGAAATTAGAATAGTGGAGCAAAGAGGAGACTCGTAAGATTTCTTTATTAAATGGAAAATGCTTACAAGTTTAGGCGGTGAGGAACAAATGAAAGCCTCCCCCTTTTATAAGTGCTCAAAGAGCTTTACATGGAAAGTCCTGGAAGAAATATTCCAAGGATTATTCTTTTCTACCATAACTGGAATGGCATATTCCAGGATTATTCCCTGGCAACAGAAAAGAAAACTTCAAGGGCCTTCCAGAAGCTTCTTGGGCCTCCTAGAACGATCTTGGGCCTTCCGAAGAGATCCACTATCTTCTAGAGCCTTCCGCCATCTTTAGAATGTTCTGAAAGCTTCCCGCATAACCTTGGTCCGAGAAAAGGTTATGGAACTGGGCCTCGGACGGGGTGCAACATTTGGGACGTTACAGTACGCTGTATATATCAAGAACTCTTGTTCAATGTATATAATGGTTTCTAAGTCACATGTAGTATCTATATTTCATTCACAACATAAATTAATAGAAATTCATAACCGAAATAAGTACTGTAATAACTACGAAAGTCAAAGCGCAACAAAGATTAGTTCGTTGGAGACAAATCCACTAATAGTAGATTAATTATTGAAAACAAGTAAAAGAAATAATAGGAAGCATGGTAAGCCTTCGCTCACAAGAACTCGGGCGGCTCGATCTCGACATGATCATAAGAGGTGGTGGGATGGTGTAGACGGGTTGGCGGAACTGTGCCGAAACATTGAAGGATTGCTAGTGTGCGGTAGGAGATTGGTAAAGGAAGTAACAATAGTGACTAGAAGACTTGGTGATGGAGGAGATGGTGAAGTATGAGTGTTACATAGGGACTTGATGGAGGAGAGGTGGAGGTGGTTACAAGGAGATGAATGTGGACTTAATTGTAGGAGAGATGGTTACAAGGAATAAGTGGAAGTGAGGTAGCACATGAGCGGGAAAAAATAGAAGGAAGCTTTCATGTGCTGGAATGAATGATATTTATAATATGTGAATTGTGTAAGTGCCAGGCTAGGAGGAGAGTGAGGTGTGGGTAATTAGACTGGAATAATTAGGATTTATTTTGACTATCACTAGGTGATATTTATTATTTTAGTTAATTAATTATACTTAGTTATACTAGTGAAAAATTTAGGTTTACTACCTAAGTTAATCAGCATAGTTAAATTCAAACATACATTAATAATAATAATACTATCAGGATCAGAGGATTTACATAAGTTGGATTGAGGTATAGGTTATGTTATTATTTCTTGATTAGAGACACTTGTCATAGACCATGTATTTGATAGTGATGCATTGTTGTACCTGCACGAGTGTTAGAAGCGCGAAAACGATTATAAACACATGGACTGCTCCTTGGGTATCAAGGACTCATTGAACTGGGCATAAAAAATATGCTAATTTTGGCACCAAGCGCGTGCAGCCTTTGATAGTTTACAAGTTGTAAGATGAACCTGTTGGTATGCCTTTGGTGAGTAATGATGGTAGTTTTATTTGTTTACTATATGGAGTCATCAAAGAAAACAAAATGTTTCCTTTTGGATCTTTGGTTTGTTGTGTCACAGAGATGCATCTAGTCCTTGTAGCATTCCTCTTTGCTTTGCCTCTAAGATTAGACTTTATCATGGTCTTGGGAATTTGGAGGCTTGCTTTTTGGTTGCATTATCTTAAATTTCGATACCACATCAATCTGGTACTCACCTCAAGTTGATGGTGGGTTTTTAAAACAGAGAATTGCATATATAGAATCAAACTTAAGTGAAATTGCATATATAGAATCAGACTCAAGTGAAATTGCTCTGAGAGCATCGACGTTTCGGAAATTACAACATAAGACACGGAAAACCCTTTAAAAGGCATTTTTTAATGTTTGCACTAAAAATGTCCTTTTAGCATCCATGCACTAAAACGTGCTTTAAAATGGCGTTTTTGGCACATTTTTATATTATAATTAAGGAGGGACGGGAGAGTTAAGGTAAGGCTACACGCGGATTAAATGGATGCTACATAAATGCTTTTTTAAATGGCATTTTCAGTGCAAATATTTAATACGCCCTTTTAAAGGACGTTTTGTATCTTATGTTGTAGTTTCTATAACTTCGATGCTCTCAGAACAATTTCACTGAAGTTCGATGCTATATAGGCAATTCTCTGGTTTTAAAAACTTTAACTCTTTTGACTTTTGAGATTTTTCAGCATCAAGTTCCATAACCAACCTTGTTCTGATGGGCAAAGGTGTGTTTCTTCACGACTTCATGGAGTCATCTTTTTGGTGACGCTTCTTGATATGTAGTTTTATCAGTTGACATTATTGCAGTTGATTCAGGTTTGATGCCATCTCATACTTCAGGTCCCCTTTCCAATATTAGAAAATGAAACTTTTTTCTTCGGGTTACACTGTAACCTTTAATTACCGATGTGCGTGTCGTTTGTTTGCTCATTGATATTTTATGATAATACATTCCACTAATTTCTTGTAAACAAGTTTTTGAAATCTCCATGCAAATTGCTTGATGAATGCTGCTACTGCCTATTTGTTTCAACCCCTAAAACAATATATATATCTGAGACTTGTGTTTCTGTTCGGATGCAGACTGTTACTTATCAACCTCACTAAGAGCTGAGATGGCTGGTGATTCTGGTTCCTTTCAAAGGGTTATGGTGTATATATTGATGTCTATGCGTAGCGTTCGTTTGCCTTGAGCGCGGACATGGAAGAATGAGAATCCATTGATTCTTTTGGCTTCGTCTCCTGCATGATCTTGACATCTGATTGCTGACAAAATCTTCTTCCTAATAGAAAGGTGGCATAAGCTAAGCAGGTATACTAGAGGCATAATATTCTGGTGACCCCTGGAATTTTGTGTGAAGGATTTGATCGTGTTCAATTTGTAAACTAGCGAAAGCTTTCGATTCTCTGTATAATAAAGCCCGAGGTATCCCAGATTACTTTGAATTGATCAAGGCTCTAGCCTGATTCATATTTGAGAGTATATTGTTTGTACTTGGTAAGTACAGATAGATGAGATCCGAAGCTTCCGAGACTTCCATATGCTAACCGAGTAAATATTCTTTTGGAAAATTATTGGGATGTTTACACAGTGCGAAAGAAAGTCATTTGGTGAATATCCCACAAATTGTAATATGTTCATTTGCAAGTTGGATTTGTCGATGAAGGTTTCATTTTGCATCTGCACCCCTATTTTGTCATAATAATGAGCCATGATAAGTACAAGATTCTCGATTGCAAAAATTTAATGATTAGTGCAGAGATTATAGTAAGTTAATAGTGTATTTTTGTATCTGTTTTAGTGAAATATTTGGAATCGATCGGGATCCAAGCCAAATTTTATGGTGTGGCGTCTTTAATAGAGAACTTGCACGCCCAAGCAGAAGCTTTTGTGGATAGGACTTCGACTAAGGGTGGCAATTTGGGTTCGACCAGCTGTCACGACTAAGGGTGGCAATTTGGGTTCGGCCAGCTGTCGTATTCTTAGGCGATTTTGGGCCAGGGTTAAATGGGTTCATACATAGACGAGCCCATATGTTTGATCCTTTTAATAGACAGATCAGGTACATGTCACCGGTGGTAATCCAATTTGATCCATTTATTAGATTCGTAGTATTTGGGTTCAACCATTTACATGGAGTTAAACTTTGATACAGCCGGCTGTATCAAAGTTTTGATACAGCCGGTGTATGACAGGTGGGCCCCCCTATATATATTTGGTTACACGGTTTACGAAAAAATAGGAGGGGCCCACCTGTCATACACCCGGCTGTATCAAAACTTTGATACAGCCGGCTGTATCAAAGTTTTCTCCATTTACATGTAACCTAGCTGTCCTATTTTCAACCCAATATCATAAAACCTACTCCTAATTCCTGCTTGGGTATTCTTTATGTAAGATCTGAATCCAATCAAGGTTCAAACAAAAAAAAAAAAAAAATCCTTTTAATCTCGAGTTGGATTATTTCAAAATTTTACATAAGATGTATAATTATTATTTACTTGAAAAAATTTGTTATTTTTTTTTTAAATTTTACATGTGATACATATTGATGATATATTATCTAGTCATGTTTCTTCTAAAATTCATATAACATTCAAACTTTTCAATCAAATATAGATATTTTGTTGTATGTAAACCTTTTTGGGTTTCTTAATGGATTGGGCTCAGTTTAAGTTATATTAGTACCCTAAGTGTTAAGAATTTTGGGTTTACTTTATAAATCCAAACCCAATAATGACTCGTGTTATCGCTTACCATGTGTACTAGTGATTTTCATGACACTCGTTCGCTAGTATATAAAATGGATTGGGCTCAGGAAGGATGTCCCAGACAATTATGCAACGAGGCAAGGGATATCACAACCCTCGGCGGCGGGGGATAAAGGAGAGGCGCAGGTCGGAGATCATCATCCAAACAAGACTTGGGCAGAGTTCTTCAAAGTCGATGCGGCGAATTTGATCAACCACATGAAATACATTGCACCTAAACAAGTAGGCTCGGGAATCAGAGCATCTTTCACAGAGGAAGACATGATGGAGACAAAGGAATACTGGAGAAACACAATCATATTGTACGTACTTGGAAATAGACCTTTCTATAATCATATCAGAGCGTACGCTGAACGGGGATGGCGGCCAAGAGGTAGCATGGAATTTTTCTCTCGAAGCAATAGGTTTTACTTTGTTAGGTTAGGGATGGCCGAAGACATGGAGCGGATATTACAGAGCGGACCATGGACCTTTGACGAAAGACTCATTATTATGAAGGAGTGGACACCAGAAACCAGATGCGAACGTGAAGTATTCCGTTCAGTGCCAATCTGGATACGCTTCCCAGAATTACCTCTGCTATATTGGAGTAATCAAATGATGTTGAAACTCGCCAGTCTGATAGGCAAGCCTATCAAGGCTGATGAGAGAACCACGGCAAGATCAATGATGGAATTTGCTGGGCTATTCGTGGAGATCGAAGAAGGAAAGACACTACCCTCACATGTCGAATACGAAGTACCTACAGGGGAGGTTTTTATTCAACGGGTAGAATATGAGTGGGTTCCTCCCACTTGCAATACATGTCGACAGTTCGGTCACCCTTCAAAGGAGTGCAAACTGGCTAAAGGAGATAGTGTTGCAAAAGCGGACAATGGATACATCAAAATAGACCAGACACAGGAAACGAAAGCAAACAAAATCGTCTAGCGGATAAGGAAGTGATGAGGACGGGTAACACGATGGATGGGATGGAGCTCGAAATCGATATCGAATTGGATAAAATTTTATCACAAAATCCTGAGCAGGCTATGGGGCTCTGAGTGGAGACGCTGCATAAAGAGAAAGGCAAGGCAACATAGGGGACTAATGGCGACTCGACTATGATTTTCCAAGCACAACCGATAAGGAAATCAAAAAGCAAGGGGGCGGGTAAAAGCAAGATAACTAGGGATGGTGCAGCACACACTCCTTGAGGTCAATAGAAGGCGAAGGAAGGACATCTTCTACAGATTGAAGGAGGGGGAAGTCGCAAACGACATGCCGGACCATCTACGAAGGATGTGAACAAACCTATGCATGATCAGTTTGCAAAGGGACTGACTCTATGCATAGATAATCCATGGTGGATCTGTATGTTGCAGAGGCAAGTAGAAGACTCAAGACGGTCACAAGGGGAAGAGACTAATAGTGCATAACCTGATCCGTACCTAGAGGATAAGGTTCAGGAGGCTCCTGGGGAGCGTCAAACAGTTTAGATGACGATGATAACATGGAACGTCCGTGGCGTGTGTTCCATGGGAAGATGGAAGGAGATCAGCGAAGTCGTACGAAAGGGACAGTATAGTAGATGTGCATTACTCGAGACTAAAATTAAGTCAGAAAGGATGATCAAAAGAAGGATGCCTCTCCATTGGCAACAAGCGAACAATCTTCACTTGTGCCAGATGGCTCGAGTATGGGTGAGATGGGACAGTCGACAGTAGGATGGGGACATCATACACATCTTCGAACAAATTATAGTAATTCTATTAAAGAATAAAGGTGGACTTCAGCTACTATATGGCGCAGTCTATGGCCATAATGATCGTAGAAGAAGGAAAGAATTATGGATGGAGATTACTCAGATCAGCAATTTGGCCTCAACGCATCATCAGCTTCCTCTTATTCTTATAGGTGATTTCAATGCTCTACTATATCGCCATGAAAAAGTGGGAGGAAGGGAGGTCCCAGAAGGAAGTATGAAGGAATTCTAGGCATGTTTGCTACAGTCGGGGATGCAACCATTGGAGCAGGTGGGACATGTTTGGACGTGGAACAATAAAGCCGTTCGCAAACATGTGGTGTGTCAACTCAATAGGGCTCTGGGAAATCAATATCAGTTCCAACTATTCCCCGAAGTCAAAGCCGAGGGGTTGCCAGCTGGCACAAGTGAACATTCTCCAATTAGTGTCAATCTCATTGACAGGATACGCACTCGTCCAAGGCCTTTTCGATACAATAATAAATGGTAGCATATAGAAGGATATTCAGAGGCGGTCCAGAGCGGGCTACAGACGGCTGTTAACGGCAATATGCAATTCCAATTAGTCCACAAACTTAAAGCTGTGAAAAAGGCTATTAAGGAGTGGAACAAAGCATTGCCCCAGACTAGTCTGAATGAAGAGGAGAAGAGACTAATTGATGTGCAAAACCGACTACAGGCGGACCTGGATAATGAGTCTCTGGCTGAAGATGAACGGGAGCTCATTTCTAAAGTTGGCCGACTTCATATGCTCGAAGAAATCGAGCTCGCACAGCACGCCAAGTGCCAATGGCTTCTAAGTGGCGACCAAAGTTCAAAATTCTTTCATGATGTTGTGCGCATGAGGCAACACGAGAACTCTATTGCGAACCTCATTGATCCTAACGGACGAGAACTGACTTCGAATGATGAAATCCAACAGGAGGCTACTAGGTAATACTCTAACCTATATTCTCAAGCTGATTACCTAACAGTCTTCCCTGCAGTTACACCTAAAAAAATCGTCACTCCGGAAGGAAATAGTTTCATGAGAGCTCGGGTGGAGATGAAGGAGCTGGAAGACATTGTAAAGAAGGCTGGCCCTGATAAGGCCCCGGAACCTGACGGGTTCGACAGTCTCTTTTACAAAATTCATTGGGAGGACGTGAAGTATCAGATACTAGAGATGGTGAGAGATTTCTTCGAGAACCAGAAGATATTGAAAGAGTTAAATCATACTTTCTTGACCTTTATCCCAAAGAAGGAGGGCACAACGACAATGGTGGCGTGTTGCAACTTTCTCTACAAAATTATAACAAATCTTATGTGTAGAAGGATGGAGAAAGTAATGCAGGGGCTTATATCCCCGAATCAGGCTGCATTCATTAAAGGGTGGTCCATTTCAGATCACAACCTAATGGCACATGAACTCATCCGAGATTTCAACAAGCATGGTGGTAACCGAGCCTGCATTAAATTGGATCTACGCAAGGCGTATGATACAATTAATCGAGAGTTCGTATACCATCTAATGAAAGAGATGGGGTTTGATGAAGAATGGATAGCCATGATCCGAGTATGCATCTCTTCTCCGACTTTTTCGGTTCTTATAAAGGGTACTCCATATGGTTTCTTCCCAAGTAATCGAGGTATAAGGCAAGGTGATCCTTTATCACCTTATTTATTTACCATAGTGATGGAATACTTATCATGTCTCTTGGATACGGTAGAGGCAAATGGAGAGATCACGCCAGTACAGAAACGAATAACTCCCAGCATAAATCATCTCATATATGCGGATGATGTATTATTATTCATCGAGCCTTCGAAGAAGGGACTGGAAAATTAGAGCGGATAATATAGAACTTCGGAGAAATGACTAGCCTTAAATTGAACAGAGAGAAAAGCAGTATATATTTTACTAAATCTTGCCAGAATAAAGAAGCCAAAGCTGCAATAATAGGTGTTAAGATGGAAGACTTACCTGTGAAGTATCTTGGCTTGCCCGCTCAACGTTAATTATGCAAGAGACTCTAATTGTCAGAGTATGGTTGAATATGTTCAACGTCGCACAAAAGGATGGCATGCACAAATCTTGTCCTTCGAGGGCCGTATATAGTTGGTGCGGTCAGTGATACTGGCTATTACGTCGTACTGGCTTCAGGCCATCATGCTACCAACAGCTACAATAAAGAAAATAGAGCGAATTTGTGCAAATTTTGTCTCGAGGGGGGGTGTCACGCCCCGCTCCCGTAGGAGCGATCGTCCTCGCTAAGGCGTGATGCCGCACGAGCCTAGATTGCGCTCGTGCAAGGTAGTTTCATAACGACCGATTACATCGGCGGCGACGGGATCGTCGCACAGAAGTCCCAAGCAGAAACATTGAACATGCAGGGGAAATTTAAAGGCAAAACACAAGTTATTCAAAAGAACTCTTTATTGATATTGAACAATCAGATTACAATGGACGCAAGGCCATGATTACAAGTCTCTCGTGCTCACTATTCTCTCAATATACAAGTCACTCTGCTCTCTCTCATCTCTCGATTACAATGCTTGAGCCAGCGGAAGCTTCGAAAGACAATATCCATATATTATGTCCTGTATAAGTCTTTGATTCCACGTGGCCGTACGCTTCGAATCGCCAAGGAACTCTGTGCCTCGACGCATCCAAGCGAGCTCCGCGCCACGAGCTTCTACCTGTGCCTGCACATGGAAACTGTGTGGGTGTCAGTACTCAACTGTACTGGTGGAGTGAGCTCCTCGCCCACCCATACATAACCGACACGTTCATTTACTATGTGCAACACAAGTCCCATTTACGATTGTCTTTCTAGTCTTGCCTTAGGATCAGTTTTAAGACAGTGATGCCTGAACAAACCGATATGCAATGACATGGTCGTGCTATAATGCCAACGTATATTTTGATCGAGGTAGTACCTCATCGCTTATGTACATGACCAAACTTTAACTCAGGACGGCAGGGTCGTGTCATACTCTATTCGTAACTTCAACATATTCGAGACAGTGCTTCGCCGAGGAGCAACTTATGCGAACTCGGCCGTGCCAAGACTTTCTCTTAAACTTAAGTGCCTCTAGACCAATTCTCGTGCCAACGACGTCAAGGGGACGACTCGTGCTGGTCGTGCCGCTAGACTTGATTGTGCCTTAGGACCTTGCTTAGACTTGTTCGTTCATCAAGATTGAGGTCGTACCTCGCAACTTACCAAGACTTATCCATGCTACCGCCTTGCGGTCTTCCTGCTCGACTCATAAACCAACTTAGACAAGACTTGTCAAACCTAGTATCGATTTCATGAACATCCTGACGCCAAGTATCGTGCCAAGCACGGTGCCTATGCTGCAGCCCAATCTTAGGCCCCGATATTGTGTTACCGACTAGACCTGCATTCAAGTTCTAGACCCAATCCAAAGGCATACACGCGGTTTTGCCGCTACTCTGCCGACACATCTATATGAGTGGTCACTAGCAATGTCAAGATATCTTAGACTCGGCTCGAGATATCGGCTCGTCCCTCCGTGGGTAGCTAGCCCGAAAGTGCCAAGTATCACCCATGCGGTTATCCAGCATCCTACCGTGAGCCGCCTCGCTTCTTCCGGACCGACATGATCCCGGTGCCCCGGCGATCATTCGAGAAGACTACACCTTGTCGACAAGTTGTCCAATGACCATGCAAGACTCAAACTCGATCTATCAAGTCCTTCCTTATCATGACCATTATTTCCTTCTTTCTATCGAGACTCCCAAGTAGCGGGACCGATCTCGTGTGATTCCTTGTCAAGACTTATCGAGACTTAACGAGACTCCCAAGTAGCGGGACCGATCTCGTGTACGAGACTTATCAAGACTTAGCGAGACTCCCAAGTAGCGGGACCGATCTCGTGCGGGACTTATCGAGACTTAGCGAGACTCCCAAGTAGCGGGACCGATCTCACGTGTTTCCTTGTCGAGACATAGCAAGACTCCCAAGTAGCGTGACCGATCTCGGCGACGACCAGTCGCATGGACTTCCTTTGATCGTGGCATACTCTTTACTAAATCCACCGTAGCTCGTGCCTTAGACAGACCTGGTTCTATAGGCGACGCTATCGCTCAAGTCATATACTTTATACGACGAGCCTTGTTCTCAAGGGACTACGCGACATGACAACCGCAGATAGAGCGAAATAATGCTAGAAATGGCTTCGATAGCCCAACATAACTCTTGTCTAATTTATTCGGGCAGCGAATCGACGAGCAAAGGCTACGCCGAGCTCCGCGTCGAGGAAACGTGCTATGCACGGGGTCGATTTGAACAACCAAGTTCTCGGGTGCCTAGACTTAAGCCAACAAGCCATTCAATACGATTTAACTCACGGGACGTGCAAAGGCTATGCCAAGCCTTGGACGACGAAACCGTGCATGCTTTATCAAGCATTCATGCGGGCGACGCCTATGACTTAGGCCAATACAAGCGTTGGGGCAAAACGACGGGACCGTGCATGCTTTATTAAGCATTCATGCGGGCGACGCCTATGACTTAGGCTAATTCGAGTGCCGTGGCAACTTGGCAACTTAAGCCAACTTCCTTCTCCCAAGCCACGGGAACGAAAGATCGAGTGTCATTTGAAAGCATGCTGAGCCGACTTCTAAGCAGACCGTGGGACCATTTTCCATGTTCTAAGACATTCTGATCCGTCGGGATTATTCTCTTAGCTATGTGGATGCGTCTCTTTTGTTATCAAGCCTAACTTGTGCAAGTTGAAAACAAGCGAGTTATTAAGTGAAGGCTAAGATGAGGCAAGTTCACCGAAACTACCCCACCTGAGCGAGGAGTCGCCTCAACCGAGCGAGCCTTCGAGCAGCCGTTGCAAGGCTAAGTCCGAACGCCATCGGCATTTCGATTCTTCCGATTGACTTTTGCGGGACGGGGCACTACAACATACACCACTCAGAACAAGTCTCGTCCTCGAGACTTTCCCGAAGGCAAGCCATCCTATCATTTCTATGGCCAAGACTTAATCGAGCCTAGACACAGAACTATAACAGTCATGTGAGGTACGCCATAATTTATCGTACACACTCCGCCTACACGTTTCTTTGATTTCGAGCCACGCTCGTACTAGTATCAATCCTTTTCTTAACGCAATTTTAAGATTTTTGACACCCTTCCATTCCTCAAGTCATGCTTGAACTCAACGTATCACTTGGCTGGATCGTGCACGCATTCCATGCGTCCCTAAAATACATGCATTCAGCCAAGCCGCATAATAGAGAATTCGTCATTCTCACTCGAGTCGCATCGTGCACATACGCAGGCGTCCCTGATATATATGCATGTCAGTCGAGTCTCGTGAGCAGGGTTTCCTATTCTTGATTCACTCTTTTAATCCATGCCAATCCTCAAGATCAATATTTCGATTGCTAACACTTGAAGCATGGGCGTCTCGCCTAATCGTTAGGCCATTTCTCAAGGCTAAAGTCAATGTCAGGATTGGAATCATAGTTCCCCAACAATAATGCCAACACTGACCCTAATCCTAGGGTCAAACCAAAGTCGGTAGTACGGGTTTTTTCTACCCAAGCTCGCGTCACTCAGATTTCTAAATATCGAGCATGATCACCTATTCGCATCAATGTATTCGTTGCGCCAAATCGAATCCGTTCAATCACCACTTCTACCCAATTCATGTATTCGATCACGAGGTCATCTAGCTCGATAATACGTTGCACTCCAATCTCACACGAGTCCGATTATCCATGGTGGTTCATGAATCACCATGCAACGCTCTCGCAGAATAATCATTCTTATTGTGGCGTAACTCTTGCTTGAGTCTAGACTAATACATTCTCGATACGCGGATTAGACCTACTCAATCCTCAAGTTCGATCGTCAAGTACACACTGAGTCATTCTCGAATCTACCTTCGCGTCAAACCATAAGTCGAAGCATACAAATTGCCACGCCATGCAAGTTCGATCACCCCCGCTGTATGAATCACCATACCAGCGCTCATGCGGAGTGATCGCCCTAATCGGCACGACGCATGAATCACCATACCAACGAAGCAAATCCAAACATTTTGTTTTCGTCGAAGTCAAGATCTCAGCTCGATAGTCTGATCGTCATTCGTTCAACTAGAAAATCCTCGAGCCAAGTTTATCTTTTCCTCGACACATTTCAACATCCCAAGTATAGCATCCATCGGAACATTAACATTTGCACGATCGTCATTCGTCGAGTCAGAGTACCCCCGAGTTATCGCATATCGATCTTTGATATGCCTCAATACCATCGACGATATGCATAACCTGACGATCTTTCTTTGTAACCAATTTTGAGTCGTGCGACTGATGCTATTGTCCGAACTGGATATACCATAATTTCTCGATATTCAAGATCAAGTTCGATTGATATTCCTCAATCTAGTTTCAAGATCGATGTCCAAAACTCAAGTCACATTTCGTTGGACTCAATCCGAAATCGTACGTGTGATTCACTAGATTTCTTCGATCAAGACATTCACTTTTATTCATCGTATCCGAATCGTTTTCTAACTCGCGTTGTCCATACACAAGTTGTCCGAACGACATCTCGTTCGAGACATTCGAAGTCACGGCCAACTAAGCGTAACGCGTTCTAAGGCTTTGTGCGATCGCATCACCGACATACTCGTTGTCACCTCTAATCCTCAATTTTGCTCGAATAATTTCTAAGACAAACCATACACCACTCAGGATTTGAGCCATCCGATCTAGTCCTCAATCACGTTCGCATCATTCGCTAAGACATCTTTCGAATTCGTTCGACGAATTTCTAGCGTAATCGCTCACGTCGCATCGACGTACTAAGTCATTCGCACTAAGTCGTTCGCATTATTCCTCAAAATCTAAACCAATCTTCCGTGTACGCCTAAGCGTTAGTTCGATAGCGTTTCTATTGATACACACTCTAAGTGTATCGCCATTCCCGACCTAGCGATACTTGATATTGTTCGCACTCGTTTGCACCAAAAGTCGAGGTGCACGACACGCGGCACAACTTAGCCAAGCTATCCCGTGCAGACTATATTCGAGTTTGCATGCTCGCCTGCTAAAGCCGACGTAGGACTATTTGAGCACACGCACGACTTGCTAACTTGAGCATGTGTCTTCTATCGAGTCAAGTTTGACATCGTTCGACACAAAGGCCTACCGATGCGTCCGGTGATGGCCTACCGATGCGTTAGATCGAACGCTTGTACGAGCTTTTGAAAATATTTAGACTTATTGTATGGAAATACGAGGGACATTTGAGAGAGAGCGCACACTTCTTTTACATGAACGAGCTTTCAAAACTGAGAAATTTAACTTGAGTCCAAGGACGTAAAGCCGTGCTCGGATACCATTATGTCACGCCCCGCTCCCGTAGGAGCGATCGTCCTCGCTAAGGCGTAATGCCCCACGAGCCTAGATTGCGCTCATGTAAGGCAGTTTTATCACGGCCGATTACATCGGCAGCGACGGGGTCGTCGCACAGAAGTCCCAAGCAGAAATATTGAACATGCAGCAAAAATTTAAAGGCAAAACACAAGTTATTCAAAAGAACTCTTTATTGATATTGAACAATCAGATTACAATGGGCGCAAGGCCATGATTACAAGTCTCTCGTTCTCACTATTCTCTCAATATACAAGTCACTCTGCTCTCTCTCATCTCTCGATTATAATGCTTGAGCCAGCGGAAGCTTCGGAAGGCAATGTCCATACATTATGTCCTGTATAAGTCTTTGATTCCACGTGGCCGCACGCTTCGAATTGCCAAGGAACTTCGTACCTCGACGCATCCAAGCGAGCTCCGTGCCAGGAGCTTCTACCTGTGCTTGCATATAGAAACTGTATGGGTGTCAATACTCAACTGTACTAGTGGAGTGAGCTCCTCTTCCACACATACATAACCGACATGTTCATTTACTTTGTGCAACACAAGTCCCATTTACGATTGTCTTTCTAGTCTTGCCTTAGGATCAGTTTTAAGACTGCGATGCCTGACCAAACCGATGTGCAACGACATGGTCGTGCTATAATGCCAACGTGTATTTCGATAGAGGTAGTACCTCATCGCTTATATACATGACCGAACTTTAACTCGGGATGGCAGGGTCGTGCCATACTCTATTCGTAACTTCAATATATTCGAGACAATGCTTCGCCAAGGAGCAACTTATGCGAACTCGGCCGTGCTAAGACTTTCTCTTAAACTCAAGTGCCTCTAGACCAATTCTCGTACCAATGACGTCAAGGGGACGACTCGTGCTGGTCGTGCCGCTAGACTTGATTGTACCTTAGGACCATGCTTAGACTTGTTCGTTCATCAAGATTGAGGCTGTGCCTCGCAACTTACCAAGACTTATCCATGCTACCGCCTTGCGGTCTTTCTGCTCGACTCATAAACCAACTTAGACAAGACTTATCAAACCTAGTGTCGATTTCATGAACATCCTGACGCCAAGTATCGTGCCAAGCACGGTGCCTATGCTGCAGCCCAATCTTAGGCCCCGACATTGTGTTACCGACTAGACCTGCATTCAAGTTCTAGACCCAATCCAAAGGCATACACGCGGTTTTGCCGCTACTCTGCCGACACATCTATATGAGTGGTTACTAGCAATGTCAAGCTATCTTAGACTCGGCTCGAGATATCGGCTCGTCCCTCCCCGGGTAGCTAGCCCCAGAAGCGCCAAGTATCTCCCATGCGGTTATCCAGCATCCTACCGTGAGCCGCCTCGCTTCTTTCGGGCCGACATGATCCCGGTGCCCCAGCGATCATTCGAGAAGACTACACCTTGTCGACAAGTTATCCAATGACCATGCAAGACTCAAACTCGGTCTATCAAGTCCTTCCTTATCATGACCATTCTTTGCTTCTTTCTATCGAGACTCCCAAGTAGCAAGACCGATCTCGTGTGATTCCTTGCCAAGACTTAACGAGACTCCCAAGTAGCGGGACCGATCTCGTGTACGAGACTTATCAAGACTTAGCGAGACTCCCAAGTAGCGGGACCGATCTCACGTGTTTCCTTGTCGAGACATAGCGAGACTCCCAAGTAGCGGGACCGATCTCGGCGACGACCAGTCGCGTGGACTTCCTTTGATCGTGGCATACTCTTTACTAAATCCACCATAGCTCGTGCCTTAGACAGACCTGGTTCTATAGGCGACGCTATCGCTCAAGTCATATACTTTATACGATGAGCCTTGTTCTCAAGGGTCTATGCGACTTGACAACCGTAGATAGAGCAGGACAGTGCTAGAAATGGCTTCGATAGCCCAACATAACTCTTGTCTAACTTATCGGGCAGCGACTCGACGAGCAAAGGCTACGCCGAGCTCCGCGTCGAGGAAACGTGCTATGCACGGGGTCGACTTGAACAACCAAGTTCTCGGATGCCTAGACTTAAGCCAACAAGTCGTGCAATACGACTTAACTCACGGGACGTGCAAAGGCTATGCCAAGCCTTGGACGACGGGACCATGCATGCTTTATCAAGCATTCATGCGGACGCCGCCTATGATTTAGGCCAATACAAGCGTTGGGGCAAAACGACGGGACCGTGCATGCTTTATTAAGCATTCATGCGGACGACGCCTATGACTTAGGCTAATTCGAGTGTCGTGGCAACTTGGCAACTTAAGCCAACTTTCTTCTCCCAAGCCACGGGAACGAAGAATCGAGTGTCATTTGAAAGCACGCTGAGCCGACTTCTAAGCAGACCGTGGGACCATTTTCCATGTTCTAAGACATTTCGACCCGTCAGGATTATTCCCTTAGCTATGTGGATGCGTCTCTTTTGTTATCAAGCCTAACTTGTGCAAGTTGAAAACAAGCGAGTTATTAAGTGAAGGCTAAGATGAGGCAAGTTCACCGAAACTACCCCACCTGAGCGAGTAGTCGCCTCGACCGAGCGAGCCTTCGAGCAGCCGTTGCAAGGCTAAGTCCGAAAGCCGTCGACGTTTCGACTCTTCCGATTGACTTTTGCGGGACGGGGCACTACAGGGGGGCTCTATGGTATCAGATGGGAATTATTATGTCGACCTAAGAATGAGGGAGGAGTAGGGATACGTTCACTGCGTACTCTAAGAGAGGTGGCAGCTATGCGATTAACATGGAAGTATATTACGGGACACTCACTCTGGACAAGATGGATGAAGAACAAATACGTCAAGAACGACAGCTTCTGGGATATGCAGATAAAGAGTAATGCGTCCGTAACTTTCAAAATTATATTGCTTTATCGTCAAAGGATAAAGCCGCATATAGAACGTATCATAAAGGACGGGACTGATACCGACTTCTAGTACGATCCTTGGATCGAACATCGAAATCTGGTGGAGATGGGCGGAGACGCCGCCAAAGCCAGGGCACGGGTGGGAATGCCGGTTAGTTGTATACTCTGGGAAGGAATTTGGTGACCCGAAACACATGGAATCGCGAGACAATTCAACGCTACAATCAGAAGAGTTAAGGTGGATACAAGTGAAGAGAATGATAGATGGACGTAGACAGGTACTACCACAGGAGCATTTGAACAATATCAGAGAAACGCATGCTAAAATAGCTAACGGAGAATGTATGTGGATCAAAGGGGCCGCAATGAAAATTCAATACTGTATGTACAAGGTCATCATGTGAAGATCGGTGACGAGGGACATATTGCATCAGTTTGGCATTAGCGTCCTGACTTATGAATGTGTACTTTGCAGACAGGAACATGAAAGCATAAGTCATATGTTCATGCAATGTCCAATGACTTGGAGAATATGGCAGAAGCAGAGCCGGAAGTTAAGGCTAGCAGTGGGAGGCGGTAGGAGCATCTCAGAGGTGATCGAGGCCATAATGCAAAATTGTAGGCAAGGGGTTCAATGGTACAATATCACCCCCAGTTTTCACAAACAGGAGTATTTTTGTCATTTTCCACTTTAAAAATTATTTTGGAATTATTTATTTATTTATTGCATTATTTTGGGGATATTTGAATCGGGTTCGAATTTTAACTCATTCCGACTTGTTTTGACTTATTTCGGGGACCCGGGGAAGTTTTGACCTTAGCGGACCCACACATTAGTTAGCCATGGCCCACATGTTAGATATTTTGGTTAGAGACTAGACTAATTATTTTAATTAATATTTAGTTAGAGATTAGTGGTTTCGGTTTGACTAAACTACCCCCGACTTAACCCTTTCCTATTTATTAGCTATTTAAACCATTGGAGGGCAAACTTGTAATTACCAAATAGGACAAAACTTCCTTGTTGTGGCCGGCCACAAGGTGTAGGAGTGGGGAGGAGAGAGAAATCACCTTCCTTTCATTCTCATCCACTTTTTCTTCTTCTTCTCCAAAGGCTCCTTCCACTTTTGAAGCTTCCCATTGAATCCTTCTCCAAATCAAGGTGATTCCTTCTCCAAACTTGTTTCTTTTCTCATATAGATTGGATAGGAAGCCCATTAGGATGATTCCCATGGTTGTGTCCCCATTAGAGACTATTTTTGTGTTCTTTGGACATTTCTAGGAGTGTCCAACATGTAGGTTTGTATCCCAATAGGAGAAACCCTCTTTTGGACACATGAATATTGTTCTAATATTATTTTTGTGTTGTTCTTCCATATATTCCAGATTTTTGCACATTTTAGAATGAGTTTATTTATGTGTCTTAATGTATCATATTCTTTTTCCATTTGTTTATATATATGTGGTTATATATATATATATATATATATATATATATATATATATATATATATATATATATATATATATATATATATATATATATATATATATATATATATATATATATTTTTTTTTATATATATATATATATATATATATATATATATATATAGATGTATATATATATATGGCTTATATATATATATTGGGGAGTATATGGTGATGTGTTTGTGTGGATTTGGTGTGTCCTAAGGGACAGCCATGGTCGGCCAAGGATGGGGGGAAATGTTGGTGTTGGTGTTGGTGTTGGTGTTAGTAGTGGTGGTGTTTGTGTGTTTGTGTGTGAGGACTAAAGAGTGATTGTAGAGAGTGTTTAGTGGAGTGATAGGGGGGGGGGTTTGCTGCTGAATTCAGCAGCTAGGAGGGGGCTTGACAGCCCCAAAACCCCCACAAATCAGCCCCCATTTTTACCATAACAGCCCCCTACTTTTATCCCCACAAAATCAGTCCATTTACCCCCATAAAACCATACAAAATCATCCCCAAACCACCTACTTGGTTGCCCCCTTTCATCTATATTTATGTCCACTTTTCATGTCCAAATGACAGCCCAAATAACCACCAAAAATCAGTCCCCACTTGTCCAAAAATCTGTCCTTTTATTTCCATGTGTGTGTGTGTGTTTTGTGAGATGTGTGTGAGTGTTTTGTGAGTTTTTTTTAGAGTAGTTTAGTATCCTATAGTATAGCCTATCTCTAAACTAGTAGGAAACCTATTAGGAAACCTATAGAGAGGCCTATTAGAGTGTGGTATCATGAGAGAGCGAGTGGTGTGGATGAGTGGGGTAATGAGAAGGGTAAATTCATGATATAGGTAAGGTAATGGGTAAAGGGTTAGCATGTATCCTAAGATGGTCTAGATACTTAGGATACCCAAATTTCTTGGTAGGTAAATCTTAGATAGGTTGATACCTAGATACCCTAAGGAGCCTAGGCTAGTGTCATGGGTATTTGCAAGGTTTTATTGGTTTTTGGCAAGGTATCGGAATTTACTTTAGAAGGATAAATGCTAGTTTTGCCTAGAAATAGGATATTGGTGTTAGAAGCCTAAGATGGTGTTAGAACTTGATCCCCGTGGTTGGTAATGATCAAATATGGTACTCTAAGACTAGTTTTGACGTCGGTTGACCTTTTTGACCAAAAGTCAACAAAAGTCAACCGAGAGTCAAACTTAGCCTTTAAGCGACCCGATTTGACCGAAACCAACCCAGAGTTGACCAGTTGACTGAAAGTCAACAGTTGGTCAACATTAGACTAGTTTGACCTAGAGTTGACTAGAGTTGACTTTTTGACCAAAAGTCAACTGTAAGTCAACCGTTGATCCCGATTGACCTAGTTTGACTTGGAATGACTCCCAGTGACCTAATATGACCTAGTATGAACCAGTATGACCTAGTATGACTCAGTTTGACCTAGATTGATCTAGTATTGACTTAGACTTGCATTCATGGCTTGTATTAGCTTTCTTTTTCAGTATTTAGCCCTGTTTGACTCATAGTATCTTATTTTAGGTCTGTGATCACTCTGAGTATCTGTTCACCTATCAGCTCAGGACTACAGGCGAGTACATTTCACTGATAATTTTTATTGTCTTGATATCTACTATATCCGATTCAGTCGTAGTATTTTACTTGATTCCCGACACGACGGTTCACGGACTAGTATACGTCGGATCCTGTCATGAGATGTTATTCCTGGACTTTCTTGGTATACGGGTATGAGATATTTCCGTGTTCCTGTACTTGTATAGACACCGATTCCTAAGAGGACTTGCTACCCTCTTACGGAACCCCGTGTCATGACGTGCCATGTCCGGATCCGTGATACTATTCGGGGGATAGAGGGGAATTATTAGGGGTTATGTGATCAAAGCCTCCGTGTGTTACTATATATTGCTAGCGCCACCCTCACCTCACATAGGGTGTAGCAGATACCCCGTGCCGGTTATCCAGGTTGGCCGGCATGACCCTCTCCAGAGGTTTCTTTCGTGTGATTGTCGGGCCAAGTGGCTAACCTTTTTCCGTGATTCTCTAGCCGATCACATTTCGCCCTAATAGTTCAAATCACTTTTTATTTATTTGTTGTCATATCTTATATTCCAGTTCACCTTTACTTACTGTACTTTCACCATGCTATGATTCATTTCTCATATGCTCTACCTGCCTTTTATACTGTACCATGATGATGGGACTAGGTTCTGTTTGAAAGAAGGGTTACAACTCCGGTCCTTATTTGGTTTAAGGGTTGTAACTCGGCTTTCAAATGGTTTCTAAGTCGCCTATATTCTTTGTCTTGTATTTCATTATTACTGTCTCTTATAGTATTTCTCAATTCATATGGAACTGCTATTGGTGTTTTGTACTTGCTCATTTTCCTGACAGGATATGTTGACAAAATTTTACAGATGATTTAGAGGCTGATTGCCCGACTTACTACGGGATAGAGTCTGATGGACTTGACCTAGACAGGGGCTTAGTGGTAGAGCCACTAGACTTCGCTCATCCCGAGTAGCCTAGTTTTAGCTAGGTTTGCCTGGCCTGCGAGCCAGCTAGTTCATTTCTGTTGTAGTATCTTTATACTTATTATTCTGAGACTCTGGATTTTGTGTTAGCTGTGACTTGTGGATATTTCTGGACTCGTTTCTTGCTTATTCTATCATATCTCTTTTCCATGCTATCTACCCTAGTTTTGATATATGTGATTGAGACTGTATTGCTATGTTCTTCCGTTCGGAGTGTATATACTGTACAGGTACATTTATCTGTTTAGTCGTAGTATTTACAGACCCTATATACAGCGTTCTACCGCCGATTCTGCGGCGTAGGCTGGACGTAACCACGTGCTCGTGCCCCTCTTCAGGGTGCAGGTCGTGACACGTTTTTGTGGTGGCCCATGCAGGTCAGTGTCGCAACTAGTGCGAACTCGTAATGGTGCTCGACTTAGAGTGCTAATTACGAGCCTGCGATTAGGATATAGGACTAGGGTATGATAGGAGTTACTCAATCACATTTTAGAAAAAACTCTGATCTTTTGATTACCATGACAACTCTTCTTGTATTTGAATTCAATTGTCCTCCTTTGATAATATCCTATCATGTGCCATATTGATCTCTTGGGTTCAATTCGTCTTCAGGATGATAGTCACTCGTTCTCAGGCAGCGGATTCTAGCGCAGTTCCAGAGAGGTCAGATCAGGGAGGTCTTCCACCTCCGGCTACGGGACTGACAGTCGAGAGTGCAGTAGCATCAGTTCCTGCCCTTCAGGCAGGAGTAGCAGCGGCAGTTCCCGGAGGTCTTCCACCTCCAGCTGGGGGAGCTGCAGTTCAGGGAGCAGCCACATCAGTTCCTGTCCTTCCGGCGGGAGCACCGGCAGCGACGGTTTCAGGAGGTCTTCCACCTCCAGCAGCGAGACCGTCTATGGTCATTCCAGACATTCTTCTACCGCCGCCTCAGCTACCAGCAGACACTCAGGGTATGATGGCCCTTCTGCAGCAAATGTTGCAGACGCAGAGGGTTCAGGCAGAGGCGCAGCACCGCCAGACAGAGATGTTTCGACAGAGCATGGAGAACTCCCATCGACGGGTGATGGTAGCACTTGAGAGGGTTGTACCGGGTACAGTTCAGGATACCCCAGTTCAGCATCAGTGTCAGAGACAGAGGCCAGCAGCACAGTGCCACTTTTGCGGGAGGCCAGGGCACACTAGAGAGGCTTGTAGGAAGAGGTTGGGCGTCTGCCTATACTGTGGGGCGCCCGATCACCAGCTGAAGGACTGCCGTTCCCGGGGAGTCCGAGGAGTTCAGGACAGAGCGCAGTCGGCCAGAGGACCAGCAGTTCAGCAGAGAGGTCCTCCACTTCAGACGCAGCAGCAGCATTTTCAGCAGCACCAGAGGGGAGCCCCTGCGGACAGAGTACATCAGGCACCAGCATGTGACGACCAGCAGCAGGGTCAGGGCAAGAGGCAGGTCATCCAGTGTGCTTTCTGCAAGAAGATAGGGCACACCCGGGATGTTTATAGGATGAAGCTGAGAGTTTGTCTGTTCTGTGGAGCTCCAGATCACCAGATGAGGGACTGTGCTGCCCGTGCAGCCAGACAGGCGGGCCAGGATAGAGTGCGGCAGGCTAGAGGAGGCCAGCAGGGGCGTGCGTTCGTCATGGCAGTTGAGCCCTCTCAGGCAGTAGCAGAGCAGAGTGCAGGTTCCGATCTTTCGATCTCCTTTCCGCATTTGCTTCCTTATTTACTGTTTGAAATTCGATTCCATCTGTTCCTTATCTGTTTGATAAAAATTTGCTCTTGTGATGTGATTTTTTGAGATAAGTCGTATGGGCTAGGTCGTCTCGATTATGAGATTTTAGAATCCTCTAGGGTCATGCTAGTAGGCATAGTGAGGACATATAGTCGGATTATGGTCGTATTACTCGGGTGTAGGAATTTAAGGTTTTTGCTGCCAAGCATGCGGCAATGCAAAAATTTTAAATACCATGATTCTAGAGGTATGTACCATAGTCGAGGACTCTGTAATTATCGTAGCCTTGCTCACTGGCATGACAGAGATTCTGAGTATCATGATTTTGGACAGACGCTACGATTATCGAATTGCATGAAATTTTCTGTGGTTACTTGTTTTAATTTTTGAGGATAAAATTTTTAAGGTGGATAGGCTTGTAGCACTTAGTTTCTATTTGAGTATAATTTTAAAATGCTATAATTTTAGTCATTTAATTATTGTGATTTAGTTCATGCTTTGATTTCGGAGATTTTAATCATTTTAAATTTTTAAGCCATGATTTGTGATTTTGATGTTTTACTAGTGAAACCCTAGGGACTGTTTGACCTGGAGCCTAACCATGTGATTAGGATACTTTCAGTGTTATATCTGGCCCAAGGGTATTTTGGTCATTGGACCTCTTTGATTTATTTTGATATTTTCTTTGGTGATTGCTTGGTTTTAATTTTGAGGACAAAAGTTTTTTAAGGTGGATAGATTTGTCACCCCCAGTTTTCACAAACAGGGGTATTTTTGTCATTTTCCACTTTAAAAATTATTTTGGAATTATTTATTTATTTATTGTATTATTTTGGGGATATTTGAATCGGGTTCGAATTTCAACTCATTCCGACTTGTTTCGGGGACCCGGGGTAGTTTTGACCTTAGCGGGCCCACACACTAGTTAGCCATGGCCCACATGTTAGATATTTTGGTTAGAGACTAGACTAATTATTTTAATTAATATTTAGTTAGAGATTAGTGGTTTCGGTTTGACTAAACTACCCCCGACTTAACCCTTTCCTATTTATTAGCTATTTAAACCATTGGAGGGCAAACTTGTAATTACCAAATAGGACAAAACCCCCTTGTTGTGGCCGGCCACTAGGTGTAGGAGTGGGGAGGAGAGAGAAATCACTTTCCTTTTATTCTCATCCACTTTTTCTTCTTCTTCTCCAAAGGCTCCTTCCACTTTTGAAGCTTCCCATTGAATCCTTCTCCAAATCAAGGTGATTCCTTCTCCAAACTTGTTTCTTTTCTCATATAGATTGGATAGGAAGTCCATTAGGATGATTCCCATGGTTGTGTCCCCATTAGAGACTATTTTTGTGTCCTTTGGACATTTCTAGAAGTGTCCAACATGTAGGTTTGTATCCCAATAGGAGAAACCCTCTTTTGGACACATGAATATTGTTCTAATATTATTTTTGTGTTGTTCTTCCATATATTCCAGATTTTTGCACATTTTAGAATGAGTTTATTTATGTGTCTTAATGTATCATATTCTTTTTCCATTTGTTTATATATATGTGGTTATATATATATATATATATATATATATATATATATATATATATATGGCTTTTATATATATTGGGGAGTATATGGTGATGTGTTTGTGTGGATTTGGTGTGTCCTAAGGGACAGCCATGGTCGGCCAAGGATGGGGGGAAATGTTGGTGTTGGTGTTGGTGTTAGTAGTGGTGGTGTTTGTGTGTGAGGACTAGAGAGTGATTGTAGAGAGTGTTTAGTGGAGTGATAAGGGGAGGGGGGGTTTTGCTGCTGAATTCAGCAGCTAGGAGGGGGCTTGACAGCCCCAAAACCCCCACAAATCAGCCCCCATTTTTACCATAACAGCCCCCTACTTTTATCCCCACAAAATCAGTCCATTTACCCCCATAAAACCATACAAAATCATCCCCAAACCACCTACTTGGTTGCCCCCTTTCATCTATATTTATGTCCACTTTTCATGTCCAAATGACAGCCCAAATAACCACCAAAAATCAGTCCCCACTTGTCCAAAAATCTGTCCTTTATTTCCATGTGTGTGTGTGTGTTTTGTGAGATGTGTGTGAGTGTTTTGTGAGTTTTTTTGAGAGTAGTTAGTATCCTATAGTATAGCCTATCTCTAAACTAGTAGGAAACCTATTAGGAAACCTATAGAGAGGCCTATTAGAGTGTGGTATCATGAGAGAGCGAGTGGTGTGGATGAGTGGGGTAATGAGAAGGGTAAATTCATGATATAGGTAAGGTAATGGGTAAAGGGTTAGCATGTATCCTAAGATGGTCTAGATACTTAGGATACCCAAATTTCTTGGTAGGTAAACCTTAGATAGGTTGATACCTAGCTACCCTAAGGAGCCTAGGCTAGTGTCATGGGTATTTGCAAGGTTTTATTGGTTTTTGGCAAGGTATCGGGATTTACTTTAGAAGGATAAATGCTAGTTTTGCCTAGAAATAGGATATTGGTGTTAGAAGCCTAAGATGGTGTTAGAACTTGATCTCCGTGGTTGGTAATGATCAAATATGGTACTCTAAGACTAGTTTTGACGTCGGTTGACCTTTTTGACCAAAAGTCAACAAAAGTCAACCGAGAGTCAAACTTAGCCTTTAAGCGACCCGATTTGACCGAAACCAACCCAGAGTTGACCAGTTGACTGAAAGTCAATAGTTGGTCAACATTAGACTAGTTTGACCTAGAGTTGTCCTAGAGTTGACCGGAGTTGACCAGAGTTGACTTTTTGACCAAAAGTCAACTGTAAGTCAACCGTTGATCCCGATTGACCTAGTTTGACTTGGAATGACTCCCAGTGACCTAATATGACCTAGTATGAACCAGTATGACCTAGTATGACTCAGTTTGACCTAGATTGACCTAGTATTGACTTAGACTTGCATTCATGGCTTGTATTAGCTTCCTTTTTCAGTATTTAGCCCTGTTTGACTCATAGTATCTTATTTTAGGTCTGTGATCACTCTGAGTATCTGTTCACCTATCAGCTCAGGACTACAGGCGAGTACATTTCACTGATAGTTTTTATTGTCTTGATATCTACTATATCCGATTCAGTCGTAGTATTTTACTTGATTTCCGACACGACGGTTCACGGACTAGTATACGTCGGATCCTGTCATGAGATGTTATTCCTGGACTTTCTTGGTATACGGGTATGAGATATTTCCGTGTTCCTGTACTTGTATAGACACCGATTCCTAAGGGGACTTGCTACCCTCTTACGGAATCCCGTGTCATGACGTGCCATGTCCGGATCCGTGATACTATTCGGGGGATAGAGGGGAATTATTAGGGGTTATGTGATCAAAGCCTCCGTGTGTTACTATATATTGCTAGCGCCACCCTCACCTCACGTAGGGTATAGCAGATACCCCGTGCCGGTTATCCAGGTTGGCCGGCATGACCCTCTCCAGAGGTTTCTTTCGTGTGATTGTCGGGCCAAGTGGATAACCTTTTTCCGTGATTCTCTAGCCGATCACATTTCGCCCTAATAGTTCAAATCACTTTTTATTTATTTGTTGTCATATCTTACATTCCAGTTCACCTTTACTTACTGTACTTTTACCATGCTATGATTCATTTCTCATATGCTCTACCTGCCTTTTATACTGTACCATGATGATGGGACTAGGTTCTGTTTGAAAGAAGGGTTACAACCCCGGTCCTTGTTTGGTTTAAGGGTTGTAACTCGGCTTTCAAATGGTTCCCAAGTCGCCTATATTCTTTGTCTTGTATTTTATTATTACTGTCTCTTATAGTATTTCTCAATTCATATGGAACTGCTATTGGTGTTTTGTACTTGCTCATTTTCCTGACAGGATACGTTGACAAAATTTTACAGATGATTTAGAGGCTGATTGCCCGACTTACTACGGGATAGAGTCTGATGGACTTGACCTAGACAGGGGCTTAGTGGTAGAGCCACTAGACTTCGCTCATCCCGAGTAGCCTTGTTTTAGCTAGGTTTGCCTGGCCTGCGAGCCAGCTAGTTCATTTCTGTTGTAGTATCTTTATACTTATTATTCTGAGACTCTGGATTTTGTGTTAGCTGTGACTTGTGGATATTTTTGGACTCGTTTCTTGCTTATTCTATCATATCTCTTTTCCATGCTATCTACCCTAGTTTTGATATATGTGATTGAGACTGTATTGCTATGTTCCTCCATTCGGAGTGTATATACTGTACAGGTACATTTATCTGTTTAGTCGTAGTATTTACAGACCCTATATACAGCGTTCTACCGCCGATTCTGCGGCGTAGGCTGGACGTAACCACGTGCTCGTGCCCCTCTTCAGGGTGCGGGTCGTGACATACAAGGAGGCTCGAGTATGATTAGCATCAAAGGTATAGCACATATGGAAAGAACTAACAAACGTGTATCCGAAAACTTGGCAACGTCGGAGATTGGGGTACTACACAATATTGATACTGATGTTAATGTATTACTTAGGAGATGGAACAATGATCTTGTATGATGTAATTATCGTTTCATAGCAATGGAATTACCTTCTTCCAAATATATATATATATTTTTTTCTTCCAAATATATATATATATATATATATATATATATATATATATATATATATATATATATATATATATATATATATATATACAAAAGAAATGCGTGTATATATATATATATATATATATATATATATATATATATATATATATATATATATATATATACACACAAGCATTTCTTTTGTATATATATATATATATATATATACAAAAGAAATGCTTGTGTGTATATATATATATATATATATATATATATATATATATATATATATATATATATATATATATATATATATATATATATATACACACACACACACACACGCATTTCTTTTCACCCTTCCCTTTTGCTTTGAGCATTGGTTGGTCTGGCCGAATAGACATGGATTATTTTTCGGGTATTAATGCTAATCTGAGTTATGAGGCTAAGACTAAGAGTAGAATACTATGTTTGCTCTATCTTTTGAATATACTATTTATATAGGATCTAGATGTAGTTTGACCGAGAACTTTTTATATAAATAAGGACATGTTTGTGTAATATTATGTAATCCACATGTCCAAGATAACTTTGTGGATGAGATAAGATATTGTGTTATATGTTGTCACTTAACTGAATTGGTGTTCATATCTTGGAATTTTAGAGACCACAATTGTGGATACGTATACCGGTGTATTCATAGGTTGCCTAGTCTAAGATAGTGTTACTATTTGTTTCACTGTATTATGGAAGCGTGACATGATATCCTCGTTGATGATCGTTCGTCACAGGGATTACAAAAAGGTTTTTTTTTAAGGGCACCACACTTTTTATTTTAGGACAACCCAAAAATGTTTGCAAATATTACAAGTTTGCCATCAGTTTTTTTTACTTGGGAGCAGCCCAACAATAGGTATAAAAGATAACTTTTTTATTTTTTTTCTCTCTCCCTCCCTCTACTCTTTTCCTCTCTCCCTCAACTCTTTTCTTCTCTTCCTCTACTTTTTTCTTCTCTCCCAACATTTCTAGGTCATAGAATTAAACCCTAGTCCAAATTTTTTTCCCAAATTTTTCTTCTTTTCTTTTCGAGAATTATTCCCAAAAAGATTCTCCTATCTCAATCATGTTTGGCACAATTTTTTTTTCCAAATTTGTCTAAGATCAGCTACCAAAAAATGTTTTCACTCATACTCAAAATCAGAAAATATAAACATAAATATTAGGTTTAGAATCACTTTAGGGTTTATGAATGAATTTTTCGAACATGATAATTCTCACATATTTCTTGAAACCCTAACCCTAGAACACGACAAATCGTTTTGGCCGTTCGGCTGCTACAGTTTCAAATAGGACTGCCAGGGTGTTGGTAGTCCTAATTGAAACTCTATATTATGAGAGTTTTAAATACAAACTCTCCTCACAGAGAGTTTTAATTAGGACTGCCACACCCGTGGCAGTCCTACACTAAAGTAGGACTGTCAGGGTGCTGACAGTCCTAATTGAAACAGAGACCAAGTCAACATATCATATCTCATAAATTCAGTCAAAAACATTGGACTGCCAACATGGTGGCAGTCCTTGCTTCATGTGGGACTGTCCATTTGCTGGCAGTCCTGAATGGATGTGTATCAAAATTCTCATACAGAGAATTATGAGTTGGACTGCCAACATTGCGGCAGTCTTTGCTTCATGTTGGACTGCCCAATTACTGGCAGTCCATATTTTACAATGGACTGCAGGACAGCTGACAGTCTAACTTTCTCAAAGGACTGCCCGACTGCCTGCAGTCCTGTCCGTCTCGTGCCCGACTGTTGGCCAGAACGACAAACATAAACCCTAAATTTGTTCTAGGGTTCGAATTTCACGCCAAAAATTGGTCTTATTGTTCGAATGATACAAAAATGAACCCTAAATTCGTTCTAACATATTTTAGAAAACTATTTTGATAATTACCTAAGATTCAATAGATTTTAAAAAAAAAATAGCAAAAATATATCAAAACATATCTAGATTGTGATGTAGGTTTGGGCTTGGGTGTCATTGCTTGAAATTGCATGAATGAAAAAGGAATTTAGGGTTTAGTAATTTGGGTTTGGAGTTATGGAGAAAAGGAATAGAGTTTTGTTTTAGGAAAAGAGAAGATAGAGAAAATATTTGATGAAATGAATTGTTAGAAAGGGTTTGGAGGAGGGGGGGAGAGGGGGGCTGCCTCCAAGCAACTTGTGGACAGCCTCCAGCAAAAGCTCCACCTTTTTGGACTGCCTCTAAGTAAATTTGGTAGTGCCTTTAGAAAAAACCTTACAAAAAATAGGTTGGATCGGCTTGACTCATTTTTTCTCGGGGTTTCATCTAAACGGTCGGGTTCGGATCTAGTCAAATCTGATTGGTTCGAATTCGACCCGACCCGGCCCGACCCGAATGCCGAGCTCCAAGACCCATAAATCCCATCGGACCCTGAACTGGACACGGATCCAACTAAAACTCGTCCCCATCTCTCTGCCATCTTCATCTTACTTCTTCGTTCTCCTCTCACCGGCAGTGATCAGCTCCGGAATTCTCAGTGATAGTAAGTTTTTTTTTTCCCTTCCGTTCTCATTAAAATTAGGGTTAGGGTTTCTTTGGCCTCATATCTTTTTCTAGGGTTTGTTCGTTGATTATTTTATTTTTACTTTCTTACCGAATGGTGTTTCTTGGAATTAGAGATGCACAATCCTCCTCCTCCTCCTCCTCCTACTTCCGGACCCCCGGCGACGAAGCAGAAGGCCGGATCGTCCCAGCCGCCGGATTCTTCCCTCAAGCGCAAGCGCGGATTCTTCCAGAAAGATCGTGAGTTCTTCACCATCATCATCATATTATTATTATTTTGAACCATTTCTTCTTCTATTTTGTTGTTCTTAGGGTTTCATGAGAGGAGGAGAGCGGTGCATTTTTTTTTTCTAACATGGAAAACAAAATTAGACCAGCCTATCACGTTTGCCGACATCGGTGGTAGATTGAGGTTTGAGTAGGTCTGGCATAGAGTGGAATTACGTCGAACAGCCCAGCTAAGGGTGGTTTTGGTTTTTTTTTTTTATGAAGCTTATCGAAAGTTGATATCGTTTTGTAAGTTGTTGTAAGCAGATGTTTAGGTGCTATAAGTTACATAGTGTTTTTCGTTATGAAGTTATTGAAAAGGTATGACGGATTTCAAAAGAAGCTATTAAGGTTTTTTTTTTTTTTTTTGGTAAATCGTGCATGATAAGTTGAAGCTGCTTCTGAAAGCTCTCTTTCCTTCTTTCAAAAGCAACCTATGGCATGCAACTACGTTTCGGACAAAAGAGCATAAAAGAAGCAACTTTACCAACATGCTTTTGTGTTATTTTCATAGTTACTGTGTTCTAAATGGCGGTCGAGACGGCCGTTATCCGCACTTTTTTTGTCTTTGGCGATCGAGTAGTTGGCCAATGGAGGTTTGACGGCGTAAGCGGAGGTGAGGCAGCGTAGACGGGCGCCTAGGCGGAACAACACCTGACTAGATATTTTGGCAGCAAGCATTATGGACATATGGTTTACTTTTACAAGACTGAAACTTCATAAATCTTTATTCTACAACTTAGTTATGCATATAACACCCTTAAAATATGCATATTATGCAAAAAATAATAATGGTAAAATAGTAAAAATGATCAAAATGTATCAACTGTCTAGGCGGACCCTCTCCGCCGCACACTCACCTACCGTCCTTTAGATTAGTTAGCAAAAAATTTCAAAGTGTTGCTTGTCTTTATTATTTGGAATAGTTATCTGGAATGTGGAATGTGGTACGTCTTGGTCATGGTACCGGTTCCGGAACGACGTTCAATGGTACGTCTTGGTCATGGTACGGGTTCCGGAACGAGGTGCGCTTGTCTTTATTATTTGGTACATAGGGGGTAGGGTGAGTAAGTTTGTCAATTTGGTTTATGGTACACTTTAAGATTTTAATTTGGACGATAATAGTTAGTTCAAATTTGATCGAGATAAGGAAAGTCAAAGTCATTACTTGATTCAATAAGATGTAAAACTTGACTTTTCTTAGTCATACATCAATTTGGAACGTTGCATTCCGAATAAAATTATAAAATGTAGTCAAATCAAAAGGATGTAAATAACCACAAAATAAAATAACAAATGACTTGAAGCCTTCATACAAAACAACAAAAGTATCACATAATCTCATAACTCATTCGAGCAATGAAGAAACTTCAAGGGGCTGTTCGGAATTCTAGGTTCGCAGTATAGGTATCGGACCATTCCTATGAGTATCGGTATCAGCGGTATCGGCAATTTCGGATCAAAGTATCAAATTTTTTGGTATCGGAAAGCAAATAATTATTAATAAATTATTAACATTTTAGAAGAGAGATTTTATACATTTAGGCATAATTTTAAGTATTTTCTATGTTGTTTCAGAGTAATGTTGAAATTGAATAAAATAGTACTCACTCTTGCCGATTGGTTTACATGATAAGTTTTCTTCTTTTACATGCTTTTACAACTTTACTATGCTTTTACATCCATATTGATTGACATTTTCCGTTCAATTTTCTTTGCCGAATTGACCGGATAAGAGACCCCCAATATCGGTATCGGTTAGTATCGAGTATTATTGGGTATCGGATCGGGACATGCCAAACTATATTGATATCGGTCGTATCGGATCGGTATCGACTGATATTGCAAACTATGGACTTTGGATGATTGAAAGTTGAAACTCACATAGAAGTGTCATAATTTGCATATGCAGCCTCAAAGCCGCCATCCGTTTTTGGATGAAAACGTAAGCAAGGACAAGAAGTTGGGTCATTTATTAGATTGTAGTTCTTGTCGGTTGTAAGCAACTGCAGAACGATGGCATTACACATCCGGGTTTTTCTTTGGTTAGGATGTGGACAAAAACTAGCCCATTTTTTTAATTAACGATTATCAATTTTATTAATAAAAATTAATTAATTTCTAATAAGTTAAATAATTAGTAATAGAACTTAATTATAAATTTAGCTAAATATTAATTTATAATAAGTAATAATTAGCTACAAAGCATAGACACAAAAAATATCAAAAAATATGGGTTGTGTCGTTAGACACATTAGAAAGTAATCGGACATCATATGGACACCACAACATATATAGTAAAGACACGTCAAAATAATGCACAATACTAGTATTATTTAATACGTTATAATAAGATAGGTGATATTAATTGTTAATACTTAAATTAAAAAGTGAAATAATAATTAATAATTTAGTTACATAATTAATTAGTTTTTGTTATTGTTATAATTAAGTTTTTCACTTTTTTATCTCCTTCATATTTAACATTCAAACACAGGAGTGCGAATTTTTCCACTCCAAGGTACAAAATATCATCTATCAAAAGTCCAAACATTGAAAGTCAATTTCAGGAGACAAGAACTAGCATAAAACTCAAAAGCATATGCATTCATTTTTAACAGACAAAAAGTCACTTTTACACTTGTTGTTAGTTACACCGATCGAAACAATTCTGAATTGTAACAAACTACAAAGTCAAATTTCATAAGAAATACTTCTATAGAATATCAATTGACAATAAATCTAAAAAAAAACATCAACTTTTTTTGAATTGGGAGAATTTCTTGCAAAAGCAAATTTATAGTGTTATTTCATCGATTCGTTCGGATCGCCAAATTTAGCAACCCATATCAAGTACCGTAGCAATCCGGATAGAAAATGTACCCCGAATAGGAATACTCGTACCTGGAACGGATTCGACGGGGGTTTAGATGTACTAGGTAACTAAATTATTTTTCAAAAAAATAAATAGAAGAAGCTATTTTAATAAGTTAAGCCACCCTAAGATTGATTGATTAATATCACGAAAAACTTACAATGTTTTAAATATAGTTGTGATACATATGAACCTTTTACCCCCTAGCCCTAGGAGGTAATCCAGTGGTAGCAGTAGTAAGGAAGGGAGGAGCGGTCGTGGGTTCAAATCCCATTCGAGACAAAAATTTAAGTAAATGGGAGGGAGTCTTGGTCCTAGTAGCCCAGGACATGAATGTTAATTACTGACCTTATATATATATATATATATATATATATATATATATTTTGCCCCACTACAACACAATTCTGCGACAATCATATTTGGTTTTCATTTCTGCAAATTTGTGCGGTTTCTTTCATTGTTCTGACCAAACAATTGCATAAAGTGGATTTTCATATAAACACTACTATCCAGACAATAAAATGAAGGTTATATTAGTACACAATAATTGGTTATCCATGTTGGATTAACAGATTTAAGTGTACAATTATGTTAAGTTGCCCCTAAACCTTTTTTACATACTGACATTTTCAGGAAATTTGATACATGATTTGTTTTATATATATTGATGTGTCCTTGCTTTAACTTCTTATTAATGACAAGTTTTCCCTTTTTTGTAGTGCAACACATGATGTATGGATTTGGAGATGATCCCAACGTAAGTTTTGCTAATTGATTTACAATGCCTAACCCATAACTATATGGTAGTTTTATTTTCTGATTTGAGACCAATCTCACTGTTCTGCTTATATTTGAAATGATTTAGGATTTGACCAGTGTGCCCACTTGTTCTCTTATCTTCTGTAGCATCTAAAATAGCTCTAGTTAATCAGTTCTGAAAATATAAGGCTAATTAGTAAAAGGAATAAAATTTTGCAGATGTGCATTTTCAATGAATATTGCCATAGAACTCTTGTTTCTTTCACCCTCTCCATTCTCATTTTATTTCATCCTATAAATATCATCAATGTATGGAGAAATACAAAGGTTTGGTATCAATCTCCAAAGGGAAATGCACTATTACCAATGGAATTTGTGATATTGTTGCAAAGAACGGAATTGTGTACTGCATCTTTGCTTAGTTACAAGTATAGAATTGAGTACAAGCCCTCGCCCCCACCTCTTTTTGCTTATCTCTTAAACGTGGGACCCATCACTGCCAACCTCCCCATCTCTTCCACGTGTGCACATATAATTCACTTGTACATAAGTTTCTGTCTAGTATTTTCATTGATAGAAGTACAAGCCCCTTTTTTTAGTTACGAATTGAGTAGGCACCTTTGGCTCAGTTATTCTCTCTTTTGTAAGCACCCTATTTTCATATGTGATTTTCAATCTAGAATTACTTCCGCTTGTTATCACGTTCTGGCCCACAATCAGGAATTGTGTCCTAGTTGGTATTCTCGAATGATGTTGTTAACAAATATATCAGCTCAAGCATCTCTAGTTATTCTCTCCTGGTCTGCTATACCTCAGGCAGCTTAAGTTGCAGCCTTTCTTTTTCTGACATCCATTGAAGCACCACAGGAAGGTGTCAGCAAAATGTCACTTTTATTTAATTTATGTACGTATTATTAAGATGTAGCTTGATCTCATTTAATTATTTAATAAACCAAAAGTTGTTATCACAGCTGTAGCGAGTTTACTAATTTATGGTTCTACTTTAAAGGAAAAGATGTTAGTGATTTTGCCTGATAATATAATTAAATTAATGTGATAATACATGTATAATGACTCATTTCCTGTTGGTTTTGCAGCCACTTCCAGAAACCGTCACACTTGTAGAGGACATAGTCTTGGAGTACATCACTGATTTGGTAACTTTGATTCATGAACACTTTTGGTTGCTTTTAACAATCTGAATCATTACACAGAGACAGAGCCGAAAGGACCTTTTTTCTACCTTTGCGTTAATTTGGAGCTGTACTACACCATACTATCCGTGTGAAATCCACAACCATGTGCTTTTCAATATCAGATTGACAAACGTAATATTAGCAAGATGAAATTGGAAAACCATCCTTAACTACCTTATAACCGTAAATACACACAGGCCACTAACCAAACCAACATTATATTCTAGTCATACATTTAAAAGGCGTGCGCCTAGGCTCCAGGCGCAGCGAGGCGCAGGTGTTGCGCCTAGACACAAGCTAGGCGCACCATCGTAAATAGGCGCGCGCTTTAAGTGAATAGGCGCAAGGCAAGGCGTGCCTCATGGTTCGATCAAGCCAGCAGGCTAGCTGCAGCTGTTTGGTTTTTTTTTTCTTTCCCTATTAGCAACTTGATATGTGCATGCAATTGCACTGTTAGCACAAAGACGTGAATGCAAGCCCTGCAAACCACGACATCATTAAGTTTTGAACAAATCAAGTTAGTTTTTCTGTTTAATAAGGAACGGGCCTCTTGCTGACCATATCATTATACTTACATATCCAAATTGTATGGAGCTACTTCCACTTTCATTGGCTCACCTTTGTTATATACCACAACTCCACAAGAAACTAAAGGACATGCAGACTTGAATTTCTACAACATACACATAACATTTGGTATTTCTTGAATTGGCTTTATACATAACAGTTTGGTATTAGAGGAAACTAAGGACCAGAGGAGTCTCCTAATTATAGTATCTTTACACTTTCAGTAATTATATACAAATATTGAGGGAACATTTTTCTAGATTTACTGCAAGATAGAAAAGTTCTTATTATAATTTCCGTATAGCAAAGAGAAGATTATAACATGTTTGAGATTTTTTTTTGCCTTTACAATAAAATCCGGGATAGAAAATGCTTAAAGATAGAAAGACGTTGGTATAATATTTATTTATTTTTTTGAGAAAAAAGTGCGCCTAGCTTTCAAAAGGCGCGCCTTGAGCCTTGCGCCTCAGGCTCCAGGAACCTTTGCGCCTTGGTGCGCCTTTCGCCTTTTAAAACTATGATTCCAGTTACTCGTTTTGATGAATCATGCGCGTGGACATATGATACGGGCATGATGATCACACTGGAAATCATAACAAGTAAAACAGCAACAAAAGTAAAAACAGTCTTTTATCGCAAAAAATTGGCTGGCTACATGAATCCTTTCCTTCTGTCTTTCTCTCCCAAGGGCTCTCTTCTCAAACATTAGCAAATGGCATATTCTTTTTCGCACCTTCCTACCAAGTGTATTTTGTTCCATCTCTAATCTTTGAGCTTTTTTAATAGTATCTTGTCAGTACTCTTAATTTGTTGTCTAGTGGTCTCCATTGCACTCATTGGGACCATCTGAAATGATCTTTTCTCCTGACACCAACACCAACTTCCACAAACCCACTAGATTCTTGTCCATCTTTTAATTGTTATCACCCCTCCATCTTAAAGTTCCCTTTCAAGGCAACTCATCTTTCAGACAATCAGACATGTTTCAAAACTGCCCGACACTCGGACTCAATAGAACATCTCTGTCCCTCTAGCTATCTCTAGAGTTTTCCATCAAATTTCAAGGGTATCCTGTGATCATAAGGGACCCACTTCAATCCCTCTTGGTTATCTCTTGGCCAACAATTTGAACTACCTCATTTCTTCATGATTCTTTTGGTAAATCTACATCCCATGTACTCAGTTTTTTTATACTAATTATATTCTAGATTCCAAAGTTTTTCTTCATTCTCCGTATTTGTAGTTTAGAAGCTAACCCATCTCTAGTCTCATCAAACACGATATGATCAACAAACAACATACCCAATGGAACCTCATCCTAAATGTACCTAATAAGTTTATATGTAACTAGTGCGAAGATTTAAGGCCTTAGTGCCTGGCCATTGACCTAAGCTTATGGTGATGAAAAATGGAGATGTATGTTCTAGTTCTGCAGTTGCTGCAACTTAATAATAGATATTGGGGGTGAGCATATAAGGGATGAAAACCAAAAAACCGAGATATGACAAACAGTTAGGTTTTTCGGTTTTCGGTTTTCGGTTCTTGATCCAAGTAACCGAACCGAAAACCGATTTAGATTTAGTAATTTATCAAACTACCCGCAATCTATATATACTAATATATTTTGGGATTTTTTGACTTTCATCCCACTTATTAATATGACTTTGTACTTACATCCCACTTTTTATTTTTTTTAGACTTACATCCCACTTTTCGTCACTAAAAGTATTTTTCGTGACAAAACAAATATTTTTTGTGACAAAATGAATATTTTTTGTGACGAAAAGTGGAATGTAAGTCTAAAAAAAAATAAAAAGAGGGATGTAAGTACAAATTCATATTAACAAGTGGGATGTAAGTCAAAAAATCCCATATATTTTCTAACGCCTAACTGGACGCACTCTCCTCCTATTCTCTGTCGGTAATTTTTTGAGCACTCTCTCAACCCTCAGTCTATTTATACTAATGTTTTTCACTCTCTGTATTGCAATAATTCATAAATACAACAATGTCAAAAATTTTTTTTAAGATTTGTTATTTAGATAGACCCATTTGCCAAAAATTTGAAGGCCCGGCCCATTGGCCAATGAAACCGAACTGGCCAAAAACCAAACCGAATTAATTTGGTTCGATTTTGTTCAATTTTTTTATAAAAATGGTTCAGTTTTCGGTTTTGAGACAGTTTTTATATATTAGGTTCGGTTTGAACCGAACCGAACCGTTGCTCACCCCCAAATAGATATCGTAGTTATCTTTAGCTAGAAGAGACTTTTTTTCCTTCTAAAAAATCTATCATGGCACTGATCTTCAATATGCACTAGTATTTGGATTTCAGCAGGTGATGCACCATTATTTAAGTCATATAGATCATGATTAAAGATATTAATTATGATCTACAGGTGATAGACCATTATTCTTCCATTCCCACTAAGTTAGACATTTCTGAGTCTACCCATGTTCAATCGGACATCAAATTTTCAAGTATGAGTTGTATCTTTTTGCATGTTGCCAGGTGCATAAAGCGCAGGATATTGCATCAAAGAGGGGAAAGTTATTGACCGAGGACTTCCTATATCTAATTCGCAAGGTATAACATTCCGATCCTCTTGTAAATCTTTTTGGTCCATTTTTGCTCAAATAGTTCATTTCCTGGTTATTCTGTTTAACATGATCTTCACGATTATAATGATGTAATATTCATGACATCTATGGACTCAACTGACAAGTAATAACGCTTTAGGTCTAGACAAGTCCATGTTAGATTTTTATGTTTGTACACCCATTTTGCCCTCATCTCTATAGGGAAGCCTGTGTTGTTTATGTTGTAAAATCAGTTTGTTTGTCATGTATAAAACCTAATGCAAAGAACTTGCCTCCTATAATTGCCGGATTACCAGAAACATATAACAAACTTAAATGATCTGGAGTATATGTTCTCTGGTGTGGACACACGTCTTACTATTAGGAATACATGGAGTGTACTTGGCACATACTTAATATATATTAGTTTAGTTTCTTCACAAGAATTGTAAAGTATGGAGGGATCTGAATTAAAGCGAACAAAACTTTCACTATATTAATTAGATATCATTGTAGTCAAGGTTTCAATTATATCGATATAGAATATAAAGGATTTATTGTTTTGCTCGTACTGCAACAGAACTGACAATAATACTCTTGAAATAAGCATAGTCAATAGGAAGATAGATCTGGTTATTTCTGAACTCCGAAGTCACTAATTTAGCATAAGAAAGATTGAAAATGTTCTGCTCTCATTTGCGTTCTTCCAAATCATGCAGGACCTGCCCAAACTTCATAGATGCACTGAACTACTTTCCATGAATGAAGAGCTGAAACAGGCAAGAAAAGCTTTCGAAGTGGACGAGGAGAAGCTAGCAAGTGCAGAATGAAATCTACATATTTTATTCCTGTTATTGGTGCTAGCTATTACTTTATATGTAACAGCACTATTTAAAATTATTCTTGCCATTCACCCAATGTAAAAAATAATTATTACATAAGTTTAGTTTCCATTTTCCTGTAATCGGCCGAACATGAGCATTTAGGTCCCCTTAGCTGTGTAATTAATGTTGAGGAATAGGTTTCAGTTTAGCAACTTGGGCATTGTAAACATTTTGAACACTGCTACTGATAGTTACTTATAGTGAAGTAGTCTGATTTTTCTATTATGAGTACAAATAATGGGGTCATCCCCTTATATAATACGAACTAACCAAGAAGCCATCAGCAGGTTACACATATAAACCAGAAAACGAGTCATACACAGGTGAATCTTTCCAATCCCAGATTCACGATAAGTTCCCATTGCATCAATCCTTGAATCTGTGACCCTGCGTCTTCGGATGGGTGCCAGTTTGATACTTTCAGAGATTCCTAAGAGTGTCCACTCTGTCGATGACGTCCAAAACTTTAATTCTATCAATATCCAAACTGACAAACTTGTCTGTCCTCCTTGAAAGAGGCTCCTGTTCCATGGTTTCATGGATTGGCGAATAACTGATACCCTTCGCAAGGTATTACATTCCATCCTCTTGTAAATCTGTTTAGTTCATTTCCTGGTTATTCTGTTTAACATGATCTTCACGATTATAATGATGTAATATTCATGACATCTATGGAGTCAACTGACAAGTAATATTCATGATAAGTCCATGTAATATTCATGATAACAGTTCATGGTCTTCACTAATAACAGTTTAGCTCGAACGCTTTAATTTAGCATAAGAAAGATTGAAAATGTTCTGCTCTCATTTGTGTTCTCCCAAATCATGCAGGACCTGCCCAAATTTCAGAGAGGCACTGAACTACTTTCCATGAATGAAGAACTGAAACAGGCAAGAAAAGCTTTCGAAGCGGACGAGGAGAAGCTAGCAAGTGCAGAATGAAACTAAAGTCTACATATTTTATTCCTGTTATTGGTGCTAGCTATTACCATATATGCAACAGCACTATTTAAAATTAATCTTGCCATTCACCCAATGCAACAAACAAATAATTGTTACATAAGTTTAGTTTCCATTTTCCTGTAATCGTCAGCGTTTAGGTCCCCTTAGCTGTGTAATTAATGTTGAATGCGTTTAGGTTTCAGTTGTAGCAACTCGGGCATTGTAAACATTTTGAACACAGTTACTGATAGTCTGTTTCTTCCTCCTATTATGAGTACAAATAATGGCATCATCACCCTTATATAATACAAACTAACCAAGAAGCCATCAACAGGTTACATATACAAACAAGAAAAGGAGAAGGGAGGAGATGGAAAAGAGAAATCATCTCCCTACAATTTCATCCTTATCATACACAAGGTGAATCCCAGATTCACAATAAGTTCCCATTGCGTCAATCCTTGAGACTGTTACCCTGCGTCTCCGAATGGGCGTCAGTTTGATACTCTCGGAGATTCCTAAGAGTGTCCACTCTGTCGATGACGTCCAAAACTTTAATTCTATCAATATCCAAACTGACAAACCTGTCCGTCCTCGTCGAAAGAGGCTCCTGTTCCATGGTTTCACCGACTGGCGAATAACTGATGCTCTTGCTGAGCTTGCTCTTTTTTCCTGGCTTCGGCTTGCCAGTGTCGAACTCCTGACTCTTGCTTATTCCTGGCGTGTGCTTCAAGGAACGAGCAAATTGTAACATGTCCTGGTCTTCTTGGGAGAGCAACGATAGCGGACTCGAGTTGTCCGTGTTCTTCCCTCTGGGAGATGGCGTAGGAGACTGAACAGGAGACTCCATCTCTCCACTGCTAGCCCTAGTCAGGATAATGAGGTGGTGGAGCCACACGACCAAGTCTAGGATGTAGACCTCAGTTTTCTCCTTGTCGGCATGGTATAGTGTCTGTATCCTCGTCAAGTTGGAATGTCGAGATTCCTTTCGGTTGACCTCGGTTCTGAAGGAAGAAAAAAAATTAGGGGAGAAGTGTGTTCTATCAACCCCTTATCATTTTGCTTGCCTTTCTCACAGACCCCTAAATCTTCGCACACTGTATTTAAGAGGGGTTTATAAGAAAGAGCAGACACAAGTTCTGAAACCGGAAAATGGACAACAAACAGAAAAAATGGAGGGCTAACTTGCACTTAAATACCCTGAACTATGCATTTTTGAAGATAAATACACTGTAATATTTTAATAGGAACTTGAATATCCTAAACTTTCATTTTGGACCTAAATAACCTAAACTACCATAATTTTGCATTTGGAGCATTGTGATGTGTCAAAAGACATTTTCGCCTCTCTATACAAACACTAATTTCATCTTCTTCTCTAATTGCAAAATCCTAATTTTATAACCCTACCCTAATTTCATTTTCTTCCTTAGTTTAATCCTAACCCCATCTCACCCCCTTGTTGCAGCACCCCTCCCCCCTCCTAACTTTAGCGATGCAGTCAGTCGCAGCTGTTCCTTGCGTGTCCTGTGGGAGACGGTTGCAGCTTCTTTGGCAGTGGAGAGAATGTAGTGCCCCGCTTTCGATAGGCGACGGACTTCGTAATATGCTTGTGCCGAGTCAGATCGGTCGGAAACTTAGATGGCCATCTGACTCGATCGCTGAGCTTGGTAAACGATAACACATTGCGGCATCGATCAAATCGATTTGGACGAATGTTACGAGAATCGATCCAACTAATAGAACGACTTCTGTTGGAATAAGTCCTAGATGCAGCGGGCTGCGTTTCGGCGAGTGAGCTCTATATAAGAGTCCATTCGACGGGACTGGACTGCTGTATGGTTTTCTTGGAGCTTTTGCCGCTTGGTTTTGATGAAAGTGCTTTCGCGTCGTTTTCTGAATGCAATCTACGAATTTCGAAGCGAAGGAATAAAAAATGAATTCTAACTAAGTGTTGGTGTCATTGCAGGAGCTCGCGTAACTAAAGCTTGAACGTTGCGAAGCGCTTCGACGGTCGGCATGATCAAAGTACTTAGTGGGTGATTCGGCCCCTTATTTTCTACTCTGTCCAGCAAACGAAATTCCTTTGCCTCGAACTCATTCAAATCGACGATGCCAAGTTAAATGCATGCCAATCCACTAAGGTCAAGAACTCGGAAAGAACGTATCGATTTAGAGTAATCTACTCTGAAAATATAAGTTTCGCACCAAAACGAGAATGTTTAAGGTTCTAGTAAAAAGATAGACTATTTCACGTGCTGCAAAATAATATGAAACGTCGATCGTGGCTTATAATGCTTCGGGCAATTTGGTGCCTACGAGATGCTAAATTGGAAGTACGACTTTGGGAAAAATGAATCGTTGCATGAGTTGGAAGAAATGATAATGTCGTTCAATACTGTCCGTGCTATACAAATCTGTTTGCATATATTAAACTGTTCACGCATTGGCATGGTCATGGACAGCTTTTGCACAAGTTTGATTTTCCTCGAATCGGTATCCGGGGCATCGGTATCGAATCGACCTAGGAGGAATGAATAATCGTGCTTCGGCACTGATGCATTGCGGGACCGTCAGTCAGACTTGCAACCTAGACTGAACGGGTCAAAATGTCGTTGAGAGTGTCCCAAGTGGTGGTAACACCAATGACCGCATATAGATAGAGCATGCTCACCTATTGTCTTATGCAGGTAGTAAATATTATTTGTTTTATGCAGGGACGAACACGGCCGTGGTAAGAATTGTGATAAATCACTATGCTTCAATGTATGTTTTACTATTTCAAAGATGGCTATCGATATGAACTGAATTCATTTAGTTCTAAATAGAAAGAAAACTCTATAGCATGTCTTCCTTAACAATCAGAGTTGGTTTAGACGAGTGGGTTCGTTTCGTCCACTTAGCAATTGTGTTTTGCTAACCCCCTCCCCAACTCCCCAGGTGCTGCGGGAGCCCTAAACTGAAGCTGAAGTGCGGGAAAGCGTTTTGAAGTTCTTCCTATTTCCGAAGTATTTTGAAGCCAATTCAATCGAATGCTTATGTATAAAGGGGCGAATGTATGGAACGACAAGTGTTAGTTCAGGCAGCTTGTCGAGTATATTTCTTTTGTTTCAATCAATGTAGCCGCAACGACATCCAATGTAATTACGACTTGTACTTCGTTGCAAGCTATGAATGAAAAGCATATTTCTATCTTCCTAAACTGCGTCTTATATTCTGATATGATTTGTGAAGTTTCAACTTGGTGTTTCAATATAATAATCAACGTAACGTTCTTGCCTTGTACAAGTGCAATTCCATACTCGTACGACATCACGCCTTAGCGAGGACAATCGATTCGACATAATAATACCGGGGACGAACGGTTTGTCGACTTGGGACGTGACAAATTGGTATCAGAGTACAGTTATGTTTTCTCGAATTTTCAAAAGATGTTTCATTGTTGGAATGTTCGTTGCGATTGCTCGATTGAATGCTTGTCGACATACTGCGTGAAATAAAAGTTCCATACAGGTAAGTCCGTAGATATTTTAAAAATACTAACGGGTTTACTTTGTTTTGTAGGAATGACTAAGAAAAATAAGAATAATTCCGGCACAACAACCCAAACCGTAGATAGTACGTCGAGTTCAAAGAGTACTGGCCCTAGCGAGACGACGATGGAGAAAATGCTACAGTTGATGGAGCTGCAGCAGCAACAGCTTCAGATGCAAATCAAAGCCCAATTTGATGCGCATCAGAAGCAGATGGACGTCCTGACTCAGATAGTGAACAATATGGCGGCCAACGCCAATGCAACGGTCGTGGCGTCCGAAGAGAAGGAAGACGATCAAAAAGTCGAGGAAGTTCGACCACAAGGGGTGAACTCTTCTTCTTTGCTCAAAGCATCAGAGTTTCGTAAGATGAACCCGCCGAAGTTCAATGACCGAGCAGAGCCTGATGTGATAGTAGGATGGCTTGCGGAGATTAAGGACTTATTTAATCTTCTCTGCATCGAAGGGTCCTAAAAGGTGACTTGTGCGGCGGTACAGCTATCCCTCAGAGCATACGACTGGTGGGCAGCGAAGAAACAGAAAATCTATGAAATCGACCCCAACACCAAGATTTCCTGGAAAATATTCAAGACAGCCTTTCTTGAGTAGTACATTCCTCGCGCTGTCCGTCGTAAAAAAGAAGACGAGTTCATGATGTTGCGACAGGAAAATATGTCAGTCGACGATTATAACTCGAGCTTCTCGAAACTAGCGAAGTTTGTCGGCGCCTTCCTGCCCAACAAGGAAGCATGGTGCGAACGCTTCCAACAAGGCCTGAACGACGAACTGCGTCGAGACGTCATGAACCAAAGATGCCAAACCTACCGTGAATCCTACGATGCGGCTCTTGATAGCCAGCGAATCTTTGACCGTATGTCACAACGGGCAGTGCTAGTCGTCCGTAACAACTTCAACAAGCGTCCTAACGACGGCGGGGGATCGGGAGTATCAAAATGTCCGAACACATTTGATAACAGGGGCCATGGCGGACAACACTGTAACAGATGCGGTAGGCGTGGGCACCGGACAACCGATTGCGTCACGAGAACTTGCTACAAGTGTGGCAAGATAGGCCATATAGCTACACATTGTCCGAGAAATGTTCCGAATCAACACAACCCACCAAAGAACGTTCCGAATCAGTATAAAGCGCCTACACTACAAGGCGCAAATGCAGTGCCCATGAACCCGCAGAATCAACGCCATGGAGCTCAAGGCCGAGTTTATGCATTAACTCGGGACGAGACGTTCGCATCCGATACTGTTGTAACAGATATATTACTCTATAAAAATATACCTGTTCGGATTCTATTCGATTCGGATGCAACGCATAGTTCTATATATGCTGATTATGCGAAAGAAAATAAAATAACTATGCAATCACTAGATATGAACATTAGCGTTAGCACTCCATCGGGAGTCGATATGCTTGCGAACTTTATTTGTAGGAATGGCCACATTTGCATCGGAAGAAGAAATCTATCATTGTAAGCCATCGTACTAGACATCAAAGAGTACGACATAATCCTGGACATGGATTGGTTGGGCGCTTGTCATGAAACAATCGAGTGCGCGGAGAAGCGGGTGGTGTTTCGTCTTCCTGGCGAGACAGAGTTCTCATATTCGTGTGGTACGGTCTCGAAGACGGCAATGATGGTATCGACAATCTCGACGAGGCGTATGTTGCGTTCCGGCTGTGCAGGATACTTGACATCAGTTCGAGATACGAGGAAGGATATTGCAGAAACAATGCAGACTGATGTTGTGGCAGATTTTTCCGACGTTTTTCCTGACGAGATGCCCAGGATGCCGTCGGATCGAGAAATAGAATTCAGCATCGACACCTTCCCGAATATACGGCCGATATCAAAAGCGCCTTACCGAATGGCTCCAGCAGAACTGAAGGTGCAATTACAAGAGTTGCTAGACCGCGAATTTATTCGCCCTAACGTCTCTCCGTGGGGAGCTCCCGTACTGTTTGTGAAAAAGAAGGATGGATCGATGCGGCTATGCATCGACTATCGTGAATTCAACAAGATGACTATGCGGAACAAGTATCCCTTGCCACGAATCGATTACTTGTTTGACCAACTGCAAGGCACGTCAATATTTTCAAAAATCGATCTTCGTTCAGGCTATTATTAGTTGAAGATCAAGTCCGATGACGTATCGAAGTCTGTCTTCCGCACTCGATATGGTCATTATGAATTCCTAGTCATGTCGTTCGGTTTGACGAATGCTCCAGCCGCTTTCATGGATCTGATGAACCGAGTCTTCCGACCCCAAATCGATAAATTTGTAGTCGTGTTCATCGACGATATCCTTATCTACTCAAAGAATTGAGAAGAGCTTGCAGAACACTTGAAGACGATATTGCAGACTATGCGTGAAAACAAATTATATGCCAAGCGGAGTAAATACGAGTTCTGGATGAGTAGTATGACATTCCTCGGACATGTAATCTCTGCCGAAGGCGTCGCGGTGGATCCAAAGAAGATTGAAGCGGTGGTAGATTGGAAACGACCTACCTCGGCTAGTGACATTCGGAGTTTTCTGGGCTTAGCAGGCTACTACCGAAGATTCGTGCGGAGCTTTTCAAAACTAGCGTCGCCTCTGACTTGCCTCATCCAGAAGAGAGTAGTATTTGAATGGAGTGACGATTGTGAATCCAGCTTTCAAGAGTTGAAGCAACGGCTCGTCTCAGCTCCAATCCTTGCACTTCCAGATGGTCCAGAAGGCTTTCAGATATTCAGCGACGCATCGGAAACTGGCCTCGGGTGCGTACTCATACAGAGAGATAAAGTCATCTCCTACGCTTCACGGCAGTTGAAGCAGTACGAGAAAAACTATCCGACGCATGACCTAGAATTGACGGCGATCGTGTTTGCATTGAAACTCTGGCGGCACTACCTCTATGGTGTGGCTTGCAGAATCTACACAGATCATAAAAGCCTGAAATACTTGTTTACGCAACGAGAACTCAACTTACGGTAGCGACGTTGGCGCGAACTCATAAAAGATTACGAGCTAACGATCGAGTATACGCCGGACAAGGGAAATGTTGTAGCCGACGCGCTTAGTAGAATGTTTATGGGATCACTGGCCATAAATAATGAAATACGGCGAGACCTTGAAGCGATGGGTATCGAACTCTGAATTAAGTATCGACACCTGCACCTAGCTCAGTTGAAGCTAGGGTCGAGCATGCTTAGCAAAATAAAGACCGCACAGAAAGACGATTCATTCATGAAGAAGATGCGCGAGCTTCAACAGGAAGGGTGACTGACTTTGCGGAAGACGGAGACGGGACAATGCGACTAAAAGGAAGGCTCTGCATTCCTGAAACTGTAGAACTCAGGAAAAAAATTCTGACGGATGCACATTATGCAAAGTACTCGTTACATCCTGGAAGCACCAAGATGTACAAGGACTTGCGCACAAACTTTTGGTGGCACGGCATGAAGAAAGACGTGGCTACTTTCGTATCGCAATGCATGGCGTGTCAGCAAGTGAAGGCAGAACACCAAAGATCAGGCGGAGAGCTGCAGAACCTCGCCATTCCCGAGTGAAAGTGGGACAGTATCTCGATGGATTTCATTGTAGGATTTTCGAAGACGCAGCGAAAGAATGATGCGATTTGGGTCATTGTTGATAGATTGACCAAATCGGCTCACTTTATCACAATTAAAGTAGGATGGAGCGTCGATCGGTTAGCGCAAATCTATATCGACGAGATTGTTCGATTGTACGGGGTACCGGCCACAATAATTTCGGACAGAAACAGGCGATTCCTATCGCATTTCTGGACGAGCCTGCAAGCGGCGATGGGGACCAAACTAAATTTTAGTTCTGCGTACCACCCCCAGACAGATGGTCAGACGGAGAGGATAAATCAAATCTTAGAGGATATGTTGCGTCTGTGTACGATCGATCTAAAGACTAATTGGGATACGCATTTGCCGCTTGCGGAGTTTGTGTATAACAACAGTTATCAGTCGAGCATTCAGATGGCTCCATATGAAGCGCTCTATGGGAGGAAGTGTCGTTCTCCAATATGCTGGGACGAAGTCGGAGAGCGACAAGTGCTCGGACCGGAACTAGTGGAGCAGGTCGTCGAAAAGGTCCGCTTGATCCGAGATAGACTCTGTATCGCGCAAAGTCGACAAAAGAGCTACGCAGATCTTCGTCGACGACCGCTAAAATTTTGGTCGGAGACCATGTGTTTTTGAAAGTAACGCCCATGCGTGGTGTGATGCGGTTCGACGTTAAAGAAAAATTGAGCCCGAAATTTGTAGGCCCCTTCGAGATCATCGAGCGAGTTGCAACAGTTACTTATCGGATCGCACTAACTCCTGTCTTCGCTGATGTGCACGATGTTTTCCATGTTTCACAACTTCGAAAATACGTGCACGATCCAAGTCACGTGGTTAGCTTCGATCAGTTGGAGCTACGTACTGACTTGTCTTACTCGGAGGAGCCTATTCAAATTTTGGACCGTAAGGAGAAGGTATTACGAAATCGGTCGATGTCCTTGGTCCGCGTGCTTTGGCGGAACCATTCAGTTGAAGAATCGACGTAAAAAAAAGGAGGCGGAGATGAAGGAGAAGTACCCTTCGTTGTTTGCCTAAATTAAGGTCAGACCCTTGTTCTTAAGTTTCGGGACGAAACTTATTCTTAGTGGTATATTATGTAGTGTCCCGCTTTCCATAGGCGACGGACTTCGTAATATGCTTGCGCCGAGTCAGATCAATCGGGAACTTAGATGGCCATTTGACTCGATCGCTGAGCTTGGTAAACGATAACACCTTACGGCATCGATCAAATCGATTTGGACGAATGTTACGAGAATCGATCCAACTAATGGAACGACTTATGTTGGAATAAATCCTAGATGTAGCAGGCTGCGTCTCGGCGAGTGAGCTCTATATAAGAGTCCCTTCGACGGGACCGGACTGTTGTATAATTTTCTTGGAGCTTTTGCCGCTTGGTTTTGATGAAAGTACTTTCGCGTCGTTTTCTGAATACAATCTACGAATATCGAAACGAAGGAATAAAGAAGGAATTCTACCTAAGTATTGGTGCCATTGCAGGAGCTCGCGTAACAAAAGCTTGAACGTTGCGAAGCGCTTCAACGGTCGGCACGATCAAAATACTTGGTGGGTGATTCGGCTCCTTCTTTTCTACTGTCCCGCAAACAAAATTCCTTTGCCTCGAACTCATTTAAATCGACGATGCCAAGTTAAATGCATGACAATCCACTAAGGTCAAGAACTCGGGAAGAACGTATCGATTTAGAGTAATCTACTCTGAAAATATAAATTTTGCACCAAAACGAAAAAGTTTAAAGTTCTAGTAAAAAGATAGACTATTTCACGTGCTGCAAAATAATATGAAACGTCGATCGTGGCTTATAATGCCTCGGACAATTTGGTGCCTACGGGATGCTAAATCGGAAGTACGGCTTTGGGAAAAATGAATCGTTGCATGAGTTGGAAGAAATGATAATGTCGTTCAATATTGTCCGCGCTATACAAATATGTTTGCATATATTAAACTGTTCACGCATTGGCATGATCATGGACAGCTTGTGCACAAGTTTGATTTTCCTCGAATCGGTATTCGGGACATCGGTATCGAATCGACCTAGGAGGAATGAATAATCGTGCTTCAGCACTGATGCATTGCAGGACCGTCAGTCAGGCTTGCAACCTAGACTGAACAGGCCGAAATGTCGTTGAGATAGTCCCAAGTGGTGGTAACACCAATGACCGCATATAGATAGAGCATGCTCGCCTATTGTCTTATGCAGATAGTAAATATTATTTGTATTTTATGCAGGGACGAGTACGGCCGTGGTAAGAATTGTGATAAATCACTATGCTTCAATGCATGCTTTACTACTTCAAAGATGGATATCGATATGAACTGAATTCATTTAGTTCTAAATAGAAAGAAAACTCTATAGCATGCCTTCCTTAACAATCAGAGTCGGTTTAGACGAGTGGGTTCGTTTCGTCCACTTAGCAATTGTGTTTTGCTAACCCCCTCCCCAACTTCCCAGGTGTTGCGGGAGCCCTAAACTGAAGTTGAAGTGCGGGAAGGCGTTTTGAAGCTCTTCATATTTCCGAAGTATTTTGAAGCCAATTCAATCGAAGGTTTATGTATAAAGGGGCGAATGAATGGAACGACAAGTGTTAGTTCAGGCAGCTTGTCGAGTATATTTCTTTTATTTCAATCAATGTAGCCGCAACGGCATCCAATGTAATTACGAGTTGCACTTCGTTGCAAGTTATGAATGAAAAGCATACAGTAGAAACTCTATAAAATAATACACTTGGGACCACCAAAATTTATTAATTAAAAGAGTTATTAATTAATCGATAAATTAATAATTATTAATTTATATATTAATTAATATTTTATTAATTTATAGTAAAATACTTACGTAGTTTACAAACACCTTTCAAGCTTCCACTTAATTATTGTATACAATGCATGTGTATATCAAATGAAGGGCCCAATTTGAAAGAAACCTTCAATCTCCCACCTTATTATGCTTCTTGTGTTCAGTGTATCACTTTATGGACATTAAAAATATTTTCTATGGAATTAAGTGGAAGCTATTAAAGCGGCAATCACATTGAACAATTTCTTGTTGAGCTATGAGAAAACAACACCAGAAGTTCTTACCATGCTAAGGAAAATTAGAGACGAGATTCAAGGGAAAATTGATTTCAACAAAAAACAAAAGACAATTGAGTCATTTTTCAAGAAACCTTCATAAATCATTCATGTAATATGCTATATATAAGGAATTATTAATTTATATTTTATATGGGGTCTGAAGAAATTATCAAAAATGTATTATCTTATAATTTTAGCGAATTATTAATTTAGCACCCTATCCCCGAGTCGGGACCGGCCAAAAATATTATCTTAGAGAGTTTATTAAATAATCGAGTATTAATTTATAGAGTTTCTACTGTATTTCTATCTTCCTAAACTGCGTCTTATATTCTGATGTGATTTGTGAAGTTTCAACTTGGTGTTCCAATATAATAATCAACGTAACGTTCTTGCCTTGTACGAGTGCAATTACAAACTCGTACGGCATCACGCCTTAGCGAGGACCATCTATTCGACATAATAACACCGGGGACGAACGGTTTGTCGACTCGGGACGTGACAGAGAAGGTCGTAGGGGTACTGCAAAATGGGAGTTGAGTGTAAGGGGCGGGTGAGGACCATAGTTAGGGTTAGGGTTATGGTTAAACTAAGGAAGATGATAAAATTTTAGAGAGAAAAAAAAAATAACTTATAATAGTTGAGAGCAAAACAGTCCAATATAGTCATGCCATGCATGTGACCTTTAAGTGTGACAGGAGAATAACGTGACAGCTAAGTGTGACAGGAGGAGACTAACGGAGGCTAGAAAATTGCAGAAGTGGTAATAGTTTATGGTATTAAGTGGCTATATAAATAGTCAAAATAATTAAGTGCAAAAAACATGTGTAGTTCAGGGTATTTAAGTGTACTTTAGCGTAAATGGAGACTGCAAGTAAAACTGCAGTGGGGAACTCACGAGCTGGATAATGGTAAGAAGGGGCAGTAATTTTGCCAACATATTGTATATATATGTTCATTTATGAGAAAATTTGAGCATGGAAGTAGTAAACTAACCCTGAGTTTGCCCACTCTCCAACCCAACCAAAGCCATGATGTGCTCTGACAAACAAAAACAAATGAGTTGAAAGAGAACCAACCATTTGATAGAAAATATAAAAGTCGAAAGCACTTACTTGGTGGTGTTACTGGCGAAAGGAAGAAGCCATTCCAGTATTTTCTCCATTTCACATCTGACCTGAGTGACTGTGAGCTGCATGCATACAATGAATAATGAAAATCGTGCGTAAATGCCAAGTCTATGAGGGTATTCATCAGAATATTTCCAATTGCTGAATCTTTGTTGTGTAAAGAAGTGCAAAAAGTTGGGTACCTCATCGTTGAAATGAGAAGACTGCAACTTAGAACCCAGAGCAGATTTTATCCTTGGAGGCAACCCTTGGTACAATGCATTCCTCATGTTTGAAGGAACGGAATTGGATCTAGATACCTAAATGTAATGAAATGTTTGTCAATGGCATGGGATTATATGACATCTAAAACCAAGGTTCACACTATCAGCCGACACCAATACCGATCCCCATTCATATGGCCGTATCTGTTTTGGCATGTATCATCCAATACAGCCGTATCTGTTTTGGCATGTATCATCCAATACTGCAGTATCGGTGTCGGCATGTGCATTCCGGTACTAATCCCCAGTGGTACCACCTATATCGAAATTGGGGCTCTATTTTCCGATCAATCTAGTAAGGAAACAAATTACAAAAAAGAGAGATGTATGGTAAAAAAAAAACCAGGGATTTGATCGTGCCGAAGATCAACATGTTAGGTTTCTCGATGAAATATCTTATCAACAAACAATAATCATTACCATTTGTTGAAGTCACAATATCTTATCAATTACCATTACCATGTGTCCTATAAATTCACAACGTTCATACATCTTAGTATTATTCCAGTCAACTATCTATTGTGTTATTGTGGGGTACTTTGTCTAAAAGCAAGTAAAATAAACAACAATATCTATTGTGGGTGAATAATTCAGTAGTTTTGAATACCATTCTATTCAAAACTAATCAGAAACAACAAATTATACAACATTATGCCTCAATGTACAAAGTATTTTTCTAGCTTTTTAAGTAATCTCTTAGGCTGTGTTTGATTGGGCTTTTTTTCCATGGAAAATATTTCCATCACAAATTTTCCACCAATTGCAGTGTTTGATAGCTTATATTTTCCATGAAATTATTTTCCAAAAAACTATCATTTTCCATATTTCCATCTAAAATGGTGGAAAATGAAACTTGTCCAACCCATAGGAAAATATCATTTTCCAAGAAAAATAATTATTTTCCGTGGAAAATAATGACAATCAAACACCCAAATTAAGTTTTCTATGGAAATTTTTTAAAATTCCATGGAATTTTTTTCCTAGGAAAATAATTCCATGGAATTAATTTCTTTTCCACACATTTTCCACCTTGCAATCAAACGCACCCTTAATATATTTTGGCTCTCTGAAACAAAAAACCCCGATCCGAATCCCCTTGAAATTACTGAAACTGATACTATAAGAAGGGTCGGGAACAGATTTCCATACCAATACTGCAAACCTTGAATAAAAACTGTGTTGAGGTGCCAGTGGGGGAAGGGGCATATTCTATTCATTTGTCACAAAGAAAAAAACTTCAGTAACAAAGAATAAACCCAAATAAAGTTGGACAATATACAGTTTGTACTTGGAAGGATATCACATAAATCGGTAAAAATGGCCAGCCTGGATCACCAAACTCCAACTGGAAGCAATAATGGCTATGAATCCGTCCTATGATCGAGGTAGGACTCAAATTTATAGTGATCCATGCTAAGCGTACATAGAAAACGATTTACAGTTCATGCCGTGAGCCCGCCACGCCAAACTAATCCAATTAGTTTTAGAATGAGAAGTTAAAAACCTTAATTTTCATCATTTACCTCTAAAAGAAACTTACTGGCCATATGCTTAAAGTGTTCCCTTTTGGAGAATTACAGTATAACGAATCAATTGTTGTTACATGTAAGGAATAGGACATGAGTACGAAGTCTGGTAAAGGATCACTGCCAGATAAAGAGCATGAGTTCAAAGAGAATCCCAATCGGCTTTCACGTCACAAAAAAACTGCATGCCCAGATCACTCATATCCATGGTTCTTATTCGGGAAAGAAGCTACAAGATAGAAAAAGCTTGTAACACCATAAAACTGCATGCCCAGGTTACTCAAATCCATGGTTCTTATTCAGGAAACAACTAAAAAAGATGGGAATCTTGTAAACACCCTATGTTAAACAGAAAAGATGTCCGCCTAATTGCCTTAGTGTCATTGTGTCAAACATCAGACCACATAAATCTTGAATAATAAACAAAACCAAAAGTGAAGAAAAGCTACACTACCAAAAGGAAATAATGTATATGTGAAAAGAGAGACAGTAACTTACAAGATTATTAATCTGATTGACAACATTTGCATAGTGCAAAGCAAGGCCAGCAGAACCTAACCTTTGATGTCTGTTGATAGATCTTTTGACAGGTTTAACTCCATCTGCAATTAGATATAAAATAATAAGTAAAAAAGATGTAGATGGCACCATATACTAAAATCATATGTCACTAATTTTAAGGTAAATTGCGCTTGAAGCCCCTGTATTTTTATGCCCATTTATTCCAAGTAATTAGTATTCCCTCATCAATAAGATTAGCTACCTCCCTGTTCAATTTCATATTTAAGCCATTTATGCCCCTGGATATATTGTACTCTAAGGGTACTATTCATTGGCTCAACAAAATGAAAAGCCTATAATTTGTGTAAGTGACTAACCATAAAAAAGTTTCACCCTATGAATTAACTTAAATCCTAACTCTAGTTTCAACCCTTTTCCGTTTCACACCAACTGCAACTGTCATTTGTTATTGTATTTGTATGTTCACTATTGTTCAATCATCTTAACAAATGAATAAGCTATGATGATTAGGTACTTGAAGAAAAGATAGTATAAGACTCTAAACAAAAGGCAATTGAATGGGATGAGGTATTAGAATAAACATTATGAAGTCAAAGTTTGAGGGCTTCTGACTACGGCATTGGGTTTGATTATTTTAGTATAGGATTATTGCTGGGATTAGGTAAGGCTAGTGGTTATGCATAATATCATACTCGTCCAAGAAATTTTGGAGATTGCAAATAACGTCGTTGCACTATTTTTGGAGATTGCAAAAAACGTCGTTGCACTATCTTGGGACAAAAAATTGGAAATTTAGCTTCCTGACAAATAGATCAGGGTGTTAAGTCAACAATGTTGCAGAAAAGGTGGTGGTAGTGCAATATCAGGACTGAACAAGATATTATACAGCAGTGTTCTAAAATGTGTTTAAAAAGTGGCACCTGGGCGCTAGGCGCCCCCTTGCCGCATAATGGCCGCCTAGTGCTTAACAAACACATGGTTGCTGCCACGCGTATCCGAATCATCTGTAGCTAAATCCCGTTTCAACTCCTGCCGTACACTAATAATCCCCCTGGAATTGGGGCAGTTGGACTAGTATTGTCAAAGGCAATCATCTCCCTGCCCACGTATTAACCAAAAGGTTGCTCATGAAGGACAGCACAGGGATGCCCACATTGGTTGACCCACTACAGATATGTATTACCCATGAGACATGCACGTCAATAGAACAAGGCCCATTTACTTGCGGGATGGAAGCCACATGAAGAATCTAGAGTAATAATGCCTTCAATAAGTTATGTGCGACATATTAAAGAAATACAGTGTTCTGTTTGTTATAATTTGCTTTTTGGTGTGTGTGTGTTGTGGGGGGTGTTGGGGGGTGTTGTGGGGGGGGGGGGGGGGGGGGGGGGGGGGGGGGGTGGGGGTGTTATGATTGGTTCATACCTGTATGCCGACTACTGTCTCATGGACTCATGGAAAGTGCATATTTTAGTTCAGTACGAGTAATATATGGTTGCTTACTAAGTTAAAGTGTTCCTGGCTATGAACATATTCTCCTGTCTCAAAAAAATAAGGTTCTGTGCAATATAGTTTATGACCAAATTAAAAGGAGATGAAAGGTTGAGATTTTCTTTATTGTTGCAATATATGGACAACCATCACATGGTACTCATGGTTCGTAATCATGAATAGGAAACTAGATAAAGAGAGAATAGTTCATAAACTTTTCAAGTAAGCTCACAAGAAATGAACTCAAAAATCTAATTATAATTTGTTTGATAGTCTAAGATTTTTTATTTTTTTTTGTGAACAAAAGGACTTTATTGAAATAGTAGGAGCCTAAACTCAAAGACGGCGCCGGGAGATAGCCCGACGACCTACAAAAGTATAAGTACCAGGCCAGAGGCCCGGTCAAAAGAAGAAACTAACCTCCCTGGGGGTACCAGGGGTAACAAAAGGGATATAAACTATCCACCCTAGATTTCCATGGGTAAACAAAAAGGTAACGATGGCCTAAACACGAGTCCCCTAACGACTAGAGAGGTCCTTAAGCAGGGCGTTGTAGGCCTCAACTGGTAGTTTGGAGGTGTGGACGAAGATCTGATCGATTCTGGAGTCATGAGCCAGAGACGCCAGAGCTTTGGCCACGCCATTAGCAGTAGGAGGAATATATACAATGGCGATGTTCGACCCTATCAATTGTTGGATGTTGCGGGTCTTGTATCTGAGAGCCCATGGAGGTTTGAATTTATTTGCAATGATGTTGGTGAGAAGTTCGGAGGAGGTTTCGATTTCACTGTATCAGATATTCTCTGTGTTACACCAGTGAATCGTCTTGAGAAGAGCGTCAATTTCCGGAAGAGGGCTGGTGGTATCTGTCATGAGTAGGGAGAAAGCATAGAGGAGGGATAAAAAGATTAGTTTCACTGATTGGTCAAGCCTTCACCACTTGGGATAAAAAGAAAACGGAGAAGATTCCAATCCGACGAAGTAAAATTGGAGATGACCCCATGCTACCAAGATGACAAGCCATTACTTGTTGACTGCCTTTCCTATCCTCAGTATCATTAAATAAGTCAATATGCTCAAGAAGCTTACTGGAATGGCAACATGAATAGTACTTTGATAGAGGCAATACAAGAATTTCTATAAGAACTTCATCTGATAGAGAGACTTCCACTATTAAGCACCTTCTACCCGATCTTTGATACAGCTAATACATTAAGTTTGATTCCACCCAGGTCTTCATAACATCTGTTTTCTTCTCTGATGTTTTTTATGTGGGCCCACCTATCATCATTTAGTCATAAAGGAGTATTGTGGTCTTTCACCACAATAACCCTCTTAGGGTTTTGTTTCTCCTTTCTATTTATAGCTAGGGCTGGCCGTCATTAGTTTTCATGCTTGTATTGAGAAGAAACTCTCAAGTATCAATAAGAAGGATTTAGACTTTGTCCGTCCACCAAAGTTAGGAGTTTGTTCTTTTCTCACAAAAAGATCATTATCTTTCTCTGTTTCTCTTTTCTACAAATCTTTTGTGAATCGAATAGGTCGATTCACATCAATTGGTATCAGAGCTCTCTACGATCCATGGCGTCCGGCACAAGGAACACGATCGAGGAGAAGATCCAGGGGCTTCGGGAGGATTTCAACATCGAGATCGAAAGTTTGAAGGCCGCAATCAAAGATCAAGCGTCCACACAGGAGGATCTCCAGACCGAGATACGAAGCATGCGGGAGGAGATGACGTCGATTCCGGCAATGATGAAGTTGTTGCAAACATCTCGAACAAGATCAATGGCGGCGAAGCGGAGGCGGCAACAACCCAAACCCTAGGCGACCAACTAGGGTTTGTTCATACGGAGGGGGAAGCGACCGACGACCACGGAGGACCGGCCGACGGGAGCTGGCCCGCACCCGCCGTCGCCGCCGGGCGGGGCCCTGGCGGCCGGCGACCCTCGTCGGACAGCGGCCGAAGGCCGCGGGAGCGTCGCCGCCAACCGCGCGAGCCCGGGCGGGGCCGCTGCTGTTGGGGGCGGTCGCTGGCCGGCCCCCGACCGCCACCCTGGCCGGTCGGCGCCAGAGGAGCCGCCGGCGAGCGGCCGTGGCCTGACGCCGTCGATCCGTACGGTCCCGGCGGACCGGTTCCACATTCGGGAGAAGCCCTAGGGCTTGGGACCCCCTACGGGGTCGGACGATGACAGCGAACTGCGGAGATCGGTTCGCGGGTCCGGGAAGGGGCTTGGCGGGAGTTCCGGCTTGGACGGAAGGAGCGGAACCGCCAGGAGGAGCGAGGCACGCCGGAGGCAGCAATTTCTTTGGGGGAACGGCGGATCCCGCCAACTTCCAGAGAGGGGACCTGCCCCCACGACGACCACCACGGACGAGGGCAGTCGGTGACTACAGGGGTCCGGTGGAGGAGTGGGGTGAGCAGGTCTGGGCTGACGAGCGGTATGAGGAGGTTGACAGAAGCCCGTACGAGACCCAGCGGAGAGATACACACCGCTGGGAAGGAGGACGAGGCAGGGATAATATGCAGCACGGTGACCTTAGCGCGGATCGCCGGCTGAAGAAACTGAAGCTACCCACGTTCGAGGGTGAGAACCCGGACGAGTGGATTTTTCGGGCGGAGCGCTATTTTGAGATCATGGAGCTGACCGAGGCAGAGGTCCTCAGATGCATCGGAATCTATTTCGAGGGCCAGGCCCTGGCGTGGTATCGGTGGAGATCGGCGAGGACCCCGTTCAGCAGCTGGGCGGAGCTGACGGGATACATTTTAGACCGCTTCCAGGAGACGGCTTCGGGTGATTTCTACGAGCAGTGGTCGTCGCTACGACAGGAGGGGACGGTTCGAGACTTCGTCGCGAAGTTCGAATTACTATCTGGACGCGTTCGAGGGGTGTCGGACGAGTTACAGATAGGTATGTTTATGAAGGGTTTAAAGCCCTCCATACGAGCGGAGCTCAGGCTGCAGAGTCCGCGGTGCTTAGAAGATCTCCTCCGCCTGGCCCACAAGGCAGAGGAGAAATTGGCGGAAGAAAAGCGCCTTAAAGACGCTTGGGGAGCATCGGGACAGCACAGTCAGACGGGCCTAGTAATTCCACGACCAGCAGCGGAGGCTCAGGCACCAATACCACCTAGACCCGCAGGCGGGACAGGGGGCTCCATAGTACCGGAGAGGCGCCTGTCGGATGCTGACATGAAGGCGAGAAGAGCAGCTGGCTTGTGCTTCAGATGCGACGAGAGGTTCACTCCCGGTCATCGATGTACGAGCAAGTTGCTGCAGATCGTAATCTTGCCCGACGAGGAGGAGGATCCGACGGAGGAAGAGGCCGCTATAGCAACAGACGCAGTTTCCAGATTTCCACCTTGAGGACAAGGTGGCTCTTTTAGGGGGGCGGTATTGATGTGGGCCCACCTATCATCATTTAGTCATAAAGGGGTATTGTGGTCTTTCGCCACAATAACCCTCTTAGGGTTTTGTTTCTCCTTTCTATTTATAGCTAGGGCTGGCCGTCATTAGTTTTCATGCTTGTATTGAGAAGAAACTCTCAAGTATCAATAAGAAGGATTTAGACTTTGTCCGTCCACCAAAGTTGGGAGTTTGTTCTTTTCTCACAAAAAGATCATTATCTTTCTCTGTTTCTCTTTTCTACAAATCTTTTGTGAATCGAATAGGTCGATTCACATCAGTTTTACCAATTACTGCCACCGTCATTGGCATCAACAAACTAGCAAGAGTGAGATTCCCTCATTAATTTATTGATCTTCCTGTATCTCTTCTGTTTTCTGATATCCAAATTCTTCTCTTTGAACAGAAGAACCACAAGTTCACAAGGTCACTTTTGTTCATTTTTTGGCATCACTCAATCCTCCCTACCAAATGCTGCAAATAGGTTGAAGTATCTAAAATAGACGGTTGAATTTGTAATGTATTAAATCCAGCAACTTCAAGATCTATATTCCCTCAATAGTAGAGTAGCCCCACATTCCTCAACCGTCTTACCACAGTTGTAATTTAAGCACTTGGCCAGCGGGAATGGAAGATCCATGATCATACAGGTAGGCCTATAACCTTAGCACCCAAGAGTTGGGTTGACTGTTAGTTCTCTTCCAATTGACATCCAGTACCAAACAAACAGCTAACCTACAGAACATATATTATATTAGAACAATTTAAGAGAAGTATAACCCCAGCAATTTAAACCTTCACATCATACAGAACTGACATGCACTTGCACCATGTTGTTATCATAGCTTCTCATTTTGAAGGATTCCATTAAGAAAAGATGAGCACAGACTGGTAGCAACTCGATCATACTTAGACAGGCAAAGGGGGAAGATGATGGCCCTATACAAATTCAAGTAAAGAGGTAGATGTTTTAAAAGAAGACATACCAGCACTTCCAAAGGCTTCCTGAATCTCTAGGTGTAAGAAGTGGACGATGTCTACAAGCATCTCCATGATCTGCAACAAAGGGATATTAGTTTGCATCGCCAAATAAGCTATTCTTGTTGGTAGAAAGCTTCCATTGGCTTGCAAGGCCTTTTAGCATCTTGGGCACAAAAACGATAATCTTCGGAAATATCAGGATGACACTGAAGATAAATTTATATGTGATAAGTGTGAAAAATGACTCTCGGAGGCATACTGCAGCAAACTATGGAGGTTTCATAAGTAGTATTCACAATTCAATATATTATTTATTTTGATATGTAAATCAGTAAAGATAATAACCTCATCAAAAATCTTGGACCACAGAGATTTTTTCTTCAAGCTACGTACATGTTTCAGTTGGCTCTTCAGCTCTTGCCTCAAAATCTGAAGATCGTTGCCTACATGCCAACGATACGTGGTTGAATTTATATTACACTACAATTCAAAAAAGTAATTCAGTTTTTAATAAAGCATGTCATAGATTGGAATTGGGTATCATAAAGTTCACTAGACATTCTGCTCCTATATCTTAGTGGATGAACCAAACGAGAACATTAAAGATTATGATTTAAGCCAGAGGTAAAATTACATGACCTAACTAGTGTTAAAAAGGCAACACAAATAATTTGACAGTTTTGAAATATATGTTGGTGGTCAGCATGACAAGGCTCACTAAGCTTAGGCACGGATGACTAGCTTAAATAAGGGCCAGACATTCAGTTCATAACTCCTATATGGTTCATGAAATAGGTAGGGATTTACATCCTAGAAGCACCAAAGCTTGTCAAGCAGTTGATTCAATAGTCAACCGCAAGGAGAACATATTAGATATCTTAATTATTAGCTTTATATGGTCAAGCCGTCAAGGTGCTCACCAGCTCATCTTCATTTGATGTTTGATCTTCATTAGGCTAAAGCCCCTAAGCTGGCTGAGATCTATGAATGAGTTTTATGGGCTCCCATGGTATCTGTTAGGGTTACACAAAGCATCATCATCTAGGTCTTTGTCCAGGGAATGCTGGTTTTGAAAGCCACTAACCGCAACAAAGTGATCCTTTATCTTGTTTCAATAAGATAATTGTGTTGGATTTTGTTTGGGTATGATGTCGAAGTTCCATTTGTGATCATTATTTCTCAGTTTACTATTTGGCCAAATCGTTTCCTAACTAGCAAAAGGATTGTGTGATATCATTGAAAGAAAAATTAGCTCGTATCATCACATGCAGAAGCATGCTGCTACAACATGCTATCATAAATGTTCAAAGTAACAGATGTCCGTAAACAGTGGCAAGTGATCCTTTATCTTGTTTCAATAAGATAATTGTGTTGGATTTTGTTTGGGTATGATGTCGAAGTTCCATTTGTGATCATTATTTCTCAGTTTACTATTTGGCCAAATCGTTTCCTAACTAGCAAAAGGATTGTGTGATATCATTGAAAGAAAAATTAGCTCGTATCATCACATGCAGAAGCATGCTGCTACAACACGCTATCATAAATGTCCAAAGTAACAGATGTCCGTAAACAGTGGCAACGAGGTAAGGGGTGTGGTAGCATATAGCATATACGAACAACATTTCAGGATATTCTGGACGATATGAGCTGGTAGCAATTTAGGCAGAAAATATAATTTGTTTATGATATTACGTCTAGTATCAAACAATCTTATATTTCAAAAGTTCACAATTTCCAACATATAGCATCTAACAAAAGAAAATTAATAATGATGATTGGAAAATAAACTATAGTAACTTTAAACATATCTAAGGTAAAGTTTAGAATATGTTGATTACAATATTGAAGACTTAATAGCTAATTTTGAAAAGCAAAATCTTTGTTTATTTACAATACTTCTTACAACGTATGTAGTACTTATAGATGATATATAATTTAATAGTGGTTTTGTTTGTTCTGGTAAAACAAGTTCAATCAATTGTTATTAAGTAGTATGATCAAGTACCACGTCTTTATCCAGAACATGCGCATAGAACCTGCTAAACAGACAAAATAAACTGTAGTTTCTCGCAATGAGAGGTACCCCTTATATTATAATAATGGGATGACTGGATAATGAAATACTAACAGTGTCATAAAAGGTTTGCAAGAGACAGATCCAAGAGCGATGCACCTCTTTGAGCAGCATTTGAATTCTCTTCTTCCAGGCGTCCCCGACGATAATCTTGCTCAAATCTATCCAAGGAATGCAATTCATGGTAGAGCTCCTAATATAAGCAGAATTTTAGAATGAATGTTCAGCAATTTTTGCAGGAGACAGAGTAGTTAGCAACTCAATAACAAGCAGAAAATGCCTTTATTAAGAAGAAATACCTACACTGTACTAACTAAATATGTAGAATTGTTACTGATAGAGGCGAGGCTTTCATGCAAAAAAGTCTAAGTTCATATTGATATACAAGCAATAATAAAAGTCATTATCATCATGATCCACAACGTATCCGACCAAAACGGGATGGTTGTGGAAGAGTTAACAGCCAGCTGTCAACCTGGAATCAAACATCTGAGTTGGTGCAGAAATCCTAGCAAAGCATCTATGAGGAAGAGAGGGCCTTGCTATAAGTCGTCCCGTTGTCAGGTAAGAAGATCAATTGTGACTCTTTTCAGGTTATGCCATTAAAGCATATGCAACCAAGGATCAGCTTTCAGTTCCCTAACTAGGAAAGAGTCTAGAAGACGAGGTAAGAAGATGAGTTTTCTGTCGGGATTGTAGTCTTATCTGTTGAAAGACAAATGTAATATCTTAATGCCAAAATCTCTCACATAAAATTTATAGGGAAATGAGCAATCACATGGAATATTCGAGTTAATGTATTGTCCAGTCTGCTGGAGAGGTCTTACAACCTTAGAGAAGCCTTAGTTGCAGAATTACATATAACAGAAAGAGTTAAAATAAAGATGGCACTAGGAGCTACAAAAAGTATTCGGACAAAGTTATTGTTGATTTTGTTGGACTCTTCTGCCTATTTTTCCAGTGATGCTGAATTTATGGTAGACTCAGCTTAAACCAGAGTTTCAAGTAATCCTGAAGACTTTCTTTTTTCTTTTCGTTTTTTGTTTTGCTGATGCCTTTTATTTTAAGATTGATAATCTTTTGTATCAATATTATCTTCTTCTCTGCTTTTTGTATTTTTTCTGAACTATGTTTTATATTTTATCTATATATATGAAACGGGTAGACGAGCACTCACTCCCATTTCCATAAGAACAGTATGTGTGAACAGATGAGAACATATATCCGTGCAAGAGAAACTTCAGGTTATGTGATTAGTAGAGTACAAAAATAAAAAATTAAGAAAAACATCTTCAAAAGCAAAACATGAAGAAACGCACATCACACAAGACACTAAGATGAAATTCTTATTTAATACAACATCCATAAAAGATAAGGTTGATAATATTGCTAGAATAACAAATATCTAAGAAATGTCTCCCATTTGCTCAAACTATTTTGAGCGACTCTGATTCCTTTAAACATCATCTGCCACTATATGGTATATAAAAAAAAGTATTAGTAGAACTTTAAGCACCATACCAATGAAGAACTTATGTCACAAACTAGATGCCAAATCAATGTAAAATGCAAAATTGCAAATTATGTCCCAACTAAACTACATATATTAAGCCACATTTATAATGTATAACTGTATTACTTTGAAATTGGGAACCCCACAACTCGAGTATACAAAGAAACCCTAGTTCCAAGCTAACAAAATTGAAGTACGTACAGCTGTATGCTTAACTAATGACATTAGTCGTTGCATCCCTTCAGTTGCTTCCTTTTTAAGCTGCTTTTGAGGTGTAGCATCAGAATATAGTCTACATGATGATGAAGGAAATCAAGAGACACTATAGTCAACAATTGTGATATGAAAATAATTCACTAATGATATGCAAAATGGCAATGTCTTTACTTGGCAAAGTATCGCTCCAGGTTGTGCCACTGGGGATCTTTACAACGATTACCAAATCGAACAACTTCTCCGGAAAATATTTTCAACTCTTCCCTGTTAAATAGTAAAAAAAAATCTTAAGATGCACAAGTAGATCCTTCAAATAAGATAATTCTAAGTTTGTAAGATTTGCCCCCTAAACTCGTCTATAAGTTAAAGAAATAAACAAACTGAGTTACGTACAAATCCTCAAATAAATTCAGAAGGTTTGAGGCTCAACACACACCTTCCATCAGCAGCAGCAATTTTGAGTAAGTCATCCGTATCTTTAGATATTAAAAGCTGCACGCCTTGGGAATTGAACACCACTTCCTTCAAATGTTTAATGTTTTCTGCTGAAAGTGATTGCATAAGGTTGGCACCTTTTACTATTGTGTTGGCAACTTCGAAAGACAAAATTGATATTTTGTTGCCTTTAGTAGCCACTCCTGCCTCAAACCCACTACCATGGCTTAAACCCGTCATGCTACTACCAAGTGTGTCCAATACATCCACAGCCCTGCCCAGCAATGAGCTCACATCCGAAACCTATTACAAATAAAAGCTAGTGATAAGCATAACCATAAGAATCTAAGGCAATATATTCAATGTACCAATATAAATGTTTATGGGACATATTTAGACCTAAGGAAATGCTTCCCATAGTATGAAGATGTAGAAGTGTATTGTATGCTACAGTCTAAGACATAAAGATGCACGCAATAAACCACTAGAAAGATGCAAAATAAACTACCTACTATAAAACTAAACATATCAGGAATTCATATCCAATCTACAAAACCTGTTCATAAATTTGACAGAGGTCAAATCTACCACAATGCAATATTCCAAATCCTCTCACAACTTTGGTTGAAGCTAATCGAGCATTCACCTTCTCCAATATATTCTTCTAGGCAGATACGAGACTTTCTTAGGGTCTACTTGGCAATGGTGTTTTCATCGGTTTTGGAAAAATTTTGAGCCGGCCATTTATGAAGTGTTTAAAAAAACCCTTGCTTGGTAAAATTTTTGTTTTGGTCGGCTCACCCCCCCCCCCCCCCCCCCCCCCCCCAAACCCCCAAAAAATAGTGTAGTTTAGTGTAATTTGGGTGTCTTTATAAGCACTCCAAATTGGTAGGTTTTGAGGGTTTCTATTATTTTCTTCTATTTATACTCTCATAAAAAACATAATTACAACTACTACCTTAAATAGTCTAATACCCTATTTCCTCTTTCTCGTCTTTGCTTTTTTCGTATTTGCTTTGCTCGTCTGCGATACTCCTTCCTCCAACTAGCGGTTATGAATTCCTAATTACATAACATCAAATTGAGAGTGACAATATTTTTTTGCTATGACCTAACAAGAGATAATGATATAATCTTGTTTTGGGAGAACTTTTGTTTATATATAGACATATAGGTAATTTTATTCTTTTAAAAAACTTTCAGAACCGCTCGCTAATGAATCACCAAGCATGGGTTGGACTAGTTCAAAAGCCGCTACTTAAAACCACCCAAAATCGTACCATTCATAACCGGTACTTTAAAAACACCTCATAACCGCTATCCCAACAATTGTCAGCCAGACCAGACTAGTCTAACTTCACCACCAATGTTCGTCCTCTTTCTACCAAATCTTAACACGTGACTCATGGATATGAACTCCCCGATTTGTGGCTATCCATGCTTCTTAGTATAACGCATATCCACCAGAATATAATTATTTTACACTGATTATTTATGTTGATACACCATAAATTATTTTAAGTCGTGCAACGGCAAAAGTGACCAGTTGGTGCTGAATTATTTCTCGTGTGATTCGCGTTGCCATTGCTCAACAGTTGCCAGACGGTTACTAAGTAAAAATCAACACTAGCAATATGCCAACTAACAATGAGTAGACGAAATTCAACAATAGCAACATACCAACTAACATCTCAAGCAATTCCTCATATGTTATGCTAACCAAAATTATGTTGCAACACTAAGGAAACAAAAATCTTCCAAAGCGAAGACTTGCCATGGTTGCCCCACTCTTCGGCTTCGGCAAGACGAACCTATCGGAAGAAGCCCTGGACAACTGAGGCGGCTTCGACACCGGAACACCGGGGTCGGAGAACGAAAAGGCCTGCTCGTGGACACCCTTCTCCCTGGACTCTTTCGCCGGAGGGTCCGTCAAGTCGCGATCCCGGAGAGCATCGGCCACGATTGTAGCGTCGCTAGGGGATTTATCCACTACTGCCGACCTCGAGCAAATGGCCCCCATTGTGCTGCTACAACAAAAACCTCTGTCAAACGACTCAAACCCTATCAAAAATTCTTGCTTTCTTCAGAGAACTTCATATAAACCCCAACAGGAACTCCATCCCATGAACAAAGCCCTGAGAAAAATGTTTTAAAAAAAAATTCGAGACCAAGATCCCAAAATCGAGAGAAAACAGTAATTTAGAAGGAACTGAGCCCAAGGGAGGTGTCTTTAAAGTAAAAGAAGAAGAAACGAGCAATAATCAGTCAGAAAGAACGCACCTTTCTTGAGCAAAAAAGGAAAACCCCGAGAGAAAATCGAGAGGAAAGAGGAAATAAAGCAAAAGGGAGCAATTTTTCCACAACCCAAGTCGAGAAGTTGAAGAAAATAGCAGAAGAATCCAAAGTATTTGACTGAGGGGTTGATCAAGGAGTTGGCTTTGAATGGAAGAAGAAGAAGAAGAAGTCTACTTGACAGGGAACAGTGAGTCCAAGTATTGGAAAAATAGTGACGGATTAAATGATGATATCTCTTGAGGCCATAGGTCATAGGTGTCAAATCTAATCCAAGGATGAAATGATGATTTCTTGAGGCTGTAGGTGTCAAATCTAAGACCATCTCCAATGGTGATTTCTAAAATTGGATTCTTATCCTACTTGGCATTGTACTTTAAGAAAATTTCTATAGGAGTGCAACTCGAGCGGGTTGGGTCGGACTTGAAGTCAACCCGAACCCAACCCGATGAATCATAAGTGTAGCCCGAGCCCAAGCCCGGCCCGACCTCGGGTTCAACATATGAAACCCAAGACCAAGCCCGGAGGATCGGGTTTGGCTCGGGTTGAACTCGGATTTGGTCGGGTCCATCGGGTTTATCGGGCTCTAATATACTAACTAAAATAATTTTAAACAAAAGTAATATTAAACACATAATTAAATAGCAATCAAGTCTTGATCATTACAAAATACAAACTGAAATAAGATTTAGGATAATGAGTTGAAGAGTTTGGGTGAAGAAGTTTAGGATTTAAACTTTTTATTTAAGAAGTATGACTATATATATATATATATATATATATATATATATATATATATATATATATATATATATATATAAGTCGGATTTCGGGTTCCTCGGGTAACCCGGCATATGAACCCGAGCCCAACCCAATCTATGATCGGGTTCAAATATTTGAACCCAAATCCGAGCCCGAACCCAGAGTATCTTCAACCCTAACTGTAGCACCCAGTTTTCTGAAATTGGGATATTTTTGGAAATTTATTATTTTTATTATTAATTAATAGTATTTTAGTCATGATATGATTTTTGGTGATTATTAATGTGATTAAACCATTTTCTAAGTCATGCTAAGTCATGACTTACGACTTTGTGATTTTGGTTAGTATAACTTAGTATAAATCCTAGTTTTCTCTAACCTAGAAGTTGCCATGACCATGAGAGCTTAGCCATAGGCTTAGAACATCAAATTAGTGGTTTTTGACCAAAAGGGTATTTTGGTAATTTTCTAGACTTTAATTGTGATTAAGTGATTTTATTATTATTTAATCATGATTGAGTCTCATGACTAGTCCCTAACCTATCCCACCCTAATCTAGGGGTTAGCCACTAACCTAGAAGCTTTAGGAAGGATTTTTGGTTAAGGGTTAAAGTGAGTTAAATATCTAGTTTACCTTTATTTGATATTTTGCTTAAACCATGCAAAATATCAAGACCTTTACACAAAGTCCAAGCCTTAGCCATGAAGGAAGGGCAAGGGCACCCCCCTTGGTAGCCCACACCTTGATATAAATCCCTTGGATTAATTCATGAACAATTTACATGAAATTAAATCCACAAAAATTTCCATTCCTTCAACCCTTCACAACTTGAGCTATTTTGATCCAAATTCACTCTAGTCTTTTGCATTGGGACCCTACTACATCAAGGATACTAAGGGAGGATAGCAATCAAGAATTTGGAGGCTTTGGACATCATCAAGTGGAAGAACACACACCCCCATTTTCCTTAATTTTCATTGGATTGCACAAATAGGTATTTTCTCACAAACTTAGTTAAATTCCTGTTTTTCCTTCATAAATGCATTCATGTAGGACTAACACTACTGTGGGTCAGGTTTGGTGAAAAATAGGATCGGTTTGGTGTCCGTATCGGACACGTATCCTAGACTAGGAAACCTTGTTTGATGAAATGCCACAAAGGAATTGTTTTTGTTAAAATGTAAAACAAAATATATTTTTGGGTAGCCCTAGACATGTAGGACACAACCCAAGTTGACTGAGTCGAATTCGGTGCACCCTTGTTTCCAAATTCGGACACGCACGCACGCACGAGGACACCGTGCGGCTGCCCTGCTGCTCGAGTGTCCTAGAGGACACGACACAGCACCTCGACACACGAAAACTTGTGTGTGGGTGCGGGCAATGACTGTAATTGAGCACACGAAATTTCAGGCAAAACCATCGAGTGGTTAGGGAGAAATCGGGGCTGCACCGATTCTCAACTGACTGTGCACACACGAAAATCCCTACTGATACGCGCTTCGCGCGTGGACACGCGACCACGTGGACACGATACAGACACGTGTTCACGAACACCTAGACCTACCCTAGCTATGGACACGTGTACGACACTTGTGGATGTGTGTGTCGTGTCCTAGCTCGACTTGCACGCGTGCACGACGCAGTACTGTGTGTATGTGTGTCCAGATTTACCCGATTGGGTTTTTCCTAAGTTTGACACTTTGAATCATGTCGTGGTGTAGTGTCAGGCACTTAGGACACTAGAGGACACCTAGGGCTAGTGTTACCAACCTAGGGTTTTGGACCTTAGGTCGTTTTTGACTCGGGTTTGGGTTTACCCATTGCCCGAGTTCACTGTACACAGGATACTGTTTTTTGGTATTTTTCCAGTTTTTAAATCCAATTTCAAACTGATTTTTGATGTTATATATTTATATAAATACCTGTGTATATAGTGTATATACGTAGTATATATGTATGTGTGTGTGTGGGTGAGTTTTTAGGAAGTATACATGTATATACATGTGTATATACATGTATGTTTATTATGGGTGTGTGTGTGTATTTGTGTGTGTGGGTTGGGGACCCATTTCTGGTTCCAGGAAACTGGAACATCCCCCCCCCCATTCACTGTCCAGCAGTCTCCCTCACTCTCTCACTGTCTCACTCTCTCACTGTCTCACTCTCTCACAGTCTCTCTCTCTCAATCTATGTCTCTCTCTATGTCTCTCTCTATATATATAGTATATATATGAGTTTATATATATATATATATATATATATATATATATATATATATATATATATATATATATATATATATATATATATATATATATATATATATATATATATATTGATATATATATATATATATATTTGTATTAGTTACATTAGGTCACTATATATTAATGTGTGAGTGTGGGTTTGTATTATACTTAGTATTCATATATGGGTATATGGGTAGTAGATAGATATATATATCTATATATACATATATACATATATATATGACTTCTAGTATAGGTTTATATGAAAACCTATGACTATGGCCTATGGCCTAGGATCATTAGCCTATGGCCAAGATCATTAGCCTATGGCTAGGGGCTAGCCCTAATGACCCAAAACCCACTTGTTGACCCTTGTTGACTAAGGGTTGACCAAAGTCAACCTTAGGTCAAAAGTGACCTAGTTAACCTAGAAATGACTAGGAATGACCTAAAACAACTAGTTTGACTAGTTTGACTAAAACCCTAACTAGTTGACTAGTGTTGACCTAACTTTGACTAGTTTGACTTTAGAGTTGACCAAGAGTTGACTTTTGACCAGATTGACCTAGAATCATGTAGTATGCATTGTATACTCTATTTTTACCATTGTGGATATGTTGTGACCTGTTTTACTCTAAATAGGACTCTGTGACACCAGTTCGGACATCTATTCATATCAGTCATACAGGATGACAGGCGAGTACATTCTCTGATCTTTTCATGCTTGTTAGAACTTATATTCTTGCTTTAGATTACTTTACATGATGCTGTCACGTCATTATCACGGATTGGTACTATATGGATCTTGTTATGCGATGTTATCTCCCTCGGGGTGCATCAAATACAGTTGTCATGTGCTTTTCACGAACATCTTGTATTTCTTGTACACCGCTTTCATGTATACTCTTGTGCAATCTTGTACTCTCATGATCACGTGAGCAACCATGATAAAAACCTCTTGTGCAAGGTAACGTAACTTGACTGGATCCTTGTGTATTGATTGGGGAGGGTGAGTAGGAAATGGTTATGTGATCAAAATCCCATCTTGTACAAATTCTTGTGAAATCTTGTGAAATCTTGTCTATGTCCTAAGCCCGTTTATATAACCATATCATGCTCTAAATCACAGGTTACCTACAGTTCTTACTTATCATATATATAGATATTTCCAGTTATCAAATCTCTTTCGTTTTACATATATTCTTTACAGTTCATGTATCTTACTCTATGCATGCTTTACATTTTCCAACCTGATATGAACTGCGTGAGATGTATTGTGCTCGTTCCTGTCCTGACTGGGCCTGTTGAAAATATTACAGATGATGATGGTGACTGTCCTACCTTCTATGGGACACATGAGGGTGACCTTCAGGAGCCTGAGGAGCATCTAGCACAGTAGAGGGTGTCTAGTCTAGTCTAGTGTTTACATTTTTCATTTTGTATCGGACTGTTCCGATTGTTAGTTGTGACTTAGTTATATTTCAGGTCTTGTACTTATTTGTGTTGGACATCTACTTTGTGTGGTGCGATAACTCTATATATATTCAGTTCTTTCTTTCGTCTGATTCCATATCATGTTCTATCTTTATCTTTTCTAGACTTGTGTTTGAGATATAGAGTTGAGATGTTATGTTATACCTTCGTGCGGAGATGACAGGTTTATATGTCTTATTGTTAGATGTTAGTTGTTATAGATGACCTATACAGCGTTCTACCGCCGACACTGCAGCGTAGGCTGGACGTACCCACGTTCTCGTGCCCCTAATCAGGGTGCAGGTCGTGACACATTTTTGTGGTGGCCCATGCAGGTCTGTGTCGCAGTTAGTACGATCTCGTAATGGTGCTCGACTTAGAGTACTAATTACGAGCCTGCAATTAGGACGTAGGACCTAGGACATGATAGGAGTTTCTCAATCACACCTAGAAAATTTCCGATCTTTTGATTATCATGATTACTTCCCTTGTATTAATTTAACTGTCATTTCTTGATAAATCTACTCATGTGCCATATTGACCTCTTTATTTCAATTCGTCTCCAGGATGACGAAGACGCACCCGCAGGCCACTGGATCGAGTAGTTTGCCTGAGAGATCTGATCAGGCAGAGGAGGAGGTTCACGAGACTGCCCCCAGTGATTCTACTATTCTGGAGACCCAGGCAGTTGCACAGGGAGGTCTACCACCTCCACCCTAGAGGGTTACGGCCGTTGTTCCGGAGATACTGCTGCCACCACCACCGGTACCGATGGATACGCACCATATGTTCCTTCTCCTTCAGCAGATAATGGAGACACAGCGGGCCCAGGCAGAGGCATCGCAGCGCCAGTCGGAGGCGTCACACCGACAAATCGAGATGCTGAGGCAGGGTATGGAGAACTCGTATCAGCTTGCCCTAACAGCAGTAGAGAGAGTGGCACCGGGTACGGTGCAGGGCCCTACTGGCCAGCAGCCGTACCAGCAGTAGTCCAGGCCGGGGACAGTATTGGACTTCAGGAAGATGAGCTCTAGGGACTTCACAGGCACGGAGGGCATCCTCTATGCAGACGACTGGCTAGAGGATGTACAGCGGAGCATGGAGCTGGCAGAGCTTCCTAGAGCGCTTTGGGTTTCGGCCGCAGCCAGCCGATTCTTCGATATTGCGCTGACATGGTACCGCACGGATCCTCGTGCGTCGGTGAGAGGGCTGACTTGGGAGAACTTCCGGAGGCTCTTCAAGGAGAAGTTCTTCCCGGACGTGGCTCTTACAGCATTGGAGGGCCAGTTCGTGGGTCTAGTGCAGGGGAACTCGTCGGTGGACGAGTATGTAGCTGAGTTCTTTCGCCTTAGCAGGTTCGCTCCCGATATGATCCAGGATGAGGGGCAGAAGGCTCGTAAGTTCCGCAGGGGACTTATTCATGCAGTGCGCACCCGCACCTCGGGACGCCGTGATGCGACGTTCGATCAGATATTGATGGACGCACAGATTGCAGAGGAGGACTTCGGCCTCAAGCCGAAGAGGGACAGTGATACCTTAGGGGCTAGTTCTAGTGCAGGGCCAGCCAAGCACCCTCACATACAGCAGAGGCCAGTTCAGCAGCCGTTTCAGGGCCAGGGACATGTACTTCACCAGCAGGCACCCAGGCAACAACAGCACCCTATGTGTAACTTCTGCAAGAAGCAAGGTCACGGATGGGACGACTGCAGGAAGAGGCAGGGCCTGTGTTTGCTTTGTGGTTCAGCAGAGCATCAGTTAAAGGAGTGTCCCAAGAACTTGGCACGATTGACTCATACAGTAGCAGGAGCTAGGGCTCCGACAGGGCAGCAGACGGGACCACCGTTGCAGACTCAGCAGCAGAGGTTTGTCCAGCATCAGCAGCAGGCCAAGGGAGGCCAGTCGGGGCGAGCTTTTGCCATGGCAGTCGATGGTGCACAGGCAGAGGGAGAGCTGATTGCAGGTTCCAACCTTTTCGATTCTATTTTCGCATTTGCCTCCTTATAACTGTCTTGGAATTTTGATTCTATCTGTTCCTTATAGTTGATAAATTTTGTCCGGATATTTTATTGTGAATTATTTTTCTTCTGAGATAAGTCGTATGGGCTAGGTCGTCTCGATCATGGGATCTAGAGTCTTCTATATTCATGTTAGCTGGCATAGTGAGGACATATAGTCGGATTTTGGACGTATTTCTCGGATGTGGGAATTTAAGGTTTTCGCGGCCAGGCATGCGGCAATGCGAAAATTTTAAATACCATGATTCTAGAGGTATGTACCTTAGTCGAAGACTCTGTGAATATCGTAGCCTTGCTCACTAGCATGACGAAGATTCCGAATATCATGATTTTGGACAGACGCATATGATTATCGGACTGTGTGTTTGAGACTGTGATTGTTGGGGTGTTTGACCTAGAAGGAGTATGACCATTCTAATTTCGAGGACAAAATTTTCTAAGGAGGGTAGACTTGTAGCACCCAATTTTCTGAAATTGGGATATTTTTGAAAATTTATTATTTTTATTATTAATTAATAGTATTTTAGTCATGATATGATTTTTGGTGATTATTAGTGTGATTAAACCATTTTCTAAGTCATGCTAAGTCATGACTTACGACTTTGTGATTTTGGTTAGTATAACTTAGTATAAATCCTAGTTTTCTCTAACCTAGAAGTTGCCATGACCATGAGAGCTTAGCCATAGGCTTAGAACATCAAATTAGTGGTTTTTGACCAAAAGGGTATTTTGGTAGTTTTCTAGACTTTAATTGTGATTAAGTGATTTTATTATTATTTAATCATGGTTGAGTCTCATGACTAGTCCCTAACCTATCCCACCCTAATCTAGGGGTTAGCCACTAACCTAGAAGCTTTAGGAAGGATTTTTGGTTAAGGGTTAAAGTGAGTTAAATATCTAGTTTACCTTTATTTGATATTTTGCTTAAACCATGCAAAATATCAAGACCTTTACACAAAGTCCAAGCCTTAGCCATGAAGGAAGGGCAAGGGCACCCCCCTTGGCAGCCCACACCTTGATATAAACCCCTTGGATTAATTCATGAACAATTTACATGAAATTAAATCCACAAAAATTCTCATTCCTTCAACCCTTCACAACTTGAGCTATTTTGATCCAAATTCACTCTAGTCTTTTGCATTGGGACCCTACTACATCAAGGATACTAAGGGAGGATAGCAATCAAGAATTTGGAGGCTTTGGACATCATCAAGTGGAAGAACACACACCCCCATTTTCCTTGATTTTCATTGGATTGCACAAATAGGTATTTTCTCACAAACTTAGTTAAATTCCTATTTTTCCTTCATAAATGCATTCATGTAGGACTAACACTACTGTGGGTCAGGTTTGGTGAAAAATAGGATCGGTTTGGTGTCCGTATCGGACACGTATCCTAGACTAGGAAACCTTGTTTGATGAAATGCCACAAAGGAATTGTTTTTGTTAAAATGTAAAACAAAATATATTTTTGGATAGCCCTAGACATGTAGGACACAACCCAAGTTGACTGAGTCGAATTCGGTGCACCCTCGTGTCCAAATTCGGACACGCACGCACGCACGAGGACACCGTGCGGCTGCCCTGCTGCTCGAGTGTCCTAGAGGACACGACACAGCACCTCGACACACGAAAACTTGTGTGTGGGTGCGGGCAATGACTGTAATTGAGCACACAAAATTTCAGGCAAAACTATCGAGTGGTTAGGAAGAAATCGGGGCTGCACCGATTCTCAACTGACTGTGCACACACGAAAATCCCCACTGATACGCGCTTCGCGCGTGGACACGCGACCACGTGGACACGATACAGACACGTGTTCACGAACACCTAGACCTACCCTAGCTATGGACACGTACACGACACTTGTGGATGTGTGTCGTGTCCTAGCTCGACTTGCACGCGTGCACGACGCAGTACTGTGTGTGAGTGTGTCCAGATTTACCCGATTGGGTTTTTCCTAAGTTTGACACTTTGAATTGTGTCGTGGTGTAGTGTCAGGCACTTAGGACACTAGAGGACACCTAGGGCTAGTGTTACCAACCTAGGGTTTTGGACCTTAGGTCGTTTTTGACTCGGGTTTGGGTTTACCCATTGCCCGAGTTCACTGTGCACAGGATACTGTTTTTTGGTATTTTTCCAGTTTTTAAATCCAATTTCAAACAAAATTTTGATGTTATATATTTATATAAATACCTGTGTATATAGTGTATATACGTAGTATATATGTATGTGTGTGTGTGGGTGAGTTTTTAGGAAGTATACATGTATATACATGTGTATATACATGTATGTTTATTATGGGGGTGTGTGTGTATTTGTGTGTGTGGGTTGGGGACCCATTTCTGGTTCCAGGAAACTGGAACATCCCCCCCATTCACTGTCCAGCAGTCTCCCTCACTCTCTCACTGTCTCACTCTCTCACTGTCTCACTCTCTCACAGTCTCTCTCTCTCAATCTACGTCTCTCTCTATGTCTCTCTCTATGTCTCTCTCTCTATATATAGTATATATATGAGTTTATATATATAGGTATATATATATATATTGATATATATATATTTGTATTAGTTACATTAGGTCACTATATATTAATGTGTGAGTGTGGGTTTGTATTATACTTAGTATTCATATATGGGTATATGGGTAGTAGATAGATATATATATCTATATATAGATATATACATATATATATGATTTCTAGTATAGGTTTATATGAAAACCTATGACTATGGCCTATGGCCTAGGATCATTAGCCTATGGCCAAGATCATTAGCCTATGGCTAGGGGCTAGCCCTAATGACCCAAAACCCACTTGTTGACCCTTGTTGACTAAGGGTTGACCAAAGTCAACCTTAGGTCAAAAGTGACCTAGTTAACCTAGAAATGACTAGGAATGACCTAAAACAACTAGTTTGACTAGTTTGACTAAAACCCTAACTAGTTGACTAGTGTTGACCTAACTTTGACTAGTTTGACTTTAGAGTTGACCAAGAGTTGACTTTTGACCAGATTGACCTAGAATCATGTAGTATGCATTGTATACTCTATTTTTACCATTGTGGATATGTTGTGACCTGTTTTACTCTAAATAGGACTCTGTGACACCAGTTCGGACATCTATTCATATCAGTCATACAGGGTGACAGGCGAGTACATTCACTGATCTTTTCATGCTTGTTAGGACTTATATTCTTGCTTTAGATTACTTTACATGATGCTGTCACGTCATTATCACGGATTGGTACTATATGGATCTTGTTATGCGATGTTATCTCCCTCGGGGTGCATCAGATACAGTTGTCATGTGCTTTTTACGAACATCTTGTATTTCTTGTACACCGCTTTCATGTATACTCTTGTACAATCTTGTACTCTCATGATCACGTGAGCAACCATGATAAAACCTCTTGTGCAAGGTAACGTAACTTGACTGGATCCTTGTGTATTGATTGGGGAGGGTGAGTAGGAAATGGTTATGTGATCAAAATCCCATCTTGTACAAATTCTTGTAAAATCTTGTGAAATCTTGTATATGTCCTAAGCCCGTTTATATAACCATATCATGCTCTAAATCACAGGTTACCTACAGTTCTTACTTATCATATATATAGATATTTCCAGTTATCAAATCTCTCTCGTTTTACATATATTCTTTACAGTTCATGTATCTTACTCTATGCATGCTTTACATTTTCCAACCTGATATGAACTGCGTGAGATGTATTGTGCTCGTTCCTGTCCTGACTGGGCCTGTTGAAAATATTACAGATGATGATGGTGACTGTCCTACCTTCTATGGGACACATGAGGGTGACCTTCAGGAGCCTGAGGAGCATCTAGCTCAGTAGAGGGTGTCTAGTCTAGTCTAGTGTTTACATTTTCATTTTGTATCGGACTGTTCCGATTGTTAGTTGTGACTTAGTTATATTTCAGGTCTTGTACTTATTTGTGTTGGACATCTACTTTGTGTGGTGCGATAACTCTATATATATTCAGTTCTTTCTTTCGTCTGATTCCATATCATGTTCTATCTTTATCTTTCCTAGACTTGTGTTTGAGATATAGAGTTGAGATGTTATGTTATACCTCCGTGCGGAGATGACAGGTTTATATGTCTTATTGTTAGATGTTAGTTGTTATAGATGACCTATACAGCGTTCTACCGCCGACACTGCGGCGTAGGCTGGACGTACCCACGTTCTCGTGCCCCTAATCAGGGTGCGGGTCGTGACACTAACCCAACCCATTAACGGGTTTACCCGATCGGACTCGGGTTTAGCCCGCCCAAGTTGCACCCCTAGATTTCTATCCTAATTGGAAGAGTTTCTACATAGAAATTATAGACATACAAAAATGTTCTCCAATGGTTCTTCATTTCTATCTTACGTGTCACATAGTAAAAGGATCAATTTAATAGTGTGGGGTCCAATAATAATTGTCATGAAAGAGAGAAGAATTTCTATGAGAGTTTCTACATGTAAAAATTCTCCTAGAAAGTTTATATCCTACATCATTGCCACCTAGGATAGAAATGGTGATAGAAATCACCATTGGGAGAAGTTTTTTCTAAAATGGATTTATTCCATAGAAATAGGGAAGATAGAAACCCCCATTGGAGATGGTCTAATCTATGTAACAAATTTTTGTAGCTAAGGCCCATTTGGTAATCCGTACTTAGAGGTAAATTTTAGAATTTTATAGATTTAGAGTCAAATTTATGTAATCCTATGTTTGGTTGGAGATGGATTTGAATATGGAAAATATGACCAAATCCAAATTTTAGATTTAGATGAAAGAAAAAGTTAGATTTTGGAGGAAAAACTTGGTTATTTTTTTAATAATTTCATTTTTCTACTAAATATTTTGTTAATAGTAATTAATAATTAGTTATTTCTTATATATTATTTTTTATAATTATTATTTTTAAAAATATTAATTTAAGTTAATTAAGAATTAACTATTAGTTAAATAAAAATTAGTCATTATTATTCAAAAATTAAATTTTTTATAACTAATAGTTAGCTATTATTTTTATAAAAAATTAACTAATAGTTAGTTATCGTAAATATAATTTAAATAATATTTATTAATTAATAGTTTTATTATTTAATATTTTATAATAATCTCAATTAATAATTTATAACTTTATTAATCATAATTATAATCTTAATTAATAATTTATTAATCATAACTATAATCTTAAGTAATAATTTATTAATTAATATCAAATTATAATCATAATTTATAATTTATAATCTTAATTAATAATTTGTTAATTACTAATTTATTGTAATCTTAATTAATAATATTTTAATCACAAATAATTTATAATTTAGTAATTTAATAATTAATATTATAATAATTTTAATTAATAATTTATTAATAAACATATAGTCTTAATTATTAATTTTACGGTTCATCAATTAAATATTTAATTATAACCTTTATTAATCATAATTATAATAATTTATATCATAACTATAATTTTAATTAATAAATAAATATTTAATTATAATCTTAACTAATGATTTATTAGTCTTAAGTATAAGCTTAATTATAAATATTAATTACTATTTTATTATAATCTTAATTAATAATATATTAATCATAATTATCATTGGAATTAATAATTTATTATTTAATAATTTAATAATTAATATATTATTAATAATTTATTAATCATCATTATAATCTTCATTAATAATTTATTAATCATAACTATTATCATAATTATAATAATAACTTAATTATTAATCATAACTATAATTATAATTATAATATTTATTTATTTATTTTATTAATTAATATATTATTATTATAATTATTAATCATAATTATAGTTTACAAAAATTCTATGTTTGGTTGGAGTTGGATTTGAATTTTGGATTTCCAAATTCAAATCTAAATCCAAATCCTTGTAACCAAACAAGCCCTAATGGCATAATTTGTTATTATGAGAAAACAATTTTCTTTGGGTAGGTTTGTTTCTTTACAAAAAAAAAAAAAATGAGTAGAATATAATCCACTTATTAGTTTGTATTTTGTATTGTACCCACCAAAAAATAAATTATTGTTGTAGTGTAACCATTGGTGTGTTCTTCATAAACCTTGTGGGAGAAGAGGAGGTGTATGATCTGGTGTGTTTATTCAATAGATCAAGCAACCTCTCAATGGATCTGCTGCTAGCTTTATATACAAAATCAAGGTTACAAGAGAGAAGAGTAATATCTCCCGGAGATAGACATAATCATATTGGTTGTCACAATCACATATGATAGTTATAACTAACTACAACAATTTTTTGGATATGCTTGTTTCTTTGTATAAAAAAATAAAAAATATATATATAATCCACTTAGTTTGTACCCACCAAAAAAATTATAATGATATATTAATTTTGAGTCCTGACATTTGACAACAATTTTCTTTGGGCATGTTTGTTACTTTGGGAAAAAAAATTTAAGTATAATATAATCCACTTAGTTTGTAGTTTGTACCCACCCCAAAAAAAACTTATAATGGTATTTTAATTTTAAGTTGTATAATTTGAGTCTTGTAATTTGCAATACATGACATGTCTCTATAATGTAATTTATATATACTTCGGAAGAGCATTTTACATCCTCAATTGTTTTTTACTTGATTACAAATTTCATTTCAAGGCTCAATAATACTATTATAAGAAAAGAATGAAAGAATATATGAGTAAAGTACATTCTCAAATATATGTAATTTGAAATTGTTGATTATATTTGATTCCAAATGTTGCATATAATGTCAAATTAAGGGCTATTGTAGTTCCCATTACAAATAGGATATTTATATGTTGTTTGATTCAAGTTTTGGATGCTTGGAAATGAGTGTTGGGTTCCTTATCCATGGGGAATATGGGGACAACAATAGCCTTTGACTATTTTTTATTCAATTTTCTACTATGTGGGCCTCCCGAAATATTTTTGCTTTGATGGAAATATTGGTTGGATGCATTCTATCTTCTTCTTTTACGATAATACCCTCAACAACATCAACTAAATTTAAGTAACTGTAGCAACATAAATTTAATGAAAGGATATTTGTGAAAAATAAAACAAATTAAGATTCTCTTTCTTGTCTTAACAGAGCATGAGAGTGAAAAACATGATTTTTTTTTTCTTGATATATATTTCTAACCTAACAAAACATGGATATAAAAATGTTGATTTGTTTTCCATGAAAAAATAATGAAAAGCTGATTTCTAGAAATACTAAACTCCACCTTATAGGTAGTCCATCTCTCATATACCACACTATGTGGAGAGGTATTTTTTATCCTGAAATAATAGAATCCCTTCTATATTTCAAGCAAAAATATAGTAGTCGTTCTGGATGCAATTCATTGTACAAATATGAGTAATCATTATATTATTTTTGACTACAAAGTATTTCGCGTACCAAATATCCTTTATAGCTATTTTCGAAAAACTATTCTACACTTTTTATTTTATGCCCTCCGTCATTTATGCATTGACTTTGTGATGAAACAAAATGCTGGCTGAACTTTTGCTGATTGAGTTGCCTCTTCTCCAATCTTGATGTCAGATAGTTCTTGTTACTACTACACACATTATTGATGGTCTCTTAGGGTCTACTTAGATTGGGAAGGGGGGGGGGGGGGGGGGGGGGGGGGGGGGCAAGCAAGCAAAGTTAAGTGGGGTTAATTAAAAAAAGTTAAGTTAGGGGAGGGGATTCAATACATTAAACCTTGTTTGGATTTGAGGAAAAGTTAAGTGTGTGTTTAATAACTCTTGCTTTGATTGTAAATTTTTAGTAGAAGAAGGATTAAGAAGAATACAGTAGCTATAAAAATATTTTTATTATATGTGTCATAAAATTGCACAGAATATATGTGGTAATCAAATTAACAGATGCATAAAATATGACCTTTTTTTGTGCATGAGATATACGTGTGGTCGTAAACTCAACATATGCGTCTAAAACATAGTCGCCATTTTTGTTTTTGTTTTTCTTATAATATTTAACGATAAGTAATAAAAGAAACAAAAAGAGACAACACACATAGATTACAGTAATTTGAAATCCATGAAGGCGGAACAGTAGATTTTAGAAGATAATATTATGATTTTGTATGGCAAACAAGGAATATTTATGAGTTTGTAAACAATTACCCCCCATTTTCCCTTGTTAATCTCTTGATTTGGGGTTAAAATGGACAAAAGAAGGTTAAAATAACCACACTTAACCCTCTATGACCCTCCCTCCTAAACTTTCACCCTCAAACAAAGCTTTTTTTCTCACTTAACTTTGTGTGTCCCAAAACAGACCTTAGATGGAAGAACGTGAGTCGACAGAATGATTTGGCAACACTTCGAGGAAGGTGCACAACTGAGATCCCGGAGGATTCAGAGAGACGAAATCAAATGTAACACTTCGAAGAAGGCATAAATAAATTTCATAGCAGCAGCGACGAAAGCCCACAAGTGATTTCTGATTAGATCAGAGAAGCATAAGAGGTTTCTGATTAGATCAGAGAAGAAGAGAAGGAAAGAAGAAAGAGAAAGGCAGCTTTGCTGGAGTGATGAAAATCATCGTTGCTCAAAGCAAGATTCGTCTTTATACGATCCGCTTCCAGGAACCAGCAAGTTCTTAGAGAACTTCTGGAATGCTCGTCAGTCAACTTTTTGTGACTTGAACGGGCTCCCTGAACTTTACGGACTCCCTTAACTCTCTTCTTTGGTGCCACTTTCAAATGAGGCCAAGAGGCTCTATTTATAGAGTGGAGTGAGACTTCACCTTTTCTCCTATCCAATGTGAGACTAAAATACTGTTTCACTTAACAAAATGCCTAAAATTGGCTTTTGAAAGAAAACTAGAAAAAGTACAAATTGTTCTGGCAAGTATTGCTATAGAAGTCTGATCTGAGAGCGATCACTTTGTTCCTTGGACCATACGATGATGATGAAGAAAACTGCTTGAAGAAGACGAACAATCGGAAGAACTAAGTCACCGGAAAGGTATCGAGCAACGGCACTGATGGCACAGTCGAATGCTTTCTTGCTTTGCTTCACCCTGTTCTTGAGAAAAAGTTGAAGAAATGCTTCTGGAAATATCACTCTGAAAGTATGAGTTTTCTCAGAATCTCCTCTCCAGTATTTTCTTCTCTATTGATCCCTTGATGAATAAAAATAAGTCTATTTATAGACTAGATCCTCTGTGCGTAAAAAGCAACCAAGTTTGGTAACTGTCACCTATGATGAGAATCAACCTTTACGCGTGATGACACGTGTCCCACGTATAGTTTTGATCTTTACGCATGGTGACACGTGTCCCACTACTTCAACAAAATAAGGAGAGCACGTACACACGTCCCTCAATAAGTGAGGCATGAAAGCCACATAAGCAAACCACGTTCTCCTGTAGCCAGAAAAGATCGGGCGTAAAAAATGTTCCAAAATATACTTCCTGCGTAAAGTAGCAGACTGGGCGTAAAATAGCCCTAAATAAACTTCCCGCGTAAAGTGGCTGAAAATAGCCTTGAGCGTAAAATTAGCTCAAATAAACTTTACGCACATAACAGCCTTGAGCGTAAAAGCTCGAATAGCTTTCGTGCGTAAAAGAAGCAATCTCTTGAGCGTAAAGTAGCCCATCTGCACACTAAACGACAGTGTTGGGTTTGGTGTAAATCAAATCTTCTCGGCTTCTGTACTGTCAGAAAATTATTATGTCAGAATCAGTATCATGCGTATTAAATGCATGATTTGACAGCCTGTCCTCCGCGTAAAAGCTCAGTGAATAGCTCTCGCGTAAAGTAGCTCGCGTAAAGTTGTACTCTGTTTGAATTCTGCGTAAAGTCTGAGTTTGACTCGTTTTGAATTGCGTAAAGTTCTCAACTTCTTTGACTTGGTCTATGAAGTACTTTTTACGCTCCTACAAAATCTCCTTCAAAGTTTTCAAATTATTTTCAAAATTTGAAACACTTTGAACAGAAGCGTAAAATTTGGGATTTCAACAGTCTGCGTAGAATTCGGGATATCCAATGGTCATTTGCGTAAAATTCAGGATACTCAACAGTTCGCGTAAAAGTCGGGATATCCAACAGTAAGCGTAAATTTCGAGAATTTGAACCGAATTCAAAATTCTCTATAAATAGAGCTCTTCGAGTAGAGAGAGAACTTTACTTGTCTTTTGCAATCTCGAACTCTCTTGATTCTCTTCTCCTTCATACTTCTTATTTCGATTCGATGGCTCCCAAGAACAAGAACGTCGCCGACAGCAAGGGCAAGAAGCCCGCCACTGATTCATCGTCGGCCGACTGCGCAAAAACCACCATCCCATCGTCGGCGACGCCCCGACAGACAAATCCTACTGTAGCTCCGGCCATGAAAGGTAGAGCACTACCTAGCTTCGGCCGCGAGTTCATCGAAGAAGAAGAATAACCCAACTTTTAAACTCTACGCCCACGTTACACGTGTCAGCGTAAAGTTTGAAATAAGAAAATACGCCCACGTTATACGTGTCAGCGTAAAAATAGAAACATACGCCCACGTTTATACGTGCCAGCGTAAAATTCACATTACGCTCACATCAATATGTGCTAGCGTAAAATTAAAATACGCTCATGTCAACACATGCCAGCGTAAAATCCGTAATACGCTCACATCAATATGTGCCAGCGTAAAATTTAAAATACGCTCATGTCAACACATGCCAGCGTAAAATCCGTAATACGCTCATATCAATATGTGCCAGCGTAAAATTTTTACAAGTGAAAAAAGACTTTGCGTAAGACAAAGAATCTTTACACTTTAAAAGTTTTTATCACCATTAATAAGCGTAAAGTTTGCATAGTCAGAGTCTTTAATCTTTATGCGTAAAACTCAGACCAAATCATCTGCGTAAAAATTTCAAATTAGATTTTCACTAACTTGATTTTTTCTTTTTTCTTTTGGCAGTGGATTTGCAAATTCATCCACTTGCAGAAATATTTGGCTCGCCAGCTGATATGGTGGGTTCAAATTACTTGGATAATTTATCCCACGTAGAGTTCCCTCAGTCGAATCCAGAATACCCTGAGGAGAGAGCACAGTTGATAGCTGCTCAAGGGGACAGAATGCTGCTGTCCATGATAGATGGGGAAGTGTTGGTATCGTTAGATGACCAACAATTTTTGAAGCCAGCCTTCTTGTTCGGAGATGCGATAGACTTCAAATCATAAACACACCCCAAGAAAGAGGCTTGGGTGTTCAAGTTTGGGGAGAGGGCGATGTATCTCCCCGACATGGACAGGGATTATCCCCTTTCTGCATTTGTCCATGCCACCCATCCCCGAAAGATGCTATGGAACCTGACTCCCAGCAGTCATGGTAGGCCGGGAAGGATCATCTTCAAGAGGGAGAGAGCAAATGACATGGGCTACCACACCAGCACTCCCAGTGGTGGAGTTGTCCCCTTCTCCGGTCTCTTACCTGGATTTACTTTGAGTGAAGATTCGGCTTTGATCCAACCAGTGTAGACCCCAATGTTTATTAACAAGTTCATAGGGGCTGCAGCCAACCCTAGGCTACCAGGGTGGTTGACTCCATATAACCAGAATTGGATTCAGCTTAGTGCCTGGATCCTGAAGCACTTCAAGACAGACTTGGAAGCCATCGACCTCTATGAAGCGGTAGCCTCTACAAGCCAAGGTATACCACCGAATAGTAATTTGTTCCTGGCTCTGATGGAGATATATATTAGTTCAACAGGAACTTTTGCGACCCCACTCGGTGAGATGGGTCTTGCCCTGTACGAGATACAATTCATCTTGAAGCTGCCAATGGGTGAAGCGCATTATGAAGAATATGTTCCCTCCAACAGGGAACTGGCAGAAATAAGAGAGAAGAATCCTCGATTAGTTGAGGTTTACCAAGAACTGATGTGTTATTACTTAATTTGTACATCTATGTATGACAGTGGATCACACTTGGCGTACACTAATAAATGGACAACTTATCTATTCTATCATGAGAATAGAATATCCAAGAACGAATATGGAAGATTTCAAGAAAACAAGGCTCCAACCATCAACCCTTGTTCAATAATCCCTGCAGATTTGATCAATAGTTTAATGGTCTCATATAAGTCTCCAGACAAGTATCTGCCCAAAAAGATCGGAGACATCCCTGCGGGGACTGAAACTTTGAGCCACCTGAGGCACGGTAGTCAAAAGCTCTCCAGGGAAGCTTTGCTAGCAGGCTTTCTGTCCTTGTGGCTGCGGAGATGGGTTGTGCCCGGGATCAGCACAGTAGACCGAATTCACCGAAACGTACTGTGGCCGGCAGTACGTTTGGTGTTCAAAGCCAGAATTAACCTGCTATCGGCAATGGTGTGCCGAATAAACGCAGGTTTGAGGACTTTCGGTGATGAACTAATCAACAATGCTCTCCACCGAAAAGATTTCCCAAGGGTGAAAATGCCCTACACTTATCTAATGGGCTGGCTGCTACATCATAACTACAATTTGCTGCTGCCAGGCCCTGGAGATAATGTGGAGGTCTTTCTCTAAAAATTCAACAAGGCCACATGGACTGCTACTACAGTGGCAGATACCCGAGCAGTATTGAACTATTCTTACGGTTGGAACTTCTTCTGCACACGGTCACAAGTTCCAGCCGACTGCCTCGGCGTACAGTTTGAAGATAGGGGGGAAGGAACAACTTCATTGCCTGTGCCAGTTTTCAGATGGCTAGTGTGCATCAGACCCTCCCATCTGATGTACAGGAATGAAGACGACTGCGCGTTCGAACCATATCTACCAAGTCGGTTCGCTCGCCAGTTTGGATATGACCAACTTCATGTTGGTAATTCCTCCACCAGCTTCCGCCATTATGGGAAGCTAATCGATGGTGTAAGGGCCTGGAGGTATTTTAGCACCGCTTGTACTGGTGCTAAGTTCAAAGTATCGACTACTACAAGCACGACTGAGCTACGTATACTTTATACGTATGCTCGCTTTTATGCATCGATCCGCTCCTTCGCCCATGGCTACAAATTGAAAGGTAGTCTAAGATGGCCCAAGGAAGGGAATGTAGAAGAGCCGATCAGGGTATTTTCGGATATACCCGATGATGCTGTTGTTCCAGATCAGTATCTGGAAGTCATTCCTATGGGAGCTGGAGAAGCAGCTGCGGGACCAATCATTATTAGCAAGTCCCGGAAACGGAAACAAGGTGCAGCTGCTACTCTTCCAGAGAAGACCCTCCCTGAAAAGAAGAAGAAGGTTACCGTCAAAGGGCCTTCTAGACCAAGAGCCGCTACCCCAGAGAGTGACACTCCGGTTGATGAGCCGCAACATCTGGCATCTTCTTCAGCTCATCCCGGAGAAGGATCCTCTACATCTCAACCAGCAACATCCACAGAAGGTGTGGGGGTTCTATCTCCAGGCCGCCTCAGTTCGTCACTTCATTTGTCTTTGCCATCAAAGGCACAAGTTACTGAGGAGGTTGCCCCTACACATACTGTTGATCGAGAGCTCATCCCATCTGATGAACCAACTCTGGCTTTCGATGATGATGACTGGGATGGGGACTATGACTCGTACCTGGCACATTCTGCACCTACTCCAGGTAAATATATATCACACAAAATCTATACAAGATTATGTATTATGATTTTGTATATTAATTTATTTTGTTTAATTTGTAGGTGTCATCATTACATCAAAGCTTGTGGCTCCTCCTCCTCCTCAAGAAGATATTTATGAGGAAAATGCGGAGTCTGAGGAAGAGGATTCTTCTTTAGAAGAAGAAGATGCTCAAGAAGAATGTCCTCCATCTATGGAGGTACAACAAGAGCCCGAAGTACGGGCTCAGCCAGAATTGTCTCCTCCTGCTGAGGGCAGGGATAAAGAACAAACTGCAGTAGAACCTACTGTAGATGATGAAGAGGCTACTGAGGAAGAAATAGACTTCAACGAAGAACCAGTTGTAGAAGTAACCATTACAACTGAAATACTTGAAGAGCCTGCAGAGCCGGTAACCGAAGAAGGTGATGAAGACATAGTCAAATCATCAACTGAAGCTGAGGACGTTGTAATAGCATCCTCTGCTATTGCTACTGATCCATCACAAGTTCCTGAAGAGACAATGCCCGAACCGGAGTCAGCTGCCATAACTACTATTCCACCCGCACTAATCACCGTCACTGAAACTCAAGTAGTTGCGACTACAGAAACGGCTGGAATAACAAGTGTTGAAGATATTATTCCTGAAGCTCCTAGGAATCAATTGGCCATAGCAGCAGCAACAACAATGGCTTCATCTCAGTCTGCTACCAAGGCAACAACATCTGCTCCTACTCTTCAGAAAAGAGATTTGGTAGAGATTGCCGCCACACCGAGCTCAAACGCAGAAATAAATCTCTTAGTTGAGATTCATACTGAGACTTTTTATAAGACTCTGGCGGCTCTGATCAAAATGGTCCTGAATAAGGGCCTCAATTATGAAAGCTTGAAGGCGTCTATTTCTCTTACGATCAGAAATATCGCCATGTTCAATGATGCAGCGAGAGCAGCGGCATTAGAGAAGACCGTGGAGGAACTTGAACAGCCCATTAGAGAATATCTAAGGCTGTCAAGCGAAACTACTGAAAGTCTTATCCAAAGCGAGTATGACGCTTTATCAGCTGAATACTTTGCTCGGGAGACGACTTTCAATGAAGCCCTCCATGAGTACAGCATAAAGGTCGCCAAAGAAAAAGCTTTTTTTGCTGAAGCTAAACCCCAGCTAGAGATCCAAAGAAAAGCCTATGAAACTTCGAATATGAGAATTCATCAACAAAATGATAGAATTCGAGAAGTTGAGGCTGAATTGGCTCGTTTGAAGGCGGAGAGGGAGCAGTTGATCAAAGCTCGAGACCAGCAACTAACACAGAGCTCAATTTTGGAGGAACAAGTCTTCGGAGCTGAATCTACCATCAAAACCCTTGACGAAGCCAAGGATAAGATGATAGCTACTTTCGCTGACTTCTCCCATATTTGTACTCCAGAAGCTCGACGTACTTTAGCTACTACAACCGTGATGAACTCTCGCGAGAAACGTCTAACAGAGCTGCAGAAACTGCTAGAAGACTTATCTGCTTCGCCTTAGGCAAATAAAGAGCTTTTGTAATTTTCTATCTTTTTCATTCTGTAATGTTTATAAGACATAAATGAAATATTTTGTTTTGTGGCCCTATCATTTATTTTGAATTTAAATAATAGGTATGAGATAGAGAATACTTATCAGAGGTAATATGGACATGACGAGTCTTCTAAACTCAATAAATTATATCTATCCAGAGGTAATGTGGACATGATAGATAATGAATCTTGTTTTCTGTTTAGAGTATATGATACTATCAGAGGTAATATGAACGTGACATATAGCAACTCAAAGAAAAATAGATTAAGATCTATTCAGAGGCCATATGGACATGATAGATAGAAAAAAAATAGACTTAATATTTATTCAGAGGTCATGAGAACATGATAAATAATAAGATCTTCCCCTTTTTTTTAATCAGCTGGTAAGACAGAAGATCAAAAATTCTCTTTTAGGAGACATAATCAGCTTTAACCAAACATTGGTAGCTGGGGAATAAAGAAGAAGTTCAGACATAATATTTCTTAAAGAATTTGTCATTAATTGGCATCATGAGCAAATCTCCATTAGGTTTAGACAACCTATAGGCACCATTGGAGAATACCGACTCAATTACATAAGGATCTTCCCATTTTGCTTAGAATTTCTCTTTGCTTTTATGAGTCATCACCATCGGTCTTCGAACAGCTAGAACCAGCTCCCCGACTTTGAATACCCTTTCTTTAACTTTACGATTGAAAGTTCGAGATATGCGGGCCTGATATAGCTCAATGTGCTGTTGTGCTTGAAGACGTTTCTCGTCTAGACCTTCAAGTTCTTGAAGTCTCAACCGATCATTATTCTCTGTAGTTAGCTCATTAGCAATGGCTATTCTAAGAGATAGAATCTGGATTTCTAGTGGAAGGACAGCCTCACATTCGTAAACCAGTAAAACTGGTGTAAAACCAGTAGGAGTTCGGACTGTTGTTCGGTAAGCCCATAAACATTCTCCAAGTTTCTCATTCCAATCACGTTTATTAGAAGAGATAAACTTTTTGAGAAGTTTAATGATTGTCTTGTTGAAAGCTTCGGCCAAACCATTAGCAGCTGGATTATAGGCCGTAGACGCCATATTTTGGATCCGATTCTTGTCACAGAATCGATAAAATGCTTGACTGGCAAATTGTGGTCCATTGTCATGAATTATCCGTCGGGGAATCCCAAAACGATAAATGACATGGTGTTTAATGAAACTAACCACATTTGATGTTTTCACTTCAACAAGGGGAATCGCTTCCGCCTATTTAGAAAAGTAATCGGTTATAGCCAAGATAAACCGATGTTCCTTGACAGAAGAAGGGTTAATCGGACCAATAATATCCATGCCCCAAGCTTCGAAAGGCCAAGAAGCTGCTGTAGGATGTAAAAATTCAGATGGTTGATGAATAAAATCAGCATAAATCTGACACGCTTTACATCGTCTGGCATAATCCACGGCATCTGCTATCATGGAAGGCCAATAATACTCCATTCTTCGGATACGGTCCTAAAATTTTGGATCTGGTTGATGAGTACCGCAGACACCATCACGAGCTTCACGGAGTGTTTGTTTAGCTTCACTCTCAGAGAGACAACGCAGCAAAAGTCTGTCATAAGAACGATGATATAACATATACAAAAAAGAATCGTAGTAGAATCGAAATGGTTGTCTTTTGATTGATGCAGCTTCCTTCGGATCTTCAGGTAAAATCCTATGAACCGTATAATCAATGAACGGACTTCTCCAATCCTTTTGTTGAGAACTTGATTCTGTAGTATAACTATGCTCGATGTGTAGATTATTCTTAACACAGAACAAGTCTCGATCCAACAAAGTAATAGTATTTTGTCTTCTAATTGGAACAGCTAAGTCTGCAGCTAAGCTAGCAAGAGCATCAGCTTCCAAATTTTGAGAACGTGGTACAAACTCGATGAAGAATCCTTTAAATGAAAGGACTAATTCGATTACCACTTGATGATAAGGGATGAGGTCAGGATTTCTGACTTCATATGTCCTTCTGACATGATTAACAATCAGTTGAGAATCTCCATAAGCTTCCAGGAACTCAATGTCCAATTATTTTGCTACTTGGAGTCCAATTAGCAGAGCATTATATTCGGCCACATTGTTAGAGCATGGCTGTCACGCCCCAGAACCAGAATACTGGAGAGCGGGGGCAGACATAGCCAGCTACGTATATGAAATGGATTCCATCTCGCTATACGGTCACGGCTGTCTAGATATATGAGGGTTTACTACAAGCCAACAGTCTCCTATGGTCATGAACAAGTCTAGTGTCTCAATCACAAACATGTAAGTAAAAGTCACAAGATGTATGATCATTAAATATACAATATAAGGCGTCCCAAATATTACATATTCAGCTGATCATGAAGCTAGTCGTTACAAAATGTTAGGACTAGCAAGAGTTTAGTCATACATGATCAACCCTAGGATCTGTCAATCATGTTACAGCCCGTAGGCAGACAGTAAGTAAAGTGCAATCGAGCTAAACAGGTGCTCGTCGGCTAAACGCCTCAAAAGAATATTTTTACAATAAAGTGGGAGATCAAAAATAAACCCACTCGTTGTCCTGGTTACGTCTAGTCGCCACCATCGGGCTGGAAGGTTGGTAGATCCTCGGTAGCTGCTCTGAAATCTGGCCATACAAAACCAGCTGGGTCAGATCCCAGAAAGAGCAAGTGCCACAAGGAAGCTTCACTTAGGAACTAAAACCAGCAATCAGCACAAGAGTATAAATAAGTAAGAACTAGAATTAAAGAAAATACATCAGGATGATATACGACGAGATAACCATGGAACTATTCAGATAACCAGGTTACAACCCGTAAACCAAACAAGGACCGGGGTCTTCGTCTGAACAGAGCTTGGAATTCTCACCATTTATCGAAAAAATAAATACAGACATTCAGGTCATGCAGTAATCTGGAACAGGATCAAGACAAGACTAGACTGGTTAGACTCCATCCAATCATTTCACGGCCAAGCAAGAATTACGGCTTGATACTTTAACTAACTAGGGTTGTCACAGGCCTAATTACTAACAAGATGCAGTGAGATTACTCCACAGCCACAAGCCCTGCAGACCATCCAGGTTACCCGGGTTAAAAGATTTAGAGTTGAATTCAGGTGGGTACATCGTCCAGGAAACGAATGTACCCTTAGGGAGCTTGAAGGGTGCAACACATGACAGTGTGCTGGAAATATGCCCTACTCGACGGTAGGCTACAGATCCCAAGGCTTGCCCAGGTAACGGGATTGCCTGTAGCTGGGAGATCTCTTCATGACTAATGTATTAATCTAGTTATTAGCCTTAGTCCATTTCAGTAGGTACTCCTGACCGTGGTACTCAGGAGTTCCCTCCTAGACATGATACAAGACAAGACTGGATTATTTGTACAAGCACAATCGCCCACGGTGTCCAGGTTATTATACAGGTCATGTCATGTCAGGTAGCCGTCGCAACAGCTGTTCAAGATATATCATGTCAGGTCTACTTGTCAGGAGTGCGCCACGACGGGCCACTATCATGTCATGTCAGGTTTACTTGTCAGGAGTGCACCACTACGGGTTACTATTGTGTCATGCTAGTTCCTTGCCACACCATGCTGTCACGCCCCAGAACCAGAATACTGGAGAGCGGGGGCAGACATAGCCAGCTACGTATATAGAAGTGCAACCCACCTCGCTATACGGTCACGGCTGTCTAGGTTACATGAGGGTTTATCTACAAGCCAACAGTCTCTTAAGGTCATGAACAAGCCTAGTGTCTCAATCATAAGCAAGTAAGTAAAAGTCACAAGATGTATGATCATTAAATATATAATAGTAAGGTGTCCCAAATATTACATATTCAGTTGATCATGAAGCTAATCGTTACAAAATGTCAGGACTAGCGAGAGTTTAGTCATACATGATCAACCCTAGGATCTGTCAATCATGTTACAGCCCGTAGGCAGACAGAAAGTAAAGTGCAATCGAGCTAAACAGGTGCTCGTCGGCTAAACGCCTCAAAAGAATATTTTTTACAATAGAGTGGGAGAGCCACAAATAACCCACTCGTTGCCAGGATTCCTTCTAGTGTTCACTATTTGGCAGGAATGTCGGTAGATCCTCGGTAGCTGCTCCGAAATCTGGCCACACAAAACCAGCTGGGTCAGACCCCAGAAAGAGCAAGTGCCACAAAGGAGGCTTCACTTAAGAACTAAAACCAGCAATCAGCACAAGATATAAATAAAAGTAAGAACTGGAAATAAAAAAAATACACCAGGATGATATACGACGAGATAACCATGGAACTAATCAGATAACCAGGTTACAACCCGTAAACCAAACAAGGACCGGGGTTGTAACCCTTCGTCTGAACAGAACTTGGAATTCTCACCATTTATCGGTAAAATAAATACAAGCATTCTGGTCATTCAATAATCTGGAACAGGATCAGGGCAAGACTAGACTAGTTAGACTCCATCCAATTATTTCAAGACCAAGCAAGAATTACGGCTTAATACTTTAACTAACTAGGGTTGTCACAAGCCTAATTACTAACAAGATGCAGTAAGATTGTTCCACAGCCACAAGCCCTGCAGACCATCCAGGTTACCCAGGTCGAAAGATTAGGGTTGAATTCAGGTGGGTACATCGTCCAGGAAACGCATGTACCCTTAAGTAGCTTAAAGGGTGCAACACATGACAGTGTGCTGGAAATGTGCCCTACTCGACGGCAGGCTACAGATCCCAGGCACGCCCAGGTAACGGGATTGCCTGTAGCTAGAAAATCTTGTCATGACTAATGTATTAATCTAGTTATTAGCCTTAGTCCATTTTAGTAGGTACTCCTGACCGTGGTACTCAGGAGTCCTATCCTAGACATGATGCAAGACAGGACTGGTTTATTTATACAAGCACAATCGCCCACGGTGTCCAGGTTATTATACAGGTCATATTATGTCAAGTAGCCTTCGCAACAGCTTATCAAGATATAACATGTCAGGTTATCAGGTCAAGTGTACTAGTCAGGAGTGCGCCACGACGGGCCACTATCAGGTCAGGTCAGGTTACTCATGTCAGGAGTGCACCACTACGGGTCACTATCGTGTCATGCTTAATTATCAATTCCAAACATATCAAGTAAATTCGTGATTATCAAGTTCAGGATAAAAGGTGTAAGGATATAAAATGGACGTAAAGTATCTAATAAAATGTCAATATACATGGCTATAGAAGAGCTAAGCCTAAGGAAAATAAAACCAAATCTGACACGCTGACATAAGGCCAAGTCAGCCAAAGGCCATACGCTCAGTGCAAGCTACGCTCAGGTCAAGCTATGCTCAGGCCAGCGTACGCCTTGATCGCTTAAGCTAGCGTACCAAGGCACGCGTACGCTAAAGCTAACGTTCGCATCAGGTCTGCGTACGCTCGAGCTAGCGTACCAAAGGGTCCATACACTTCCAATGGGAAGCGTACGCAAGGGTCAGCGTACACCAGGGCACGCTCAAGCTACAGGTCAGCGTACGCTCAAGCTAGCGTACGCTCAAGACTGCGTACGCTTGAGCTAGCGTACGAAAGGGTCTAGGGCACGCTTACGCTAGCGTACGCAAAAAGACACGCTGCCAACAGGCAGCGTATCACGGCTAGCGTACGCACGCTAAAGAGCAGCGTACCCAAGTCAGCGTACGCTCGCTAAAGAGCAGCGTACCCAAGTCAGCGGCGTAAGCTAAAAAGCTAGCTCACTGTTCACTGTCTTCTCCAATTGGCAAGAACAGCAAGAACTCTAAAGTTGAATCTAAGCTTCAATTGTCCATATCTTGGTCAAAACAAGTCCGAATCCAACTTTCCAAAGGTCAAAATTGGGTAGAATGAAGTTCTCTACAACATGGAACCATCAAAACTTGAAAACAAAGAAGTTTGATAGATCAAAACCACCAAAATCCGAAAATAACTAATTTCTAGATCTACAAGAATTAAAGCCTCAAAATGGAAAAATGACAAGTTCTAATGTGGTTTAGAATCATGAGGAGAAGCTAATGAAACCATCAAAAGGAGTTCTCTTGTGGAAGCAAGTTGCACTTGCCTATGGTGTTCTTGGTTGGTGGAGAAGAGTAATGGTGGGGGAAGGAGAAGTAAAAGAGAATTATGGAGGAGAGAGAAGGTTGGTGGGGATAATAAAGAGGGGGGGTTGTGGTGGAAATGAAGGAGAAGCATAGGCTAAGGTGTTCCACCCTTGGCCCATAATGAACCAAGCATTGGGCCGGCCGAACCAAGCCAACCCAAACCGAGAGCTAAACCAAGCCGAAAGCTAAACAAGGAATCATGCAATATAGAATAAAATACGTATACGTATCCCAAATACGTAATACGAACACAGGCATTACAACTCTACCCACCTTAAAAGAATTCCGTCCTCGGAATTTAATCAAGAGGCTAGAGGAGCAATGACAAGCTACATTAATCACATGCAAGCTATAACTAGGCATACAATCACTCATTCAAGCAAGGAATCGAAGGCATGGGGCATAAGAAAGACTTTATACCTCACGAGTCAAACAAGTCGGGATATCGTGATCGGATATCATCCTCACGCTCCCACGTTGACTCCCCCAAAGAGTGATGACCCCAAGCAACTCGGACTAACTTGATAGTCTTGTTCTTGAGGATCTTCTCTCTCCGGTCCAATATAGACACGGGCCTCTCCTCATACGAAAGGTTGGTACCAACAACCAATTTCGAATGATCCAGGATGTGGCTCGGGTCCGGGATATACCGTCGTAATTGGGATACATGGAACACGTCATGCACCTCGCTTAGTGACGGTGGAAGAGCGAGACGATAGGATACATCTTCTACTCGCTCCATAATGTCAAACGGTCCTATATACCTAGGACTAAGCTTGCCCCGTACGCCAAAACGAATGACGCCACGGTTAGGCGAAATCCTCAGGAATACATGATCGCCGACCGAAAACTCGAGAGGGCGCCGATGGGAATCGGCCCAATGGCGCTGGCGATCTTGGGCAACTCGAAGATGATCTCTGACTCGCCTGACCACTTCGACTGTCTGGGCAATTATTTCTGGACCGAGCATCTGTCTCTCTCCAATATCATCCCAGGCTAGCGGGGATCTGCACTTCCTACCATACAGTGCCTCGAACGGTGCCATCTGGATACTGGCCTGGAAACTGTTGTTGTACGAGAATTCCACCAGGTGCAAGTGATCTTCCCATGAACCACCGAAGTCAAGTGTGCAAGACCGCAACATGCTTCAAGAGTCTGGATCGTGCGCTCCGAATGGCCATCTGTCTGCGGGTGATATGCTGAACTGAACTGGAGATGAGTTCCCAAACTCTCTTGCAAGCTACGCCAAAAGTACGACGTAAATCTTGAATCTCGGTCCGAGGTGATACTGACTGGCACTCCGTGCAATCTGACAATCTGCCTGAGGTACATCTCTGCTAACCGAGTTGTCGACTGACCGACTCTGAATGGAAGAAAGTGAGCCACTTTCGTGAGCCGATCAACTATAACCCAGATAGCATCTCTACCAGCTGGGGACCTAGGTAGTCCAGTCACAAAATCCATGGTCACATGCTCCCACTTCCATTCTGGAATCGGCAAGGGCTGAAGAAGTCCAGCCGGTCTCTGATGTTCGGCTTTAACTTGTTGGCAAACCAAACACCGAGAGACAAACCGAGCTATCTCCCGCTTCATGCCATTCCACCAGAAATGCTGCCGGATATCACAGTACATCTTCGTACTTCCGGGATGGATGGAATACTGTGAACTGTGCGCTTCTGACATGATCTCCTGTCGGATATCTTCGCTGGGTACACAAAGACGCTTACCATGTCGAAGTGTTCCATCCTCATGAATGCATAACTCTGGTCTTCGTTCTGCCTCGCACTCTGCTCTGAGTCGCTGAAGCTTGGAATCTGTCGACTGCGCCATCCGGATCCTCTCAACTATAGTGGACTGAACTTGCATATTGGCCATCAAGGCCATACTGGAAGGGAGAACAACTTCAATACCCATCTTCTGAAGATCTGCTAACAGCTCTGGTTGTGCTGTTAGGAAATAAACTCCGGCTCTCCTGCTCAATACATCCGCAACAATATTGGCCTTCCCAGGATGATACTGCAGGTTGACATCATAATCCACAAGAAGCTCCAGCCACCTTCTTTGACGCATGTTAAGATCCTTCTGGGTGAAAACATACTTCAAGCTCTTATGGTCGGTGAAAATCTCCACCCTATCTCCATACAAATAGTGCCTCCATAACTTAAGTACAAACACTACTGCTGCCAGCTCCAAGTCATGGGTTGGGTAATTCCTCTCATGATCATGAAGTTGTCATAACACATAAGCTATTACCTTCCCATGTTGCATCAGAACACATCCTAGGCCTCTGTCCGAAGCATCACAATATACTGAGAATTCTTCAGTTCCATCTGGAAGCGTGAGAATAGGAGCTGTTATTAGGCCTCGCTTCAACTGCTCAAAAGAACTCTGACACTCTGCTGTCCAAGCAAACTGCGCATCCTTGCGGGTCAACTGCGTCAATGGCGCTGAAATTCGAGCAAAATCCGAAACAAACCGTCGGTAGTAGCCGGCCAATCCAAGAAAACTACGAACTTCTGCAACTGTGCTGGGCACTGGCCATGACTCAATAGCCACAATCTTCTGGGGATCCACTTCTACTCCTCCCCGAGTGATGATATGACCCAAGTACGAAATGCGATCGAGCCAGAACTCATATTTACTAAACTTGGCATATAACTGGTGCTCTATGACGATCTGAAGAACTATACGGAGATGCTGCTCATGCTCCGCCTCACTCTTGTTGTAGACCAGAATGTCATCCAAGAACACAATCACAAACTGATCCAAGTAAGGCATGAAGATGCGATTCATGAGGTCCATGAATACTGCCGGTGCATTGGTTGCTCCAAAAGGCATAACAAGGAATTTCCAATGCCCATATCTCGATCTAAAAGCTGTCTTCGGGATGTCCTGCTCTCTGACTCTGATCTGATGATAACCTGAGCATAAATCAATCTTCGATAATACGAAAGCCCCCTTGAGTTGATCAAACAAGTCATCTATCATCGGGAGAGGGTATCTGTTCTTGATTGTCACTGAGTTCAAGGTACGATAATCAACACATAACCTGGACGTACCATCCTTCTTTTTCACAAGAAGCATCGGGGCTCCCCAAGGCGATCCACTAGCACGAATGAATCCCTTGGTTCTGAGTTATTCAATCATCTTGTACAAAATCTCCAACTCTGAAGGCGCCATCCTGTAGACTCTCTCTGACACTGGGGCTGTCCCGGGAATCAAGTCTATAGTGAACTCGATCTCCCGCTCTGGAGGCATACCTGGAAGTTCTTCTGGGAAAATATCTGGGAACTCCTCGACTATCCTGGGCAACTGAACTGCTGCTACTGCCATCCGCAATACTGGAGGAGATGACTCTACTTCGCCTCGGGAGAAAGAAAACTCCGGCTCGCCTGGAATGCTAAAAACAACCTTGCCAATGTGGCAGTCTATCCTAGCATACTGGTTCCTCAACCAATCCATCCCTAGGACCACATCATAATCGGCCATCGGGAACTCTATCAATCTAGCGGGGAATTCTCTACCGCTAACTGCGATCCGACACGAGGAAAACACTCTATCTACTCCCACAAGTCCGTTACCAGCAAGTATATTAAGCCTTACTGATAATGACTCGGGCTCCAATCCTACCCGTGTCGCGAATTGTGCAGACATAAATGAATGCGATGCACCAGAATCAAATAAAGCTGAAGCTGGAAAGGAGTTGACGAGAATAGTACCTGCCACTACCTCTCCTGGTGCCAATCCTTCCTCCACGGTCATCATCATGGCCTGACCATGCCCTCGGGGTGCTGGTCCCCTCTTCTGGATTTCTCTCTGCCTATTCTGACTCAAGGCCTGGGCTTGCGCATACTGCTGAGGGCTCTGCTGCTGAAACGCCTGGGACTGAGGCGACAAGGGCCTCGGCAATGGATACTGCTGCTGCTGGACCGGAGCTGGTCCTCTCACCGAAGAACTAGAAAGGTTGGATGATGATGAACCACCCCTATTCGGGCAGGATCCAACCCTATGGTCTGGTGCTCCACAAGCCAGAAACAATCCCTGCGCCCTACGGCACTCTGCCACCACATGGCCTGGCTTCCCACAATGAGAACATCCCACTGCGGAAGACTGCTTCTGCTTCTGTTGCTGAGGGTGCGTCAGAGTTGAATGCTGAACCGACGTTACTGAGGCCGCTCGCCTCGGAGCTCCAATAGTCAAAGCCCTGGCTGCCGGGGCCGGTGCTGAAGACTGATTCATCTGGCCGTGAGATCTCTTCCGACCTCCGGCTCTATCCACAATTCTCTGGGAGGTATACTCATGCCTCCTAGCTGCTCTCAAGACTGCATCAAAATTCTGATGCTCAAACTGCTCAACTGCCAACAAGATCTCCAGGTGAAGTCCCTGCTGGAACCGCTGGGCTCTATCATACTCGGTTGCCACCAAGGTGGGAGCAAACCGACTAAGTCTGGAAAACTCGGCCGCATATCCATCGACCGTCCTGCCTCCTTACTTCAGATTGGTAAACCTCGTCTGTAGATCATACCGAGCCACGGCATCGAAATACTTGGTCTGGAATCTCTCTCTGAATACTGCCCAAGCAATGGGTGCTGCTAATCCAACGGCCTGCGCTGTCCACCAGCTGCGGGCAAGATCTAACAACTGCAGGCGCACAACGGCCACCTTCTCATTCTCTGGAGTCCTGGCTGCTTCTAGAACCACCTCTGTGTCCTGAAGCCATGCATCTGCTGCGATAGCATCTTCACTACCGTCAAAGAATAGAGGGTTCAAGCGCTTGAAGCTGTTGGCCGCGCTGTTCCCTGGATGACTGCCTCTGGTCAAAGCATCCGTCACTGCCTGTTGCAATGCATCTCCACGACGATCTTGAGAAGCTATCAAGGTCCTGACGAGTCCTATTAAAGTGCCATCGTCAGGCTCGACAGGCTGAACTGGCTGGACTGGTGGTTCTCCGTCAGAGGGCACGACTCTGGAGGCTACTCCGGAATGCTGGGCTTAATCTTCAGGTTGCTGCTGGTCCGCGGGATGTGCTCCGCCGTGCTGGTCGGCAGGTCCACGAAAAATGCCGCTGAAGAAGATGACATAGGGAACAATAAGAAAGGACCAGGACATATCAACGATACAAGCATATGATCAGGACAAGAATCCAGGGATTCAGAAGATACGAGCAGAGATCAAGGACGAATAATGATTGAGACATCTATTCGGTAAACCCTCACATATCTTGATTTTCGAGACCTGCATGGGCCACCACTTAAACCATGTCACGCCCCAGAACCAGAATACTGGAGAGCGGGGGCAAACATAGCCAGCTACGTATATAGAAGTGCAATCCACCTCGCTATACGGTCACGGCTGTCTAGGATACATGAGGGTTTATCTACAAGCCAACAGTCTCTTAAGGTCATGAACAAGCCTAGTGTCTCAATCATAAGCAAGTAAGTAAAAGTCACAAGATGTATGATCATTAAATATACAATAGTAAGGCATCCCAAACATTACATATTCAGTTGATCATGAAGCTAGTCGTTACAAAATGTCAGGACTAGCGAGAGTTTAGTCATACATGATCAACCCTAGGATCTGTCAATCATGTTACAGCCCGTAGGCAGACAGAAAGTAAAGTGCAATCGAGCTAAACAGGTGCTCGTCGGCTAAACGCCTCAAAAGAATATTTTTTTACAATAGAGTGGGAGAGCCACAAATAACCCACTCGTTGCCAGGATTCCTTCTAGTGTTCACCATCTGGCAGGAATGTCGGTAGATCCTCGGTAGCTGCTCCGAAATCTGGCCACACAAAACCAGCTGGGTCAGACCCCAGAAAGAGCAAGTGCCACAAAGGAGGCTTTACTTAAGAACTAAAACCAGCAATCAGCACAAGATATAAATAAAAGTAAGAACTGGAAATAAAGAAAATACACCAGGATGATATACGACGAGATAACCATGGAACTATTCAGATAACCAGGTTACAACCCGTAAACCAAACAAGGACCGGGGTTGTAACCCTTCGTCTGAACAGAACTTGGAATTCTCACCATTTATCAGTAAAATAAATACAAGCATTCTGGTCATTCAATAATCTGGAACAGGATCAGGGCAAGACTAGACTGGTTAGACTCCATCCAATTATTTTACGGCCAAGCAAGAATTACGGCTTGATACTTTAACTAACTGGGGTTGTCAGAAGCCTAATTACTAACAAGATGCAGTGAGATTGTTCCACAGCCACAAGCCCTGCAGACCATCCAGGTTACCCAGGTCGAAAGATTAGGGTTGAATTCAGGTGGGTACATCATCCAGGAAACGCATGTACCCTTAAGTAGCTTAAAGGGTGCAACACATGACAGTGTGCTGGAAATGTGCCCTACTCGACGGCAGGCTACAGATCCCAGGCGCGCCCAGGTAACGGGATTGCCTGTAGCTGGAAAATCTCGTCATGACTAATGTATTAATCTAGTTATTAGCCTTAGTCCATTTTAGTAGGTACTCCTGACCGTGGTACTCAGGAGTCCTATCCTAGACATGATGCAAGACAGGACTGGTTTATTTATACAAGCACAATCGCCCACGGTGTCCAGGTTATTATACAGGTCATATTATGTCAAGTAGCCGTCGCAACAGCTTATCAAGATATAACATGTCAGGTTATCAGGTCAAGTGTACTAGTCAGGAGTGCGCCACGACAGGCCACTATCAGGTCAGGTCAGGTTACTCATGTCAGGAGTGCACCACTACGGGTCACTATCGTGTCATGCTTAATTATCAATTCCAAACATATCAAGTAAATTCGTGATTATCAAGTTCAGGATAAAAGGTGTAAGGATATAAAATGGACGTAAAATATCTAATAAAATGTCAATATACAGGGCTATAGAAGAGCCAAGCCTAAGGAAAATAAAACCAAATCTGACACGCTGACATAAGGCCAAGTCAGCCAAAGGCCATACGCTCAGTGCAAGCTACGCTCAGGTCAAGCTATGCTCAGGCCAGCGTACGCCTTGCTCGCTTAAGCTAGCGTACCAAGGCACGCGTACGCTCAAGCTAGCGTACACATCAGGTCTGCGTACGCTCGAGCTAGCGTACCAAAGGGTCCATACACTTCCAATGGGAAGCGTACGCAAGGGTCAGCGTATACCAGGGCACGCTCAAGCTACAGGTCAGCGTACGCTCAAGCTAGCATACGCTCAAGACTGCGTACGCTTGAGCTAGCGTACGAAAGGGTCTAGGGCATGCTCACACTAGCGTACGCAAAAGACACGCTGCCAACAGGCAGCGTATCATGGCTAGCGTATGCACGCTAAAGAGCAGCGTACCCAAGTCAGCGTACGCTCGCTAAAGAGCAGCGTACCCAAGTCAGCGGCGTAAGCTAAAAAGCTAGCTCACTATTCACTGTCTTCTCCAATTGGCAAGAACAGCAAGAACTCTAAAGTTGAATCTAAGCTTCAATTGTCCATATCTTGGTCAAAACAAGTCCGAATCCAACTTTTCAAAGGTCAAAATTGGATAGAATGAAGTTCTCTACAACATGGAACCATCAAAACTTGAAAACAAGGAAGTTTGATAGATCAAAACCACCAAAATCCGAAAATAACTAATTTCTAGATCTACAAGAATTAAAGCCTCAAAATGGAAAAATGACAAGTTCTAATGTGGTTTAGAATCATGAGGAGAAGCTAATGAAACCATCAAAAGGAGTTCTCTTGTGGAAGCAAGTTGCACTTGCCTATGGTGTTCTTGGTTGGTGGAGAAGAGTAATGGTGGGGGAAGGAGATGTAAATGAGAATTATGGAGGAGAGAGAAGGTTGGTGGGGATAATAAAGATGGGGGTTGTGGTGGAAATGAAGGAGAAGCATAGGCTAAGGTGTTCCACCCTTGGCCCATAATGAACCAAGCATTGGGTCGGCCGAACCAAGCCAACCCAAACCGAGAGCTAAACCAAGCCGAGAGCTAAACAAAGAATCATGCAATACAGAATAAAATACGTATACGTATCCCAAATACGTAATACGAACACAGGCATTACACATGCCATGTACAATTGTCATTTCCATCATGTTAATCAAATCGTAATTATCAAGTTCAGGACAAAAGGCGTAAGGATATAAAATAAGCGTAAAAACATACAATAGGGGGTTGCAAGACGTGGACAAATAGTAATAAAATAATAGTACACAGGGCTATTGGAGAGCCATGCGGCTCAGGCATATGCGGCCAGGAGTGATCCCATGCGGGTGGAAAGAGAACAGCCCATGCGACCGAATAGGGTTAGGCGCCTCAGGCGCATGCGGCTGATGGGGAGCGGAGCATATGCGGCTGGGTTGAGATGTAGGTCCATGCGGCTGACGGGGAAGGGTTCTCATGCGGCTGCAGTGAGCAAGGTCTTATGCGGCTGGACGAGCCATGCGCTCATGCGGCCAGGAGATGAAGGGGGTGCATGCGGCTCAGGGAAGAAGTTCTCATGCGGCTGGGTCAAGTAAAGTCCCATGCTGCCAGCGAGAAGAGAGGGCGCATGAGACTGAGTCAGATCATTCATGCGGCTGGAAGAAGCGGGGTCCCATGCGGCCAGCGGAAAGAGCGCATGCGGCTAAGGATAGTGTTCATGGAGCTCAAGAAGTTCAGAATATTATGCGGCTGGGCGATTGAGCGAGTTATGTGGCTAGATGAGTTCAGCCCTCATGCGGCTCAAGTACTTTCGGCCATGCGGCTCAAGAGAACACTTGCCGCATGAAATAGTCATGCGGTCAAGTCAAGCACAGTTCATCTTCTCCAAAATTCTGAGAAGAAAAACACCATGAGAGCCAAGTTCTCAAGCTCCATAACTCCATCATCCGGAGCCCAAATCCGAACTTCCATAGGTCAAAACGGGGCAGAATGAAATGCTCTACCACATGGAACCATCAAAACCCAGAAATAATAAGATTAAGTAGATCAAAACCCAGGAAATCCAAAAATAGAATAAACTTAGATCTACAAGAATCTAGCCATGGAAAGTGGAAATGCCAAGTACTAAAGTAAGTTAAAATGCTGTAAGGAAGAGAATAAAGCAATAAAATTAGAGTTCCTCCATGAAGCAAGTTGCACTTGCCTAGACCTCTCTCTCTCTCTGGTAGGAGAAGAAGTAAATGGAAGAAGAGTAATGAAGAGAGAGAAGGAAGAATGGTTAATAAATGGTAGTGGTGGTGGTAGGTAGGGGGTTCACCCTTGGTTCATAATGGACCAATAGCAATCCCAAACCGAACCAAGCCAACCCAAACCAGGAATAAACCAAGCCATGAAGGAAACTAAGCAAGGAAATCATGCAATACAAGATAAAATACGTACACGTATTCCAAAAATACGTAATACGAACCACAGGCATTACAACTCTATCCACCTTAAAAGAATTCTGTCCTCGGAATTTAATTAAGAGGCTAGAGAAATAAGGACAAGCTATACTAATCACAAGCAAGCTATAACTAGGCAAGCAATCACCCATTCAAGCAAGGAATCGAAGGCATGAGGCATAAGGAAGACATTATACCTCACGAGTCAAACAAATTGGGATACCGCGATCGGATATCGTCCTCACGCTCCCACGTTGACTCACCCAAAAAGTGATGACCCCAAGCAACTCGGACTAACTTGATAGTCTTGTTCTTGAGTGTCTTCTCTCTCTGGTCCAATATAGACACGGGTCTCTCCTCATACGAAAGGTTGGTGCCAACAACCAATTTCAAATGATCCAGGATGTGGCTCGGGTCCGGGATATACCGTCATAATTGAGATACATGGAATACGTCATGCACCTCGCTTAGCGACGGCGGAAGAGCAAGACGATAGGATACATCTCCTACTCGCTCCAGAATGTCGAATGGCCCTATATACCTAGGACTAAGCTTTCCCCGTACGCCGAAATGAATGACGCCACGGTTAGGCGAAATCCTCAGGAATACATGATCGCCGACCGAAAATTCGAGAGGACGCAGATGAGAATCGGCCCAATGGCGCTGGCGATCTTGGGCAACTCGAAGATAATCTCTGACTCGCCTGACCACTTCTACTGTCTGGGCAATTATTTCTGGACCGAGCATCTGCCTCTCTCCGACATCGTCCCATGCTAGCAGGAATCTGCACTTCCTACCATACAGTGCCTCGAAAGGTGCCATCTGGATGCTGGCCTTGAAACTGTTATTGTACGAGAACTCCACCAGGTGCAAGTGATCTTCCCATGAACCACCGAAGTCAAGTGTGTAAGATCTCAACATATCTTTAAGAGTCTGGATTGTACGCTCCGACTGACCATCTGTCTGCGGATAATATGCTGAACTGAACTGGAGGCGAGTTCCCAAACTCTCTTGCAGGCTACGCCAAAAGTACGACATAAATCTTGAATCCCGGTCTGAGGTGATACTAACTGGTACTCCGTGCAACCTGACAATCTGCCTGAGGTACATCTCTGCTAACTGAGCTATCGACTGACCAACTCTGAACGGGAGAAAGTGAGATACCTTCGTAAGCTTGTCAACTATAACCTAAATAGCATCTCGACCAGCTGGGGACCTTGGTAATCCAGTCACAAAATCTATGGTTACATGCTCCCACTTCCATTATGGAATCGGTAAAGACTGAAGAAGTCCAGCGGGCCTCTGATGTTCAGCCTTAACTTGTTGGCAGAACAAACAACGAGAGACAAACCGAGCTATCTCCTGCTTCATGCCATTCCACCAAAAGTGCTGGCGAATATCACGATACATCTTCATACTGCCAGGATGGATGGAATACTGTGAACTGTGAGCCTCTGCCATGATCTCCTGTCTGATATCTCCGCTGGGTACACAAAGACGCTTATCATGCCTAAGTGTACCATCCTTATGAATGCATAACTCCGGTCGCCGGCCTTCCTCACACTCTGCTCTGAGTCGCTGAAGCTTTGAATCTGCTGACTGCACCATCCGGATCCTCTCGACTATGGTGGACTGAACTTGCATGCTGGCCATCAATGCCACACTGGAGGGGAGGACAACTTCTATACCCATCTTCTGAAGATCTGCTAACAGCTCTGGTTGCGCTATTAGGAAATAAACTCCGGTTTTCCTACTCAATGCATCTGCTACAACGTTGGCCTTCCCAGGATGATACTGCAGGTTGACATCATAATCCACAAGAAGCTCCAGCACCTCCTCTGACGCATGTTAAGATCCTTCTGGGTGAAAACATACTTCAGGCTCTTATGGTCGGTAAAAATCTCCACCCTACCTCCGTACAAGTAGTACCTCCACAATTTGAGTGCAAACACTACTGCTGCCAGCTCCAAGTCATAGGTTGGGTAATTTCTCTCATGATCACGAAGTTGTCGTGACGCATAAGCTATTACCTTCCCATGCTGCATTAGAACACATCCTAAGCCTCTGCCTGAAGCATCACAGTATACTGAGAATCCTCCTGTCCCATCTGGAAGCGTGAGAATAGGAGCTGTCATCAAGCCTCGCTTCAACTGCTCAAAAGAACTCTGACACTCTGCTGTCCAAGCAAACGGCACATCCTTGCGGGTCAACCGGGTCAATGGCGCCGAAATCCGAGCAAAATCTGAAACAAACCGCCGGTAGTAGCCGGCCAATCCAAGGAAACTGCGAACCTCTGCAACGGTGCTGGGCACTGGCCATGACTCAATAGCCACAATCTTCTGGGGATCCACTTCTACTCCGTCTCTGGTGATGATATGACCCAAGTACGAAATACGATCGAGCCAGAACTCGCATTTACTGAACTTGGCATATAACTGGTACTCCCTGAGAATCTGAAGAACCATACGGAGATGCTGCTCATGCTCCGCCTCACTCCTGCTATAGACCAGGATGTCATCCAGAAACACAATAACGAACTGATCTAAATAAGGCATAAAAATGCATTCATGAGATCCATGAATACCGTCGGCGCATTGGTTGCTCCAAATGGCATAACAAAGAACTCCCAATGCCCATACCTCGATCTAAAAGCTGTCTTCGGGATGTCCTGCTCTCTGACCCCGATCTGATGATATCCTGAGCGCAAGTCGATCTTCGAGAATACTGATGCCCCTTTGAGTTGATCAAACAAGTCATCTATCCTCGGGAGAGGGTATCTATTTTTGATTGTCACTGAGTTCAGGGTACGATAATCAACACATAACCTGGACGTACCATCCTTTTTTTTCACAAGAAGCATCGGGGCTCCCTAAGGTGATCCACTAGCACGAATGAATCCCTTGGGTCGAAGTTCTTCAATCATCTTGTATAATATCTCCAATTCTGAAGGCGCCATCCTGTAGACTCTCTCTGATACTGGGGCTGTTCCTGGAATCAAGTCGATGGCGAACTCGATCTCTCGCTTCTTCCATGTACAATTGTTATTTCCATCATGTCAATCAAATCGTAATTAAGTTCAGGACAAAAGGCGTAAGGATATAAAATGAGCGTAAAAAAATATAATAGGAGGTTGCAAGACGTGGACAAATAGTAATAAAATAATAGTACACAGGGCTATTAGAGAGCCATGCGGCTCAGGCATATGCGGCCAGGAATGATCCCATGCGGGTGGAAAGAGAACAGCCCATGCGACCGGATAGGGTTAGGCGCCTCAGGCGCATGCGGCTGATGGGGAGCGGAGCATACGCGGCTGGGTTGAGATGTAGGTCCATGCGGCTGACGGGGAAGGGTTCTCATGCGGCTGCAGTGAGCAAGGTCTTATGCGGCTGGACGAGCCATGCGTTCATGCGGCCAGGAGATGAAGGGGGTGCATGCGGCTCAGGAAAGAAGTTCTCATGCGGCTGGGTCAAGTAAAGTCCCATACGGCCAGCGGGAAGAGATGGCGCATGAGACTGAGTCAGATCATTCATGCGGCTGGAAGAAGCGGGGTCCCATGCGGCCAGCGGGAAGAGTGCATGCGGCTAAGGATAGCATTCATGGGGCTCAAGAAGTTCAGAATATTATGCGGCTGGGCGATTGAGCGAGTTATGCGGCTAGATGAGTTTGGCCCTCATGCGGCTCAAGTACTTTCGGCCATGCGGCTCAAGAGAACACTTGCCGCATGAAATAGTCATGCGGTCAAGTCAAGTACAGTTCATCTTCTCCAAAATTCTGAGAAGAAGAACACCATGAGAGCCAAGTTCTCAAGCTCCATAACTCCATCATCCGGAGCCCAAATCCGAACTTCCATAGGTCAAAACGGGGCAGAATAAAATGCTCTACAACATGGAACCATCAAAACTCAGAAATAACAAGATTAAGTAGATCAAAACCCAAGAAATTCGAAAATAAAATAAACTTAGATCTACAAGAATCTAGCCATGGAAAGTAGAAATGCCAAGTACTAAAGTAAGTTAAAATGCTGTAAGGAAGAGAATGAAACAATAAAATTAGAGTTCCTCCATGAAGCAAGTTGCACTTGCCTAGACCTCTCTCTCTCTCTCTGGTAGGTGAAGAAGTAAATGGAAGAAGAGTAATGAAGAGAGAGAGAAGGAAGAATGGTTAATAAATGGTAGTGGTGGTGGTAGGTAGGGGGTTCACCCTTGGTTCATAATGGACCAATAGCAATCCCAAACCAAACCAAGCCAACCCGAACCAGGAATAAACCAAGCCATGAAGGAAACTAAGCAAGGAAATCATGCAATACAAGGTAAAATACGTACACGTATTCCAAAAATACGTAATACGAACCACAGGCATTACAATGGCTCATTAAGAGAATAAGCACGATATATGACCATTTTGTCGAAAGAGACCAGGACGATGCCTACTCCGGAGACAATATTGCCTTTAGGTCCAACCCGTGATGCTCCATCAAAATATAGTTGTCAAATGTCATCCTTCAAAGTCATGTAGCAATCCACGACTTCATCTAGAATATCCTTATATAACTTAGAAGTTTCAGGTATAGGGTGAGCTGCTAAGAAATCAGCTAATGCTTGATCCTTCACTGATTTTTGAGGTACATAGACCATATCATAAGGAGTAAGCAACATCGCCCAAGTGGCTAACCTGGAGTTAAGAATGCTTGGTTTTCTCATCAATACCCTAATAGGATTTACTCTGGAAATGATATGAATAGTTTGTCCTGACACATAATGTCGTATCTTTTTAACAGCAAAAACTAAGGCCAGATATTCTTTCTCCACAGGAGTATACCTGTGTTCAGCTCCAACCATCATTCGGCTAAGATAATAAATTGCATGTTCATGACCTTTGTCATTTTTCTGTGCAAGAAAAGCACCAAGTGAATGATCCAAGGCTCGAACATAAAGCAAAAATGGTCTTCCCACCACTGGAGGTACCAGAACAGGTAAATTTGTAAGGTATTGCTTGATGTCATTAAAGGCTTTCTGACATGCTTCATTCCAGACAAATGATACACCTTTCTTTAATAGACGAGAGAAAGGTTGGCATCTCCCAGAAAGATTGGATATAAATCTCCTGATATAAGCAATGCGACCTTGGAAGCCACGTAATTCTTTTAGATTACGTGGAGGACGTATTTTAAGAATTGCTTTGATTTTGTCAGGATCAACATGGATACCTTGAGAAGTGATGACAAATCCTAAAAACTTGCCACTGGACACCCCTAAGAAAGACTTAGTGGGATTCATCTTCAGTTGATGTTGATGCATCAACTCAAATACCGTCTTTAAGTCTTGAATATGATCATCTTTTGATCGACTTTTGACAGCAATATCATCTACGTAACATTCAACTGTTTTCCGTAGATGTTCTTGGAAGATGTTGCTCATAGCCCGCTGATACGTAGCACCGGTATTTTTCAGTCCAAATGGCATAACCGTATAGCAGTAGACTCCAAGGGGTGTACGAAAAGCGGTATGCTTTTCATCTCCTGGATGCATCTTAATTTGATTGTATCCTGAAAATTCGTCCATAAAAGACATGCGTTCAAAACCACATGTGTTGTCTATCATGACATCGGTAATCGAAAGTGGAAATTCGTCTTTCGGACAAGCTGCATTAAGATCTCGAAAATCTATGTAAAATCAGACTTTTTCCTTCTTCTTCTTCATAACAGGAACAATGTTGGCAACCCAATCTGGGTGTTGTTCTTCACGAACAAAGCCACATGTGATCAGCTTTTTGACTTCAGCGTCAATTACGTCCATCATATCTGGTCAAAAATGCTGTTGTTGTTGTTTCACAGGCTTGGCATTAGGAAGAATATTGAGTTTATGAGTAGCTACTTTAGGGTCTAGACCCGGCATATCCTCATAATTCTATGCAAAGATATCAATGTATTCTTTAATCAGCTGTATCAACTCTTCCTTTTCATCTTCAGAAAGATTTTTACTGATGAATATTGGCTTGGAGTAGTTTCGTCTTCGACGTCAATTTGGACGACTTCATCTTCTGTAGGTGGCTGTCGCTGTTCAAAATGAAGCTCCCATTGAGTATCCATTTGTTGTATCCAAGGGTCATTATCAAATGGTTCCGATTCACCATCGGTTTGAACCATGTTAACTGAGAATATACACTCAGATTCATCATAATAGTCTCCCTCAGAATATGAGGATTGTAAAAAACTGGAAGAAAATTCTTCTCGTATATCTTCTTTGCACATGTGGAGTGTATCCGATTCGATGAATTGGATTTCTTCCGAATCTGAGGATTGTGAAATACTGGAAGAAAATTCTTCTTGTATATCCTCATTAAACATATGGGACGGATCGTATCCTAACCCATGTCGAGTTTTCTGGTAGAATGGATCGTCACATAAGGGTAACCGTCTACCCTTGCCTTGATTGAGACCTTGCATAGTCTTCAAATCATACCCCATATTCTGGATAATCTTGAGAGATTGTTGACTATATTTTTCAATTTGGATTCTTTCTTTATCTTTATCTCTAAGATCATCTGTCTGAATAACAGGAATATTTCTGGCCAGACCAAACATAATTTGGTGCTTGTTTTTCTTATCAGATGGAATCACAAAATAAGATTCTTCGTGACGTCTATAAGTTACAGAAGCTTGTGATGAAGCAGCTGCAGGAAGAAGATAGGGAGAAGATGTTAGGAACCTTTGAGCATAAGGTCCAACATCGATATGAGGAGGAAAGGAATTTTTCTTATGGTCAATGTATAAGGTTTCCTCTGTATTTATGTCATATTTATGATGACTTTGATCATCAGAAGATAAAGTCATTCTTTCAATGAATTTGACAGCCATATACTCCAAAAGGAAATCTTTATTGATATTAGAAAGTACAGAATGATCAATATTTATATCATTTACAAATTGACTACTACGCTTTAGATTGATCATTAACGGACCGTCATCCGTCTTCTGCGTGGGCTTGTCAAGGTTGATAATCAGTGGTAGTTCTGGATCATTCGTATGAGAAGTACGTCCCTTGACCTTGATCATAAGGGGTTGAACTTGGCTCTTGACTGGAATTTTCATAGATTCCTCAGACAAAGCTCGAGTTCTTCCTTTACCCTTGATCATCAGAGGTTGATCATTGACAGGTTGGGGTTGAATTCGTCCCTTGACTTTAATCTTTAAAGGTTGATCTTCTTGAGGATCTTCATTGATAGATTGATCTTATGCAGGCGATCGGTCTTCAGCCATATCAGATATTTCTTTCACCTGCTCCTATTTGTAGAGTATCGAGTCAGAGAAATATGCTTCAACACCCTTAAAAGAATTGATATCTGCAAATTCGGTCTTCACAACCCCTTGAGAATTCACGTACTTGAAGCATTGGTGGAGAATTGAAGGCACAATGTTATGCTCATGTATCCACGATTTTTCAAGGAGGATGTTGTAAGATACATCTGAGTTGATAACATAAAAAGTCGCCTTAGTCCGAAGATCTCCAATTTGAATCTTCAGACGAATCTTCCCTAGTGGTTTACTCTTTCCAGAGTTGAAACCCACTATTGTGGTACTAGTGTAAGTCAAATCACTAGTAGGGATCCTCAAAGGTCGTAGCATACTCTGAAGGATTATGCTAATAGAAGACCCATGATCGATGTAAATCCTGTCAATTTCAGTAGATTCAATATACCCTGTGTAGCACAGAGGTCTGTCGTGCTTATTATGCTTCAGCAGCATATCTTCTTGTATGAAGGTAATGTTAGGAATTGCTTCCATCACACTATGATATCGTGGACACGACACCGGTAATATTGTCAGGAGTCTTGAGTTGAGCTAAGCATGAGTCTGCTTGTAGCAAAGCTCCACTCAGAGTTTCACGACTTTCTTTAGAAAGACGAAGCAATTCAAAGATAGAAAGTCTAGCCGGAGTATTAGCTAACTGGGCTAGAATATCAAATTTGTAGGACTTTATCACCACCCCTTGATTTGAAGCAGACTTAAATGGGATGTCAAAGCGTACTGCTTTCTGTTTCCCTTTCTCAACCACAGACGGTTTAGAAGGTCTTGCTTCAGCAAGAACAGGAGACGGTTGAACTGGTAATGTTTCAACAACGTCCTCCGCTTCTTTAGAAGTTCTTTCATATTCTTTGTGGTACTCTTTTCCAGGTCTCGTACCAGCAAAGGTTTCTTCTTCAGGCTCAGGAGAATGAAGTACCATATTACAGGTTTTATTCTTCTTTCCCTTAGTCTTCTTCTTGTAAGAATTTTTATGAGGGACTTCAAATCCCAATCCAATTGTGGATTTTTGACTTTGAAGTTGTAAAAGAAGTCGCATTCCTTTATCATAGTTCAAACCTTCCGCTTTTTGAAAGTCATAGCTCATCTTTTTTATGAGATAGACTGATTGTTGACTATACATGTGAATGGGCAGCGGACTTCCAATAGATGGTTCAGCAGAAGAGGAAGGAATAGAGACCTATGTAGCCACAGAAGGAATAGAAACCTCTGTAGCCACAGGAGAAGGAGGATTCAGGATAGGAGGAAAAATTCCTACAAGTGCTTTCTCATAAGCAGCAAAGACTTGTTGTGCCCTGTATAAAGGGATACTATTCATAGCTAACCACTGCTGATGAGTAATTTTGAGTTTGGTAGGAGGAGCCAAACTTAGAGGGCATATATTCAAACCCCTCAGTCTATCCTCCAAAGGAATGTCATCCCAAAGATGATCCAAATCATCATGATCTGGAGTAAGAACATGAGAAATCAGGTTGCAGGTTCTGACTTTTTTACCTTTCTTGGGTTTTGAAGTTTTACCTTCATTTTTCATTTCAGGTACTAAGTCAGGATGTACCCACATAATTTCACCATTTTTTAGTGTGAGAGGAGCAATCCTTCATTTTGCTCTCTAGCAGGCGAGAGATTCACAATCTTCATTATCGTCTTAGGAATTGAGACAATCCCATCCGGAACTTGCTGTGGAGGAAAACCTCCAAATTGAAGAGAAATCATATTAGTTGTAACCGTATGCTCATCATTGGTTAAAGCGATGGCATTGGCATTTATCAACTCTTAGATTTTCTTCTTTAAGACGTAGTAAGCCTTGGTAGGATGATTTATGTATCTATAATAGATATAATATTTGGGATTGTCAGTCAGATTCACCTCATTAAGCCTTTTTGGCTCCGGTATCTGGAGTTTTCCACTCTTTACAAGACATTAGAATATTCCTGGGATATTACTGTCATCAAAAGAGTATTCTTCCTTTGGTTTGGAAGACTCCTGATTATTTGGTGTCGTTTTAGGTTTTGAAAGATTAACAACTAGGGTTTCCTTCTCTTTCCCATTGCGATTGCTGGAATTATGCTTGAAGAGCCTTTCTTTCCTTTGTCCTCTGAGGCAAAGATCATCCCGTGTTCACGAGCCAACCTACTATTGGTCTCGGCTGAAACTGCTGCTATAATAAACGAGGCCCAATCTGTGAATTGAGAGCCTGTAAAGACAGCAATAGTTGGTCGCAGATTCATCTTGTATGTGTCAATTAATGCTGAATCTGGCATACCCGGAGGCATCTTCAAAGTTGCCTGTCGAAAACGTTCGATAAACGTCCGAGTATCTTCTTTCTCCTTTTGCTTGATTTCTATTAGGGAGGACATATTCATGTCCATTCCTCCCTCATAGAAACGGGAGAGAAACATTGCTTTAAATTCGTCAAAAGAAGATATGCAATTATCGGGTAGACTACGATACCAGTCATAAGCTGAACCCGTTAAACATCCGATGAAAACTCGGGTAAGAAAAGCATCATTCTTCTGCAGATGTACAGTCATAATATCAAAATAATTGATATATTGACTGGGAGAAGCCTTTCCATCAAATAACACCATCGATTGTGGCTTGAATTTTAGAGGAAAAGGCACATCATTCCAGTGAGGAGGATAGGGTTGCTTAATTCTTAACCTCTGAAGTTGATCCTTGTGCTTCAGAACTTCAAACTGTACTTTTAGCTCTCGTACTGCTTGAATAGCTTCACTAGTTTGAGAAAGCACATTTGATTGAATAGTTGCTGGATGTACCGTGACCCCCACCGGAGGTGGTACATCTTCTGGAATGAGAGGATCTGGAACTGCAGAATTTTGATTGATATCAGGCTCTTGATTATTTAAAGGTGTATCAACTCCTTGACTATCTTAAGTTTGTGCTGCTACCTGAACTGGTGTTATCACTGCCGGCTGAACAGTTTGCTGAGTCATTATTATTTGATGCATACTTTGCATCATGGCAAGCATGTCCTTCAGTGACTGTTCAACTGCAGAGAGACGTTGTTCTGTATTAGTAGTTGATGTCTCCGGTTCATCTCCGATAATATATGATTCAACCTCCCTTGAAGATACAGAGGGACTAGTATAGAGGTATGAATCAACACTATCAGTTTCTGACTCCAATGACTGGGTACCCCCAGCTTCTGAATCAGAAGACTGCAACTGTCTTTGACTTCTTGATCGAGTATTCAGATATACCCCTTCGAAACTATCAAGAAGTCGATTGAACTGTTGTTGACCAGGAGTCTGGGACGAGTTGCGTCTTGGACATCGTCCTCTATTGGTATGAGATGCCATATTGACTGAAGCATATGACAACTCATGTTCATGGTCATCAACTTATTGCTGAGGTGAATTGTAGCTTAACCGATCAAAAACTGACCGTTTAGAAGCCGAACAACAACACTTGATTACAATCTGGTGACACTCACAATGGTGATTTTCTTTGGGGAGTGTCACATGAGATTTTCTGTCTTTACGTTTTTGTACAAGCAGCTCGTGTAAATCAGAAGGAGTGGAGGGAGTAGTCTTCTTGATTACATTCGGGACAGAGAAACGTTTAGTCCCTTGCGTATAAAGAAGATTATTGGCTGCATTAGCAAAACCAAATTGTTCATTTTTACGCGCTTGGAGTTGCATGCGTAAATCTTGAGATTTTTGTGCACAAAGGATTCCATTAATATTACACGTAATTTGAAGGTTTGGTACCTTGCGTAAAGCAGTGTAAGAAGGTTGTTGGTGAGAAACTGAAGTTTTACCAACAATAGAATTCATGTTCTTACGCTGCATGCATGTAGGCAAATTCACTTTAGATGCAAAAGCATCATTGTGAACTTTATCTACTCTGTTACTGACAGAAGATTTACCTTTACGCGTAGAGCGCAAAACATGAGTATCTGCCACGTCACAGACGGAAGATTTTCCTTTACGCGTGGAGAGTAAAGCTTGGGTGTCTACCACAACACAGACGGGAGACTGGTTTTTACGCGCAGTGTGTAAAGCTTGATTTTTATGTGCAGAGCGTAAAACTTGAGAGTCTACAACGTCACCGACGAGAGACTGATATTTACGCCCAGGGTGCATCACTGAAGTAGAGACTGCTTCGTCACCGACGAGAGTCTTCACAACAGGAGTAGGAAGGATTTCTTTTCCTTCAGAGACAACTGGGAGATCCGAGGATGGTTTGGACTTAGGAATCCAAACTTTCCGCGCCTTTCACGATTTCTGAACATTGGAGCAGCGAGTACTACCCCCAGTTCGGAGCATTTCTTCGTAGGCAGTCTGGTCGAAGTGCACAACCAGAGTCTTCTTTGTCGATCCGACCGACACATCATCATATTGAGCAATTGTCTTCTCGTCAGAGGAGAAGGTCGTCCCCAGCAGAGTCACCATTTTGTTTCACTTAACAAAATGCCTAAAATTGGCTTTTGAAAGAAAACTAGAAAAAGTACAAAAAGTACAAATTGTTCTTAGAAGTATTGCTATGGAAGTCTGATCTGAGAGCGAGCACTTTGTTCCTTGGACCATACGATGATGATGAAGAAAACTACTTGAAGAAGACGAACAATCGGAAGAACTAAGTCACCGGAAAGGTATCGAACAACGGCACTGATGGCACAGTCGAATGCTTTCTTGCTTTGCTTCACCCTGTTCTTGAGAAAAAGTTGAAGAAATGCTTCTGGAAATATCACTCTAAATGAGTTTTCTCATAATCTCCTCTCATGTATTTTCTTCTCTATTGATCCCTTGATGAATAAAAATAAGTCTATTTATAGACTAGATCCTCTGTGCGTAAAAAGCAACCAAGTTTGGTATCTGTCACCTATGATGAGAATCAACCTTTACGCGTGATGACACGTGTCCCACGTATAGTTTTGATCTTTATGCATGGTGACACGTGTCCCACTACTTCAACAAAATGAGGAGAGCACGTACACACGTCCCTCAATAAGTGAGGCATCAAATCCACATAAGCAAACCACGTTCTCATGTAGCCAGAAAAGATCGGACGTAAAAAATGTTCCAAAATATACTTCCTGCGTAAAGTAGCAGACTGGGCGTAAAATGGCCCAAAATAAACTTCCCGCGTAAAGTGGCTGAAAATAGCCTTGAGCGTAAAATTAGCTCAAATAAACTTTACGCACACAACATCCTTGAGCGTAAAAGCTCGAATAGCTTTCGTACGTAAAAGAAGCAATCTCTTGAGCGTAAAGTAGTCCATCTGCACACTAAACGACAGTGTTGGGTTTGGTGTAAATCAAATCTTCTCGGCTTCTGTGCTGTCAGAAAATCATTATGTCAGAATCAGTATCATACGTATTAAATGCATGATTTGACAGCCTGTCCTCCGCGTAAAAGCTCAGTGAATAGCTCTCGCGTAAAGTAGCTCGCGAAAAGTTGTACTCTGTTTGAATTCTACATAAAGTCTGAGTTTGACTCATTTTGAATTGCGTAAAGTTCTCAACTTCTTTGACTTTGTCTATGAAGTACTTTTTACGTTCCTATAAATACCAATACTTAAAAAAGGAGTTTGATATCTTAGATCATCTCACAATCAGCATAGTCATGTGCCAGTCCACGCCTACCCCCCGAACACTTCCGTGCATGCACGAGACATCCTGGAGTTCGTGTCCGAGTCCGAACAACAAAAAGCAACTTGCTTCCTTGTTGGAATTAATCCTTTTTCCTTCTAGAAAAATACTCTCACGTGGCACCCAATTGTGCCATTCCACGTCTCATGTGCATACCTCAACACAAGCAAGACATTATATTAAGATACTCATCATTTGGTGTAGCCGATGTGGGACTATCTTTACTAGTCTAAAGGCAAAAACACCAAAAATCTCCCACATATCTCAATATATGGGTTGATCGTTCTCCACAGTGACTGTCCATTATGCATTAGGAGAGAGGTCACTATGACTTGAATCTTTCCACATGGGTTAAATAACAGCATGATACAAGAATGGACTAAGCCTTGAATTCTGCACCATAACTGTAATTCTTTCCACTCACATAATGACATAAATTATGCTTCTGGCTGCACATTAAAGGCCATATGCCAGTCTGGTTTCGGTATATGTATATTGGATGTCTACAAGGATTCCCTCAAGAGACGGCCTATATCTCTATCCATACACTTTAGGTGAGTTTTTTTAACGTGTCTTGGCATGAAGCATTTCGCTTCCTTACGGTGCTACGCCGCTATGACATGACCCAAAGCCGAGATAATGCCTCATGTGGTGTCATGCCACTATAGCATAAGGCTCAGCCTCTTTGTAGTGTCAAACTATCCAGCATGAAGGCTTTCACTTCATTGCAGCGTTACGTCGTCGTGACATGGCTTGCAAAGCCGAGGCAATGTCTCATGTGGTGTCACACGACTGTAACATAAGGTCCAGCCTCTTTGTAGTGCTGCCTACCACTCTTCATTCTACAGTATTAGGCCCACGTGCCTATGTGCGATGCTACGCCGCTGTGACTTGTCCCGAAGTCGAGGCTTTACCCTCACTAGGTACCTCATGTGTGTAGAAGCATAAAATTTCAGGCACATCTATAGGCCAGAATTCCTATGCGCTTAACACTACATGCGCTGGGGAGCTCTAACGAAGTACTTGGTATGGTAAAGAACAGCAAACGTATAGACATCAAAAGAAGATTTTTATTTCATATAAAAGTCTATTACATGTCTAAAAAAGGCTTTTCAAATGAGAATTTCTACCAAAAAAAGATCATAAGACTACAGCCAGGCGCAGCAAACTGCCATGCGCCCCATGCCAGGTGTAAGCCTCTAAATTTTAAAAATAGTTTTTTATAATTTTCAACAGCATTTATATCTTTAAAATTAATTATTAAATTATTAGGAAATTTTCTAGGATTTTTAAATGATTTTAAATAATTTTTAAATCAAAACATATTATTTTGTAATTTATTAAATTGTTTTAATATCAAACTGTAATTATTTTAATTGTTTTAATTACTGTTTGTAAAATCCAAATTGTCTGTGCAAATTAATTTTTGCACAGAGCAACGGCGGGGGTGTGTACGCAAATTGGGATTTGCATTAACTAAGGCGGCTGGGTTTTTTGCAAATATCGATTTGAGGTGGGGTTTTCTGCAAAACCCTCACCCGATCGCCCCGTCCTGTCGCCTTCTCCGACTAAACTCCGGCGAAAACCCTAACCCTAATCCTAATCTAACCCTAATTCGGCCGACCTACTCCCCTATAAAAGCCCCGACCCCCTAACCGAAACCCTAGACTCTACTACGACCGACCACCACCACCACAGCGCCGCCCTCACTCCATCTCCTCCGGCCACTCGTCGAAACCCTAGATTTAGTCTAGCCACCCCACCGTCCACTTCCCGACGAACGACCACCCCCATCCAGTTCGCCTCAACCAGACGAACTCCCCTCCGTTCTTCTCCGACCGCCCCGACGGCTACTCCGCCCTACAGCAGCCTCGTAACTCGACTCGAAGTCGGATACGTACGTGTCACCTCACTTTTCCTTCTCCAATTCGACTCGTTTTCACCTATGTGACTCGCCGAGTCTGGCCGAGTCTCGTGGTAAGTCTGGACACGGCTAGTTCGAGTCGTGCGTGTCATGCACGACCCGGACACAAGACTCGACCGTTCTTCGTGTCCTTAATTATCAGGACACGATGAATACATATTGGGTTTAGTTTGGGCTATCGAGTTTCAAGCCCATTAACCTAAACCCTAATAAAATAAACAAAAACCTATCCCTAACAACTAACCCAGGCTGACCCCCTGGCCAGCCCGACCATGTTAGACCCCCTTCCCCCCTGGCCGAGTTCGAGCCCCCCTTTCATTCTTTTGTTTTGTTTTTATTTTTGTTTTTATTTTTGTTTTATATGTATATATGTATATATGTATATGTATTTATATATGAAAATATGAATATATTATTATATATATACTGTTATATATATATATATATATTTTTTTTTTCTGTTATATATATGTATATTTGTTATACTGTATAAATATATATATATATATATATATATATATATATATATATATATATATATATATATATATTATATTTAGTATTTTTCTTTATATATATGTATATTTGTTATGTATATATATTCATTATATATATATATATATATATATATATATATATATATATATATATATATATATATATATATATTTAAATATCTATATATTTTTGTATATATATAATTGTATTTGTTATATAAATATGTATATATTTTCAAATACAATTTTGGTACAAAATATTATTATGTATAATTTTACAAGTTATTTTATTAGGTAATTTTGTGACTTATATATTTTGCCACATTAAAAATATATTTATATACATATTTAAATTACTGTATTTTTATAAATCATGGCCACTTGATGTCCAAACCTAGCATGGGTTTTTGGGCCCAATTATGTCTAATACATTCAGAGTCTGTACAAGTCATATTGGACTTGATTTATGGCTTTGGGTCCCGTATCTGGACTTCGGTTCAATTTCGAATACGTGGACAAAATAGTAAATAATTAATTAATTAATTTCTAGAAATTGCTACTTGCTATTTTTGAATTTTTATATATATTTTAAGTGTTGTAAAAATCTGGAAAAATTGTATTTAAATAATATGTTAATTTAGCTAATTTATTATAATTTGTCCAGAATTTAATAAGTACTTTTGGCATTTTATAAAAATAGGAAAACAGAACTCATTTTTAGGATACATACGTTTGCTGATTTTTAATAAATATCTATGAGGGTTTATAAATTCCAAAAAAATTAGTATAAATTTCTATAATTAACAAGGATCATTTAGGTACTTTATTTTATATAAAATTGAGCCTTTTATCTATCTCAAAAATTTTGGAACGCAGTGTACAGATTGATTTATTTATTGAATAGTTACGACTCGCAATGTTTTGTGTTATTTTGAGTTATTGTAGTATTGGACCACCCCCTATACTAGTATAAATACCCTAGAAAGTTAGTTTGGGTATTGTGTCACCCCATACTGGTCTCCTATGCTAAAGTCATCATTTGGCTAGGTGTCCAGTCAGAGAGTCGTGTCGCACAACTAGTATTTTAGTGTTTAACTTAGTATGAAAACTAAGTTTATGTATTATTGCTACAGTGACGAATCACCAGGCATCTCTAGCATTTCTATCACTACCTTGTTTTGCTAAAGGCAAGTACCTCTACAAACTTTACATACTGCTTTAACAATAAACTGTGATTTTCCAACCATGTTAAATGTTGATCCTTGGGGTAGCAAGTTAAATCTTCACATGTTGTATTACTTTTAGTCTCTACCATGCTCAGGACAGTTTTTATATCTCTCACATGTTTAGACAACGGGTTAAAGGGAAACTGTTAGTAGTGTACGTGATCATGACCCCTTCTTCGTATGTATTTACCGAGCACTGTTACATTCTATATGTAACTTTGTCGTATGTCTGATTCCGCGTTTGTGTATAGACATACACCGATGCCGTTAAGGGTACGTATGTACACTTCAGAAAATTGATATGTACCACTGTACATCCTGATTACCTATTGACTGATCACTCACCTACTACAGTTTTAAACTTTAAAACAAATAATTATTGCCATGATGAAATGTATCTAAAACTGGATAAAACAAGATTTGTCATTTTATCTCTTTCCATCACATGATCAGAATTATATATTTGTTAGATTCAGTACTTGCTCCCATCATGACAGGATAAACGTTGTAGGTATACTTACTGAGGAGGAGTTGCTTTGTGATTCCTATTATGGAGTTGCTGCCGAGGACCAGGCGTTATCTTACGAGGATGTACCTACGGAGAAACTCGTCTAGTTTGCGTAGTTGCTCGGGGTTCCGAGAGTAGTCATATTTTTAGACTATGTATTTTGTGACTATACCTGTATCCAGCTTTACATTTTGGACTTGTACTTGGATCTTATTTATATACGACCCGACTTTTATGTTTGGAACATTTCTGACTCATTATTACATATAGAATTCTTAGCACATTTTAGTCTTATTTTGTTATCTTTAGAACAGCTTACTACGCTTTATCTCAAGCGTAGGCTGGACAAGACTCGGCCCGGCCCAACAATTTGGATAGCGGATCGTGACATGTTTTTAGTGGTGGCCCACACAGGTCCTGACTAAATTGTTTGGTTACGTCATTGTACCAAACATGCCTGCAATTAGGAACTTAAGGTAACTAGACAACATTAGGAATGACGCTTAGAACACCTAGAGAAATACTAGGATTGCAACATAGGAAATACATCACATCATATACTCGTTATTTCAAAAATTAGACTTTCTTGTTGTTTATGAATGATTACTTAAAAAGAGTCCTTATAAGTCCTTTTTATTTAATTAGATGGTGCTCACCCGCTCATCCCAGTATGTCACACCTGAGAATGGCACACTTCCCATCCAGTCGGTTGACCAGTTGACTGATACACCTCCACCTACCATACTCCCCCACTCCACAAATCCACCAACCCAGATGCCTCAACCACCTTCCACATCACAGACCCAGCAGGACCCGATACTCCCACCACCACCTATCACTATACCTGCCCAGGCTTCCGTCACACTCGACGGAAACCAACTGCTCACTCTGATCCAGGGGTTCCTAACAACCCATCAGGAGCAGACCACCTTACTCCGCCAGAGCATGGAGCGTTCTGAAGAATGTACCGTGGTCCTACCACCTGTAGAGCTACGGCAGAGAGCGGGAACAATCAAGGACTTCATGGGTCTGAACCCCAAGGAGTTTTTAGGGACTGAGGGCATCGTTGTAGCAGATGACTGGCTAGACTCAGTAGAGAGGAATCTCCTTGGAGCTAGGTTGCCGAGTGACCTCCAGGTCGAGGTAACAGAATTTCTGCTGATAGACTTGGCAGGAGTTTGGTTCCGGAATGAGCCGCTATTCGCGAGAGGGAAGGCCACTTGGGATCAGTTCAAGACCAGTTCAAGAAGAAATTCTTCTCGACCACCGCTAGGATAGCCATAGGGCTACGATTCCAGAACATCCAGCAGGAGAACCGTTCTGTTGACGAGTATACGACAGAGTTTAGTCGCCTGAGCCGTTTCGCTCCTAGTCTAGTTGCAGACCCAGAGGAGATGACGCGTAGGTTTTGCCATGGTCTAGTTCCAGACATTGGCATTCTTATAGTGGCAAACGATACGACTGACTACTACCATAGCCTAGAGTTGGCCCGAAGCATAGAGGAGCGTCTCCAGTCTTGCAAGAGGCCGGCTTCTGTACACCTCGAGGGACCGTCCAAGCGTCAGGCTTTCCAGCCAAGAGCACCGACGTCGCACCAGCAGACATACCGTTCTCCCACACCTCATCACCCAACCCCACCAGCTAGAGCCCCGGGACCCCGGCAGCAGAAGGGAGCTTTGTGTGTATTCTGTAGGAGGCCAGGCCATGACGTTATCATTTGTAGGAAGAGGTTTGGGCAGTGTTTAGCTTGTGGGTCTACCATCCATCAGCTTCGGGACTGCCCAGTAGCGAGGGTACCAGGTGTCGGACCACCGTCTAAAGGACGGCCGCTTCCGACTCAGCAGCAGAGGTTTGGGCGACATCTGCAGCAGAAGGGACCCCAGGGGAAGGCTTATAGCCTAGCTCTTGAGTAGGAGCTGGAGCAGGTTTCGGAGCCCGATTATTTGGCTGACGTCATCACAGGTCATGTTTATTTACATACTTTTCTAGTTATATGCTTGTTTGATTCTGGTACATCATATAGCTTCCTGTCATTAGAGTTTTTGCATAAACACCACTTAGTAGCTACATCTACCGAGGAGATGAGTAGAGTAATGACGGGAGGCGGACCAGTGCCCATTAGAGCTATCTATAGATGCTCTATTACTATAGCTGGGAGAGAGTTTAGGGGACAATTTTTTGTGATGCCACTCCCCGGGTATGATATCATATTGGGGATGGACTGGCTTAGCTATGCCCATGCACCTATAGACTGTCATGAGGGTAGTATTCTGTTCAGTCCCCCAGGCACGGCACCATTCAGTATCAGGAGGACAGGGCCGGGGATCAGCCTAGAGCCAAACTGTTGTGCGACAGTTGGGGAGATAGTACCGCCACACCCTATCATTGGGAAGTTTATGGATGTATTTCCAGAGGATCTTTCAGGACTTCTGCCTGACAGAGATGTGGAGTTCACTATATATTTAGTACCGGGTTCATTACCAGTATCCCGGACTTGCTATAGAGTGAACCCCAAGGAGGCCGTAGGAAGGAGCAGATTGATGACCTATTGAAAAAGGGTTTCATTCGATCTAGTGCTTCTCCATGGGGAGTGCCAGTGCTTTTTGTATCGAAGAAGGATGGTACAGTCCGGTTGTGCATTGACTACCGGGCGTTGAATACCATCACCATTAAGAACAAATATCCTCTGCCCAGGATAGATGATTTGTTCGACCAGTTGAGTGGGGCGAAGGTATTTTCCAGGATAGATTTGAGATTCGGTTACCACCAGGTGAAAGTCAGGGCTGCAGACATCCAGAAGACGGCGTTCAACACAAAGTATGGGCAGTACGAGTTTTTGGTGATGCCATTTGGTCTCACAAATGCGCCAGCTGTCTTTATGAACTTGATGAATAAGACATTTCAACAGTATCTGGATAAGTTCGTCATAGTATTTATCGACGACAACCTGATATACTCGAAGACGCCGGAGGAGCACGCAGAGCACTTGCGGACAGTTTTGTGAATTCTGAGACAGGAGAGGTTGTATGCCAAATTGTCGAAGTGCGAGTTTTTTTTGGACCGAATAGAGTTTTTTGGTCATGTAGTTACTGGAGAGGGGATCTCGGTGGATCCCAGGAAGATTGCTGCCGTTGAGACATGGAAGGCTCCGACGTCAGTTTCAGACATCGGAAGCTTTTCAGACATCGGAAGCTTTCTGGGTTTAGCCGGCTATTAAAGGAAGTTCGTCCAGGACTTTGCTAGGATAGCTGAACCCATGACGAAACTGACGTAGAAGGATGCAGAGTATATCTTGTCAGAGGACTGCCAGGCAGCATTTGAAGAGCTGAAGAGGAGGCTGACGACCGCTCCAGTTCTGACTTTACCTTCAGGATCTGGAGGTTTTACCATATACAACGATGCTTCGGGAAAGGGGCTAGGATGTGTCCTACAGCAGCATGGGAAAGTGATTGCTTATACATCTAGGCAATTATGGACTCATGAGCAAAACTATCCTACCCACGACCTAGAGTTAGCTGCGGTGATCTTTGCACTCAAGTTGTGAAAACACTACTTATACGGAGAGCGTGTGAAAATCTTTACTGACCACAAGAGCTTGAAGTATGTGTTCACGCAGAAAGAGCTGAACATGTGGCAAAGATGATGGTGGGAGTTGATGAAGGACTTCGACATCGATTTACAGTATCACCCCGAGAAGGCAAACGTTATGGCGGATGCGCTGAGAAGGCATCCGATGGCATGGTATGTGATGGTAGATCGACATTTACGGGAAGATCTGGAGAAGCTCGGTATCGAGATAGTTCGGCCAGGATCAGTGATATAGATGATGGCGCTTGACATTCAGTCAGGATTGATGGAGCAGATCAAGGAGGCACAGTCTACATATGAGAGCCTTCGCAGACTTCAAGCCCAGGCTTTAGCTGGATTGCTGGATGACTTTACCCTAGCAGAGGATGGATCCTTGAGACATGGCAGCCGATTATGCGTGCCGAAGGGAGAGCTGATAGAGGCAGTCTTGCAGGAGGCGCACCGATCTCGATATTTTATTCACCCTGGTGCCAACAAGATGTACCGTAACTTACGGGAACATCTTTGGTGGCACGGGATGAAGAGAGATGTATCACGTTTTATTTCAAGATGCCTAGTTTGCCAGCAGGTCAAGGCGGAGCGCCAGAGGCCAGCTGGTCTATTGCAGCCGTTACCTATTCCCGAGTGGAAGTGGAAACACATTACGATGGATTTCGTCTCAGGGCTTCCTCGTTCCCAAGGAGGGAATGATGCCATTTGGGTCATCGTGGACAGACTGACGAAGTGTGCGCACTTCATACCCTTCAAGGTGGGGCTTTCTACCGAGAAGTTGGCAGAGCTATACATACAGCAGATAGTTCGCTTATACGGAGTACCAGTGAGCATCATGTCGGACCGAGATAGCAGATTCACGTCCCACTACTGGAGGAGCTTGCAGGAGGAGTTGGGCAGTCGGCTCAAGTTCAGTACAGCGTACCACCCGTAGACAGATGGGCAGTCCGAGAGGACGATACAGACGCTAGAGGACATGCTGAGGACTTGTGTGCTGGACTTTGGCAGATTATGGGAGAGCCATCTGCACTTGGTAGAGTTTTTATACAACAACAGCTACCAAGCCAGCATCGGTATGTCTCCTTTCGAGGCACTATATGGATGACGATGCCGTACACCGCTCTTTTGGGATGATGTTGGAGACAGAGTTATGCTTGGGCCAGAGATGATCACGGATGCAGCAGAGAAGGTCGGGATCATCAGAGACAGGCTCAGAGTCGCTCAGGATAGGCAGAAACACTGGACCGATGCTAGTTGCAGACTGATGGAGTTCGCCGACGGAGATATGGTGCTGGTGAAGATATCACCTACTAGAGGGATGATCCGGTTTGGACGAAGAGGCAAGTTGAGCCCCAGATACATCGGGCCGTTCGAGATACTTGGCAGGATCGGAGAGGTAGTTTACAGGGTTGCACTTCCACCCAACCTAGCAGGAGTTCACGATGTCTTTCATGTGTCTCAGCTAAGGAGATACGTTCCGGACCCCAGCCATGTGCTAGATCATTCAGAGTTGGAGATCGGACCGAGCCTTGCAGTCACTGAGCAGCCAGTGGAGATATTGGACAGGAGAAAGAAGAGGCTGAGGAACAATGTCATAATCTTAGTACGAGTAGCTTGGAGTCGTCACTCTCCGGGTGAATCTGCTTGGGAGAGGGAGTCGGACATGAGGAAGAGATATCCTTACTTGTTCGACCCAACAGCCGCGAGGGAACTACCCGTTCCCGCTTGATACCTTAGAGGTTAGTCTTAATAATAGCCTTAGTCATTTGTTTGCATTGCTTGCTATGTTAGAAGGTTTGTAGAGTCTTCTATCCTTGTGAATTTTGAGGACAAAATTTTTCAAGGAGGAAAGATTTGTAAGCCCCTAAATTTTAAAAATAGTTTTTTTTATAATTTTCAATAGCATTTATATCTTTAAAATTAATTATTAAATTATTAGTATTTTTTTAGGATTTTTAAATAATTTTTAAATCAAAATATATCATTTTGTAATTTATTAAATTGTTTTAATATCAAACTGTAATTATTTTAATTGTTTTAATCACTGTTTGTAAAATCCAAATTGTTTGTGCAAATTAATTTTTGCACAGAGCAACGGCGGGAGTGTGTATGCAAATTGGGATTTGCATTAACTAAGGCGGCTGGGTTTTTTTCAAATATCGATTTGAGGAGGGGTTTTCTGCAAAACCCTAGCCCGATCGTCCCGCGCTGTCGCCTTCTCCGACTAAACTCCGGCAAAAACCCTAACCCTAATCCTAATCTAACCCTAATTCGGCCGACCTACTCCCCTATAAAAGCCCCAACCCCCAAACTGAAACCCTAGACTCTACTACGACCGACCACCACCACCACAGTGCCGCCTTCACTCCATCTTCTTCGGCCACTCGCCAAAACCCTAGATTTAGTCTAGCCACCCCCACCGTCCACTTTTCGACGAACGACCACCCCCATCCAGTTCGCCTCAACCAGACGAACTCCCCTCCGTTCTTCTCCGACCGCCCCGACGACTACTCCGCCCTACAGCAGTCTCGCAACTCGACTCGAAGTCGGACACGTATGTGTCACCTCACTTTTCCTTCTCCAATTCGACTCGTTTTCACCTATGTGACTCGCCGAGTCTCGACGAGTCTCGTGGTAAGTCTGGACACGGCTAGTTCGAGTCGTGCGTGTCGTACACGACCCGGACACAGGACTCGACCGTTCTTCGTGTCCTTAACTGTCAGGACACGAAGAATACGTATTGGGTTTAGTTTGGGCTATCGGGTTTCAAGCCCATTAACCTAAACCCTAATAAAATAAACAAAAACCTATCCCTAACAACTAACCCATGCTGACCCCCTGGCCAGCCCGACCATGTTAGACCCCCTTCCCCCCCGGCCGAGTTCGAGCCACCCTTTCATTCTTTTGTTTTGTTTTTATTTTTGTTTTATATGTATATATGTATATATGTATTTATATATATATATATGTATATATGTATATGTATTATATATGAATATATTATTATATATATATATACTGTTATATATATACTGTATTGTATATATATATATATATATATATATATATATATATATATATATTTATATATATATATATATATATATATATATAAAATATATATATATATATATATATATATATATATATATATATATATATATATTTTATATTTAGTATTTTTCTATATATATATATATGTATATTTGTTATATATATATATATATATATATATATATATATATATATATATATATATATATATATATATATATATATATATATATATATAATATTTATTATATATATATATTTAAATATCTATATATTTTTGTATATATATAATTGTATTTGTTGTATAAATATGTATATATTTTCAAATACAATTTTGGTGCAAAATATTATTATGTATAATTTTACAAGTTATTTTATTAGGTAATTTTGTGACTTGTATATTTTGCCACTTTAAAAATATATTTATATACATATTTAAATTCCTGTATTTTTATAAATCATGGCCACTTGATGTCCAAACCAAGCATGGATTTTTGGGTCCAATTGTGTCTAATATATTCAGAGTCTGTACAAGTCATATTGGACTTGATTCATGGCTTTGGGTCCCGTATCTGGATTTCGGTTCAATTTCAAATACGTGGACAAAATAGTAAATAATTAATTAATTATTTTCCAGAAATTGTTACTTGTTGTTTTTGAATTTTTATGTATATTTTAAGTGATTTAAAAATCTGGGAATTTTTTTTAAATACTATGTTAATTTAGATAATTTATTATAATTTTTCCAGCATTTAATAAGTACATTTAGCATTTTATAAAAATAGAAAAAAAGAACTCATTTTCAGGATACATATGTTTGCTGATTTTTAATAAATATCTATGAGGGTTTATAAATTCCAGAAAAATTAGTATAAATTTCTATAATTAACAAGGATCATTTAGGTACTTTATTTTATGTAAAATTGAGCATTTTGTCTATCTCAAAAATTGTTGGAACACAGTGTACTGTTTGATTTATTTATTGAATAGTTACGACTTGCAATGTTTTGTGTTGTTCTGAGTTATTGTAGTAGTGGACCACCCCCTATACTAGTATAAAGATCCTAGAAAGTTAGTTTGGATATTGTGTCACCCCATACTGGTATCTTATGCTAAAGTCATCGTTTGGCTAGGTGTCCAGTCAGAGAGTCGTGTCGCACAACTAGTGTTTTAGTGTTTAACTTAGTATGAAAACTAAGTTTATGTATTATTGCTACAATAACGAATCACCAGGCATCTCTAGCATTTCTATCACTACCTTGCTTTGCTAAAGGCAAGTACCTCTACAAACTTTACATACTGCTTTAACAATAAAATATGATTTTCCAACCATGTTAAATGTTGATCCTTGGGATAGTAAGTTAAATCTTCACATGTTGTATTACTTTTAGTCTCTACCATGCTTAGGACAGTTTTCATATCTCTCACATGTTTAAACAACGGGTTAAGGGGAAGCTGTTAGTAGTGTACGTGATCATGACCTCCTTTTCTGTATGTATTTACCGAGCACTGTTATATTCTATATGTAACTTTGTCGTATGTCTGATCTCGCATTTGTGTATGGACATACACCGATGCCGTTAAGGGTACGTATGTATACTTTAGAAAATTGATATGTACCACTGTACATCATGATTACCTATTGACTGATCACTCACCTACTACAGTTTTAAACTTTAAAACAAATAATTATTGCCATGATGAAATATATCTAAAACTGGATTAAATAAGATTTTTCATTTTATCTCTTTCCATCACATGATCAGTATTATATGTTTGTTAGATTCAGTACTTGCTCCGATCCTGACAGGATAAACGTTGTAGGTATACTTACTGAGGAGGAGTTGCTTTGTGATTCCTATTATGGAGTTGCTGCCGAGGACCAGGCTTTATCTTACGAGGATGTACCTGCGGGGAAACTCGTCTAGTTTGCGTAGTTGCTCGGGGTTCCGAGAGTAGTCATATTGTTAGACTGTGTATTTTGTGACTGGACCTGCATCCAGCTTTACATTTTGGACTTGTACTTGAATCTTATTTATATACGAGCTGACTTTTGTGTTTGGAACATTTCTGACTCATTATTACATATAGAACTGTTAGCACATTTCAGTCTTATCTTGTTATCTTTAGAACAGCTTACTACGCTTTATCTCAAGCGTAGGCTGGACATGACTCGGCCCGGCCCAACAATTTGGGTAGCAGATCATGACACCAGGCACATCATCAGTCAGGTGCGTCTCTTCAGTGTCTCAGTCAGGCGCGTCTCTTTCAGCGTCTCAGTCAGGCACGTCTCTTCAGCGTCTCAATTAGGCGCATCACTCAGCATATGCGCTCTACTTCGATCCGATCAAGTGCTGCGGCTAAAGGAGCAGCTTTGAGCATAACCAGAGTGGGCAGCAAACCACACTCTAGCTGGTGGAAGAGCTCTCCAAAGCCCAAGGAAGAGGAGAGTACCACAATTTTGATCTGCGGCTCTTCCGGCATAACGGAGACGGGGCTCGAGCATCCCGATCTTTGGATGCAACAGGCACCTTCGGCCTGCCTCAGAACCCCTGCGATTCTGCCTTTTGGATGTAACAGCCACCTTTAAGTGCATGAACGAAGACAACTCGTCGCATCTTCACCCTCGGGAGCATCTTGTCAACAGAATGTACTCAAGCAAATAAGTTCATTCGGGAAGACGTGAGAGAACGAGAAGCAAACTCTCTCCTTGCTGCTATTTATAGGCCGGGCAAATCAAACCCATGCGCCAAGTGGCGGGCTCTCCGAAACCCGTGCAATGAATTTGCATTTATGGTGATGAACCTGACTCCTTGAATTCAGCCAAGTCAAAACGGCTATTTAAAGCACTTGAAGAACTCAACAGTCGGACCAATAAAGATGCGTCATGCAAACGGATGCGTCGGTCAGATACTGTGAGACTCGTCTCACAGTATTGGTATTTATATACGGATACATATTTTGTATTGTATTTCGTATTTTTTTCGATTTTCAGAACGCTTTAAAATTTTCCTAAATTATAGATTTTCTTCTTGGCCGGTATACCGACAGTGTACCGGAGTATACCGACGGCATGCCACCCGGACAGATTTTCCACATTTTAGATATTTTCGATTTCAGATATTTTCGTAAATAGTGGTTCCAATATTTTCATGAATAGTGTTTTGGATATTTTGATGAATAGTGTATAGATATTTTCGTGAATAGTGTAGATGCATTCTATTATCCAATGGATAATTGGTTTTCTTTCAACGGCTAGGATTGATCTAGAATGTGACATGGATCACGATCCAACGGTTACGATTAATTCACCCCTTCTATATATATCCTGAGTTTCTCTCTTCTCTCTCTTTTCTTTCCTTCACCATTTCCCCTTCACTCTCTTCTCTCTTCCTCAAGCTTAGGAAGGCTTGGCCTTGAGGCCTAGAGTGTGGTTTCGGAACCCCTCTTGGTGGTGGAGTAGAAGATTAGGCTCGGTTGCTATAACCTAGACAAGTACATCTTACTCAAAAGTGACATAACCATACTATAATTTTATTTTCCATAGAAATTAAAGTTTTATTGTTCTATAATATGCTCCTCTAAATTTTTAACATGTTTAGTATATAGCCTTTTGGTTTTGATCGACAATATTGCGTAGATCTGAGTTTCTAGATATGATTTTGAGTATTTTGAGGTATTGATCTATCAAATGTTTTAATTTGTGAAAAATAATACTTTCATGTTGTTGGAAATTCAATTCTATTCAATTTTGATTTTGAAAGTTCGGATTTCCATTTAAAATAAAGTTTTTATGGCCGAAACAAGTTTTGGCAAAAATCTGGATTTTGTTGCTGTTTGGAAAAACGGTATACAGCCGGTATACCGCAGTATACCGCCGGTATGCCAGTTTTTGCACCAGAAACCTTATGTCTTTAGACTGGTATACCGCCGGTATACTGCAGTATACCGCCGGTATGCCGTTTCATGCCGTTTTAGGCTGTTTTTGTCCGTTTTTGCCCGTTTTTGTCCGTTTTTGATATTTTCTCGATTGTAATGGACTCTTAACATGATTAGATGACCTTGGATAGTTAAATAATGATTGTAAACTCTATATACATGGTTATGTTCACGTATTGTTCTATGTCCAGATTATAGATAGTGGCCTGTTATAGTGCACTCCAGATTACTATATATGCCTAGCTCGATTTAGTGGCTCGTAGTAGCGCACTCATGACTTGATTTTCTTATTGATTTCTAGACCCGAGATATGAGTACATGTTCTTTCTTGACACCGTGGATATAGCTTGTTGAATGTTAATATATTACATCTTGGCACTGGACAATCGAGTGTGAGTATTGTTCCGTGTATCACGTGATGTTAGTACGGGAATGTTCGTAAGTGATAACTTACGAATTACTCGTACATAACACATGTCATCTTAGGAATTCTTGAGTGTCCAAGACTTGAGAACTTGACATGAATATGATAAGGTAAATGACTAGTAAATTCAAGTAGATCATTGTAAGAGGAAATTCGCACTACCAACCCCGAGCTCTAAGGGCCCCATGAGGCATGGCTCAACCCTGCTAGGCGAGGGCTCCATGACCTACCAAGTTTGCGCGTATTGATATACGATCGAGTCACATGTCGTGCCGGATTGCGGCACAGTCAGTTATATGTTTTCTTTTACTAGTATATGATTTGGTTGTTCATGTTACAAGTCTAAACACGTTTCATCTGCCAGCAGTCTTGTTGGGCAATAGATGTACTACTCGTACCCCTGGACATCCAGGTATCTGCAGTCAGGTAGTTGCAAAAATCCTCAACTTGCATACTAGTAATTAGGATTGTGATAACCCTAGCTAGTTAATGTTAGCAAGCCGTAGGTAATGAATGGCCATGCACTTTTGATTGTGTGTTACCTTATATGCTCTTGTGTCGGTGAGTGGCCAGAGGCTAAGTTCTGTTAGGAAAAAGATCTGTAACCCCGGTCCTTGTTTGGTTTAAGGGTTGTAACTCCGATTCCTAGAAGTTCCTAAACCCCTTGTTGCCCATCGGATTATTCTGTTCCATAGCTATATTGTTCAATATTTTCATTCAGTCATTTATATTCTTGAGATACGTGCATTGGTACCGCACTAGCCTCGATTCGTATTTATTTACTTCTGTCATTATGTTATTTTGTTGTTGTTGGGTTTTGTCGTGCACCTCGAGCTTTCTTGTGGTACTTGCTATTTGGGGCCTGACCCCACTGGTTTTGTTTGGCCAGATTTACCGCTGGAGCCCGAGGATTCTCCCTACCTTTTTCTGGAGACCCGCCTGCTTAGATCTGCGGTTGTTCCTCCTCGCGAGTGGGTTCTCTTTTTGTACCGCTCGTGTTTCATTTCATTTTGGTGGTGTTAGCTAGGGCATGTGTTAGCCCTATTATCTTGAGACTTTCTCAGACTTCGGTCAACATGATGTATTATATTATATCTAGACGGATATAGTGATCATGTATATTGGTACTTTGCTAGTGTAGCATTTTGTATTCACTAGCTTCATGATCATGTATGATATAGTATATTGGGACGCCTCTATACTTTCATATTTGATATACTCTTGATACTTGTTGTTGTTGGATTGAGATAGGATTTGTTCGACCATAGGAGTCGTCAGTGGCATGCTAGAGTCTTCCCACTTGTCTTCTAGACAGCTTTGATCGTATATTGGAGTACTGGTGTACTCTAATACACGTAGCTGGCTTTGTTTCGCCCCTACTTTCCAGTATTCTGGTTCTGGGGCGTGACAGGGTTTTTATGGTGGCCCATGCAGGTCTGTCTTCAGACTTGTGGGGGATTCATCTTGTTAGAATCTCAATCCTATAATTGTCTTCATTTGATCTCCCTTTGCTTTTTGTATTCTCGTTTTCCTTGAACTGTAAACATGATTGACATATCCTTGTTCTATTCATGTCCATTATTGATATCACGTGTCCTTATCATTCAGGGACACCCAACCTTCTTATCTATTTCTTTCGAGGATTTTATTGCTCCGTCTTCTTCCTTGGTTCAGACAGTATGTCGGCATCAGACCCCGTCTCCACAGAGTCAGGTACCAGTACCATCTCAGCATCTGGTGGCAGCTCAGTTCGCTTCACTCCAGTCAGTTCAGCTAATAAAGTCAGCCCGAATCCCGTGTTCAGCACCTCCTTCCAATGCGGTCTCAGCAGATTTAATGTCAGCATTCAGCACAGTTTGCCCAGGTCCAGTAAGTCAGATAAAATCAGCAGCAGGTAAGAGCAGCAGTCCCGATGCATAGGCAGAGAGAGTTTGTTATCATAGAGCAGATGTTGGCTGAGGACAGTCGGATTGTTGGTAAGCATCTGAGGCGTTCCTTCAGTCATTCTTATTATTGGGTTCCGTTGACGGCCTTGTATTCCATTCATACCCGGAATGCGATGGTCGACTTGACATATTCGGCGAGTGAACGCGAGTTTCTCGTACCACTCATCTGCCTCCGTATCTCGTGATACACGATATCTATCATGTATTCCGACTACGTAGGTGCGTCCTGGATTAGAGTCATGTCTTCGACTGAGTCATTGGTACCGACTTACTTCGAAACTTGACCCTTGTCCACTTTATGAGTCAGCGTAGGCAAGTGAGGACGAATCCCTACTCAACTGACTCAGGGGTATATTATTCTATATGTCCCATTTTCTTTTATTATATATGTATGTATTTATTATTTTCCGTATTTATTTAAATTCTGTATCTCAAATATCACTTGTATACGGGATGTTTTCTTTCGATGTGTTATGATTTTATATTGTTTTAGCATGTGTATTTTTGCTCGACTGGCTTTAGAAAATTTCGAGGACGGAATTTTTCTAAGTTGTGGAGAGTTGTGAGACTCGTCTCACAGTATCGGTATTTATATACGGATACGTATTTTGTATTGTATTTCGTATTTTTTTCAATTTTTGAAACGCTTTAAATTTTTTCCAAATTATAGATTTTCTCCTTGGCCGGTATACCGAAAGTGTACAGGAGTATACCGACGGCATGCCACCCGGACAGATTTTCCACATTTTAGATATTTTCGATTTCAGATATTTTCGTGAATAGTGGTTCCAATATTTTCATGAATAGTATTTTGGATATTTTGATGAATAGTGTATAGATATTTTCGTGAATAGTGTAGATGCATTCTATTATCCAATGGATAATTGGTTTTCTTTCAACGGCTAGGATTGATCTAGAATGTGACATGGATCACGATCCAACGGTCACGATTTATTCACCCCTTCTATATATATCCTATGAGTTTCTCTCTCCTCTCTCTTTTCTTTCCTTCACCATTTTCCCTTCACTCTCTTCTCTCTTCCTCAAGCTTAGGAAGGCTTGGCCTTGAGGCCTAGAGTGTGGTTTCGGAACCCCTCTTGGTGGTGGAGTAGAAGATTAGGCTCGGTTGCTATAATCTTTGCAAGTACATCTTGCTCAAAAGTGACATGACAATGCTATAATTTTGTTTTCCATAGAAATTAAATTTTTATTGTTCTATAATATGCTCCTCTAAATTGTTAACATGTTTAGTATATAGCACTTTTGGTTTTGATCGACAGTATTGCGTAGATCTGAGTTTTCTAGATATAATTTTTGAGTATTTTGAGGTATTAATCTATCAAATATTTTAATTTGTGAAAACTAATACTTTCATGTTGTTGGAAATTTAATTCTATTCAATTTTGACTTTTGAAAGTCCGAATTTCGATTTAAAATAAAGTTTTTATGGCCGAAACAAGTTTTGGCAAAAATCTAGATTTTGTTGCTGTTTGGAAAAACGGTATACCGTCGGTATACCGCAGTATACCGCCGGTATGCCGGTTTTTGCACCAGAAACCTTCTGTTTTTAGACCTGTATACCGCAGTATACCGCCGGTATGCCGTTTCATGCCGTTTTAGGCTGTTTTTGCCCGTTTTTGTCCGTTTTTGATATTTTCTCGATTGTAATGGACTCTTAACATGATTAGATGACCTTGGATAGTTAAAGAATGATTGTACACTCTATATACATGGTACATGTTTATGTTCACGTATTGTTCTATGTCCAGATTATAGATAGTGGCCTGTTATGGTGCACTCCAGATTACTATATATGTCTAGCTCGATTTAGTGGCTCGTAGTAGCGCACTCATGACTTGATTTTCTTATTGATTTCTAGACCTGAGATATGAGTACATGTTCTTTCTTGACACCGTGGATATAGCTTGTTGAATGTTAATCTATTGCATCTTGGCACTGGATAATCGAGTGTGAGTATTGTTCCGTGTATCACGTAATGTTAGTACGGGGATGTTCGTAAGTGATAACTTACGAATTACTCGTACATAACACACGTCATCTTAGGAATTCTTGAGTGTCCACGACTTGAGAACTTGACATGAATATGATAAGGTAAATGACTAGTAAATTCAAGTAGATCATTGTAGGAGGAAATTCGTACTACCAACCCCGAGCTCCAAGGGCCCCATGAGGCATGGCTCAACCCTGCTAGGTAAGGGCTCCATGACCTACCAAGTTTACGCTTATTGATATATGATCGAGTCACATGTCGTGCCGGGTTGCGGCACAGTCAGTTATATGTTTTCTTTTACTAGTATATGATATGGTTGTTCATGTTACAAGTCTAGACACGTTTCATCCGCCAGCAGTCTTGTTGGGCAATAGATGTACTACTCGTACCCCTGGACATCCGGGTATCTGCAGTCAGTGTCACGCCCCAGAACCAGAACACTGGAGAGCGGGGGCAGACATAGCCAGCTACGTATAATGAAATGGGATCCACTCCACTATACGGTCACGGCTGTCTAGATATATGAGGGTTTATCTACAAGTCATCAGTCTCTTATGGTCAAGAACAAGCCTAATGTCTCAATCACAAGCAAGTAAGTAAATGTTACAAGATGTAAGATCACCAAATATACAATAGTAAGGCGTCCCAAATATTACATATTCAGCTGATCATGAAGCTAGTCGTTACAAAATATGAGGACTAGCAAGAGTTTTAGTCATACATGATCAACCCTAGGTTGCCAATCATGTTACAGCCCGTAGGCAGACAGTAAGTAAAGGTGCAATACGAGCTAACACGTGCTCGTCGGCTAAACGCCTCAAAAAAAATAATTTTACAATAGAGTGGAAGAGCCAAAAATGACCCACTCATTGCCAGGATTCCTTCTAGTGGTCACCATCTGGCTGGAAAACCGGTAGATCCTCTGGAGCTGCTCCGGAATCTGGCCATACAAAACTAGCTGGTCATATCCCAGAAAGAGCAAGTGCCACAAAGGAGACTTCACTTAGGAACTAAAACCAGCAATTAGCACAAGAATATAATTACATAAAAGACAGTAATGAAAAGGCTTGATATTAAAAGAATAACAACAGCAAACTGAGTACGAAGAAACCATTCAAGTAGCCAGGTCAGAACCCTTAAACCAACAAGGACCGGGGTTGTAACCCTTCACCTGAATAGGACTCCGTCTCCAAATCTTGTTGGTAAGGTAAAACGTATCAAGCGTGACCGGTGATATATGATGAGATAACCATGGGACTATTCAGATAATCGGGTTACAACCCGTAAACCAAACAAGGACCGGGGTTGTAACCCTTCGTCTGAACAGAACTTGGTTTCTCCCACCATTTATCGGCAAGGTAAATATAAGAAATCAGGACATGTAACAATATTGTACAGGATCAAGACAAGACTAGACTGATAATTCCCCATCCAACATTCACGGCCAAGCAATAAGTACGGCTTGATACTTTAACTAACTAGGGTTATCACAGGCCTAGTTACTAGCAAGATGCAATGAGATTATTCCACAGCCACAAGCCCTGCAGACCATCCAGGTTATCCAGGTCGAATATTAGTACAATAAGGGTGCAACACATGACAGTGTGCTGGAAATGTGTCCTACTCGTCGGCAGGCTACAGATCCCAAGTGGGGCGCCCAGATAACGGGATTGCCTGTAGCTGGGAAATCTCTTCATGACTACTGGATTATTCTAGTTGTTAGCCTTAGTCGAATTCAGTGGGTATCCCTGACCGTGGTACTCAGGGGTCCCCGTCCTAGACATGATGCAAGACAAGACGGGTTCATTTGCACAAGCACAATCGTCCACGGTGTCCAGGTCATTCAATCTTGTCGTGTCATGTTTGCCGTCGCAACAACATTTTCAAGGAATATTATGTCATGTTTATCATGTCAAGAGTGCGCCACGGCGGGCCACTATCAAGAATTATCATGTCAAGTTATCATGTCAAATTTTTCAGGTCAAGCTATCTTGTCGGGAGTGTACCACGGCGGGTCACTATCAAGTCATGCCATTTATCAAAGAGGAGAGAAACTTACGCAATTAAATAATAATATATTTATAATATATATATTCTTGAAGCCAAGGAGAAACTCTACAACTTTCATGTTGGAAGTGGAAAGAAATTCTGACCATAATTCAGACAAATAAAATACTTAAATAATCAAAGTGGACCCCATACGGCCCAAAAGTGGGACTTCCACGTGGTCAAGAGAGCGGGTGGCCGTTCATGCGACCAACAAGGTATTAGTTGACGTAAAGCAACTAACTAAAATAATGCAAGCAACTAATAAATGCTTGCTGATGCTAGCAACAATCTAAGCTTATGCATGCGGCCACCAGCTCTAAGCTCATGCGGCCAGACAAGTGTGGGCCATACAAATATTGGCCATGCGGCCAATACCACATATATATATATATATATATATATATATATATATATATATATATATACATATACATATATTTCCATGTGGGACTCATCTGTAATTAATGCTCCAATCAAATGTGGCCATACAAGGGTCATTTGGCCCAGGCCATGCGGCCAGACCAAAATGAATTGGCCTAAGGTCAAGCCAAATTAATTGGCTAAAGGCCATGCGGCCAGACAATGGTTCCATGCGGCCAAGTAAGGAATTTCATGCGGCTAAGTAGAGTTCCCATGCCAGCAAAATAGTAAAAATAAAAGCCATGCGGCTATGATAATTCAAATGGCCAGCAGGTACATGCGGCTCATTTAAGGAAATACCATTCGGTTCATTAAAAGCTTGCAATTGCAAGCAACAGGCTAGTGTATTACATATTAAAGCTAATGCTAAGGCATTAGCAGCTACTGCATGGAATACCAAAACATGGAATATTAAACTAATTCATTAATGCTAATGCATGGAATGTTGCATGCTGATGCATGCTAAAGGATATTTAATGCATGGACTTTTGCTAATGCTTTTAATAATATACCATGCCAAATTGCCAAGTAGCAGCTAAAGCCATTTATTTACTAATATTTTCCATGCAAGCAAACTAGGATACATGCGGCTTCCTGTGTTTCCATGCACATGCAAGCAAACCATAGAATATTTGCTACAAATACATGCGGCTAAGTGAGGTTTGGCCTATGCGGCTAGCTACTGTGGATGCACTATATTTAATATATTTCTAGCTTAAGGCTTTATGCATGCAAGTTATTTAATTAAAGCAACTGCATGCAACTAATATATATGCTCGCTATAAAGTGCCATCATGACAGCAATTAAATAATATTGCCATGCCCATGCGGCTAAGCAAGACTCCTGCGGCCAAACAATTGCAAGCCAGCAACAATTTGTTGCCTACTGAGAAGAAGTTCATGAAAAATACCATGGCTTCTCCACACCACCAAACTTCCAACCGGAGTCCAAATTCGGACTTCCATAGGTCAATTTGGGGTAGAATAAAATTTTCTACAACATGGAACCATCAACTAGCAAGAATATGCAAGTTTGATAGATCAAAATTTATGAAAATCAAAAATACCACAAAACTAGATCTACAAGAATCTAACCACAGAAACGAAAAATGTTAAGTACTAAAGTGGGTTAGAAATACATGAGGAAGACAATGGGACGATAAAAATGGACTTCCTCCATGAAGCAAGATGCACTTGCCTAAGCTCTCCACTCTCTCTGGTTGGTGGAGAAGTAATGGTAGGGAAGAAGAAAGTTAATGTGGAGAGAGAAATGTGTGGTAGGATATTTAATGAAGGTGGTGGTAGGTGAGGTGGGTTTTGGTTCACATAAAATCAAGCAAAACTGAACCAAGCCAACAAACCGAACCGAACCAAGCCAACAAACCGAACCGAACCAAGATAAACCCATCAATGAAATACCAAAATAAATCAAGCAGGGAGACATGCAATACGGAGCAAAATACGTACACGTATTCCAAATACGTAATACGAGATATGGGCATTACAGTCAGGTAATTGCAAAAATCCTCAACTTGCATACTAGTAATTAGGATTGTAATAACCCTAGCTAGTTAATGTTAGCAAGCCGTAGGTAATGATTGGCCGTGCACTTTTGATTGCGTATTACCTTATATGCTCTTGTGTCGGTGAGTGGCCAGAGGCTAAGTTCTGTTAGGGAAAAGATCTGTAACCCCGGTCCTTGTTTGGTTTAAGGGTTGTAACTTCGATTCCTAGTAGTTTCTAAATCCCTTGTTGCCCATCGGATTATTCTGTTCCATAGCTATATTGTTCAGTATTTCCATTCAGTTATTTATATTCTTGAGATACGTGCATTGGTACCGTACCAGCCTCGATTCGCATTTATTTACTTTTGTCATTATGTTATTATGTTGTTGTTGGGTTTTGTTATGCACCTTGAGCTTTCTTGTGGTACTTGCTATTTGGGGCCTGACCCCACTGGTTTTGTTTAGCCAGATTTATCGCTGGAGCCCGAGGATTCTTCCTACCTTTTTCTGGATGACCCGCCTGCTTAGATCTGCGGTTGTTCCTTCTCGCGAGTGGGTTCTCTTTTTGTACCGCTTGTGTTTCATTTCATTTTGGTGGTGTTAGCTAGGACATGTGTTAGCCCTATTATTTTGAGACTTTCTCAGACTTCGGTCAACATGATGTATTATATTATATCTAGACTGATATAGTGATCATGTATATTGGTACTTTGCTAGTATAGCATTTTGTATTCACTAGCTTCATGATCATGTATGATATAGTATTTTGGGACGCCTCTTTACTTTCATATTTGATATACTCTTGATACTTGTTGTTGTTGGATTGAGATAGGATTTGTTCGACCATAGGAGTCGTCAGTGGCATGCTAGAGTCTTTCCACTTGTCTTCTAGACAGCTTTGATCGTATATTAGGGTACTGGCGTACTCTAATATACGTAGCTGGCTTTGTTTCGCCCCTACTTTCCAGTATTCTGGTTCTGGGGCGTGACAGATACCGCACATCGTACAGACGCATCCGTCAGTACCAAGCGCCTTGTATGGATGCGCTCAACAAAGCACAGATCTATGCGTCCTAATCAATATGGACCCGTGTGCCCAGTAGGGTACAAATCGACGCGTCACCACACCAAGCAATTAATGCCAAAGTGACAGAGTTGGCAGCACGTTCCCGAGGACTGAACAGTTGGCAGCTTTTGCAGAAAATGAAGCGCCGCCGATGTCAGTATCATTATTACAGTCCCCTGGCGGTTACAAGCTACGTAGCCGATCGACCATTCGCATGCGCCTCCGCAGTCATGCATCCAAAGACTCGCATGCGCCTCAAAAGCTGTGCACTCAGATCGGTTCGTGACTCCTGAAGGTTACGAGCCAAAGTCTTCTCATACGTCCAATCTCAGGCGCATCCTGTCAGATCACTCTCCACCAAATCCGAGATCTTTGAGCTACGAACATGCGCCACATGTCCTTTGACTCAGTTCAGCCTATAAAGGGGTGCTAACTATCCAAGATCTCAGCAACCGAAAGATCCTCTCCACTGCCATGTGCCAGCCACAAATGCAGCATGAAGGATTCAATCCACAAATCATGGCGCATCATCCATGCGCCCTCCTCCCGTCAACATCAGCCACGTGGCATCTCCACGTACAGGCGCATCCTACATGTGCGCGCATGAGCAGCCCAACCTGCTGCTTATAAATAGAGGGATCATTTCCTTCTCACACACACACAGACAGACATACAGAGATGCACAGTCAAAGACAGAGGTAACCAAAGCATCAGAGTTATCACCCACAGAGATCGGAAGAGACACTCAACGTCTTCTTCCCCTCCACAAACTCCGACATCCAGAGCAATCCAGACCTTCAGAGAACCGAAAATCGTCGTCAGATCGTCAACGGAGTCAACGTATTACCACTCGCTCCATCGATACAGGACCCAGATAAAAATAAAAGTGTACTCCTAGGATTACATCGAAGCCCTATATTGTAACACTGTTCTGTTTGTAATTGAAATTGCAATAAAAAGATTTTAATGGCGAACAAGCTGGCGACACTGCTGGAGACCTCTTTTTCCTCCACTGAGAAAGCTGTGTCACAATCTGACGATATGGAGGTTGGATCCTTCCACAAGACGCTGGTCGTACGCCTCAATCAACAGGCGTATGAGGAGTTCATCTCTGAAGGTAGCGCAAGTCCTTCGAAGCGGCTGCCAAAGCCGAAGAAGACTCGCCAAGTCTGGGTACGCAAGGTCGAGGCCCCTGGCACCACCACTGAAGGAGATGCACTGATGCTGCCTACCCTTTCCGCTGACGTCCTCAGCAGGCAAGATGCGCCTGCGGGTGCAGCACATCCCTCGGGGAAGCGTGGGGTCGACCACATTCCTTAACCTTCTTCTTCTCAGGAAAAGAAGATGCGTCGATGGAGCAGGGGCGCAGCTAACGCCCTGCGCATTAACTCTGATGCGCCACAGAAGGCATCTGTCTTTGACAGACTCACTCGCTGTCAGAGCGAGGATAATTTGGACTCTGAGTACTATGCGCCCCAGCGGGCTGGTACGAAGAAGTCCAAGGCAGCACGGGCCATGCGCCTCGAACGTACTATGCCAGCACTGAGCCAGAGACATGTGCTCACAATCATGCACGCTGCTAATGGTAAACTGTACAAGGTTGACTCTGGTGCTTCTGCTCCGCGAATGGGCCAACCTTCAAAGACCTTGTGCCGCTTGGGCGCATCTGTTGCATTTTCAACTAAGTCGTATGAGGCAAACTCTGTGGTCTTGAACCCCCGCGTCTACATTGGTTGTACGTCTGAGGCTGGTTCAAGTCACTCTCAATGTTGCTCCCCCGCTATTGATCTGGGCTCATCTTTTGCGTCGGATCAAGGGGTGCAGCATTCACTTGACCACCCCGGCGCTTGGCCTTGCCATGCACCTGATGGGGGTGTGAAGGTGGCACTCTCCTCCAATGATTTGCGTAATGTGATCATTCACAAATGCCAATCAGGAGAGTCGACTGACAAGCACAATGCGCCCCTCACAGGACATACCTGTGCTGTAGTCACCATCAACTGTTGTTGCAAGACAGCAGTCCTACCAAGGCAGTCTGTGTTCCAGCGGCTGCAATCATCAACGCCCCTCCAACATCGCTTCGGAAAGAAGGTATCAACTGAAGAGGAGCCAGAACTAAAGGTTGCTTCTTGCAACATAGTCTCTAACTCCCCATCAATTCGAAAGGCGACTGGCAACTCCTCGATCTCGTCCTCATCCAAGAGCCAACCGAGGAAGACTAAGACGACCGTCCCGTCCTTAGGAGTGTTTGAGGGCACCCGGGGGAGAAAGAAGATCTCAGAGGAAGCTGGGGGTAGTCAAGCCCCTGTGGATCTTCATCCCGAAGACGAAGTTAGCCTCCCGAACATAGCTGGGGGTAGTCAAGCCTGTAAGCCCCCTGAATTTCAGGGGTTTATTTTTATTTTTCTAAATGAATTATTTTCGATAAATGTTTTATTTTTTAATTGTTTAGATCGTTAATGTACCTTTCCATGACTTTGACTTCTGGAGCGTCAGGGATGCCAATCTCTGTAAACTCTCTTCATGGGTTTTGAAGTAGGCAAGATTATCTTCATTTTGATATATCATGTCCCACTTGAATTCGTTTCCTTGTGCTCTTTTTGTATCGCGCAAGTTCGGGTCAACTTAGACCAATTAATAATTGAATAATTATTCCCACTTTTATTTTTGATCATCGTTTGCACGTTGCCGTTGCTTTTAATTTAGGAGCACCAGATCAGCCATTTTCTCGAAACCAACTTCTCATGGATGATCTACTCGAGACGCTCTCCACCCATGACATTCGTGTCCCACTCAGACACTTCATTTTGTGCTCCATTTTCTTCGCACAACTTCCGGGTCAATTTAGGCCGATTTATTATCTACCGTGAAACCTGATTTAAATTCCAATTTAATTTCAGGACCCGACATCGATCCAGCCTGTCAACCCGAAGTATGGACGTGGCCCACATGAAGCCTACTACCCGCCTGACACTTGTGTCCCATTTATTTGAGTCCCCGTATGTTATTTATTTGCCCATGATTATAAATACGCATTTAATTCGAATATTGCCCTCTGTCCGATTTTGACCCGACCCGGTTCGACCGAACCCGAGCCCAAGCTCCATGTTGCTCTCCCATGACTGCCCAAAAACCCTACATAATTTTCCCTATTTTTTTCCTATTTTAAATATTTATTTTCTCTCTCCACTTTACAATTATTCTATATGTATATATATATATATATATACATATATATATATATATATATATAGGTATAATGTAACTCTCTCTCTTACACTCTCTCACTTCCCACACAAAGAGAACACCCCACAAATCAGCCCCCCACATGGCCGACCCCTACTCTCTCTCTACTTTCTTTCTCTCTAAATAATATCTCTTATTCTCTCTCTCCCTCTTTATATATTTATACACACACACTCATAATATCTCCCTCTCCTAAGTACACAACACCACACTCCATCACCTCCACCTCACAGTAGGAACACCCCCCCAATCGACCTCCTTTATCTCTCTCTCTCCCATTCAAATATCACTCTCTCTCTCACTCTTTATATTATATACTTACACACACACAATAATAACTCTCTCTCTCTCTCTTCCTCTCCACTCAATACTCTACACCATCACCACAGCCGACCTCCCCACTCCCCCATGGCCGAGAGCCTCCTACCCATGGCCGAGCAACACCCACAGCCATCACCTCCATCTTCTTCTCCTCCTTCTCTTCATCATCTTCACCATCATCTCCATCAACACCACAACACCATTACCATCACCATCATAACCACCTTCACCACTTCAACTCCACCACCCCCGTCCGCCGCCTGGCCCCGCTCTGGCAACCGCCGTCGCGCAGCCCCACGCCCAGCCCCCATGCGCAGCAGCATGCAGCTGCAAGCAGCAGCAGCGAGCAGCGGTGGCTGCCCCGCCACCCCCGCGCGCGCGCGCATACGCGTTGCCGCGAGGCCGAGTGCCACCATGTGGCCGGCCCGCCTCCGCGAGCTCCCCACACCCCGGGCGACCTCCCGGCGATCACCCCCTGGCCATCCTCTTCCTTCCCGGCGCGACGCATGGGCTATTCGTGCGTTTTGAACGGAATCCCGTCGTGACGCGCGAGTTTTGAACTCGGAAATGACGCTCCGTCGTAGCGACTTCGCGCGGATTTTCTGGACAATCCGACCGTTGGATCGACGATTTCGTTGCTCCGTCGCAATCTCGGTATATCCATCTTTACTCCTGTCAATTTTCGTCCGTTAATTTCGTCGTTTGATACCTGAAAACTGGCCACCAAGTTGACGTTTTAAATTGAACTGTTTTTGGACAGTTTCGTGGAGCCGACTTCGTCAGCTCGTAACTTCGCCGACACAGCTCCGTTTTGCACACCGTCAGTTCCGGTGCACAGCTGGTATAACCATCTTCCTGTCTCCTTTAGATTTCGTTTCATTTTAAGCACGTTTGGTCGGTTGAATTCGACACCAAAGTTGGCCGTCTGAATTCTTTAATTTGCACTTGTTAAATTCCATTTTTGAACCCGGGACTCCGGATTCAATTTCTGACACCACCAGTAGACTCGTGGCGTCGTTCTGGCATTTTTTTATATAAAGTTTGCTTGATTTGGAGAACATGGGCCCTGGCACGCATTTCGGTGCAAAGCGGGTCCCACTTTTCGAGTCAACGGGTCACTTTGAGTTCGGCTCATCGGAATCTAATTCCGGATATACCGTTGAGTTCGTATCGTCATTCTGGACTCGTTGACATATAATTTACTGAGTTTTGAAGACATTTGCTCTGGCATGCATTTCCGTGCAAACCGGATACCAAGTGTCGCATCAACGTATCATTTTGAGATCGGCACATCGGAATTCCATTTTGGACATACCGTTGGGTTCGTATCGTCATTCTGGATTCATGGACATATAATTTGCTAGATTTTGTAGACTTCTATTCCGACACGCTTTTCGATGCAAAGTGTGTCCAACGGCGGACATCATTTTGACCCGAAATTACGGTTTTGCCCCTGTATCTAAATTGGACTTATGGGTAGGCTATCCTAGCTGATTTGACCATTCTGGACACGTTGGTGATATTTATTTTATCATCCGACAACATCTGTAGATTTTGATTATGTATTATCCTTAATTTATAATTAATTATTTTTCTAGATATTGTTACTTTCTGGTTTTGAATTTTTATATATATTTTAATTCTGTAAAAATCTTGGAAAAATTGTATTTAAATATTATGTTAATTTAGCTAATTTATTATAATTTTTCAAGCATTTATTAAGTACTTTTGGTATTTTATAAAAATAGGAAAACAGAACTCATTTTCAATATATTTATGTTTGCTGATTTTTAATAAATATTTATGAGGGTTTATAAATCCCAGAAAAATTAGTATAAATTTCTATAATTAACAAGGATTATTTTTGTACTTTACTTTATATATATTTAAGCTTTTTGTCTATCTCTAAAATTGTTGGAACTTAGTGTACCGTTTGATTTATTTATTGAGTAGTTACAACTTGCAAGTTTTGCGTTGATTTGAGTTGTTATAGTATTGGGCCTCATCCCGCACTAGTGTAAAGACCCTAGGAATTTAGTTTGTGTATAGTGGCACTTCACATTAGACTTTTATGCTAGGTCCCTACTTGGCTAGTATCCAGTTAGGAGTCGTGTCACACCACTAGTATATTGTTGATCCTAGCTTAGAACTGAGTTGTATATCATTATTGACAGGACACCGGACATCTATATCTTCGTACTAATATTCTTGCTTTGCTCGAGGCAAGTACATCTACACACTCATTTACTGTCTTTTAATGCTAGAACATGTATTAACCCTGTTAAAATACTGCTTTCTGAATAACTGCAAGTTAAATCTTCACATGTTACATTAAATTGGTCCCTACCATGCTTAGGACAGTTATCATATCTTCACATGTTCCTTACTGGTTCTCAGTACATGTTTTACTATGCTTTATACTACTCGGAGTATTCACATGTTTCATATTGTTCCCAGTACCGGCTGTGCTTATATTACTCCTAGTGTCTCTCATATGTTTTTACTGTTCTCGTATCTCTCACATGATAGAATATGGGTTATGGGGAAACTGATAGTAGTGTACGTGATCATGACCCCCCCTATAGTAGCGAGCGAGGTCGCATTTTATATGCATACTTTGCCGTAGGCCATTATCCCACATTTCTGTACGGATGTACACCTATGCTTGTTGACTTGTACGTATGTACATTTTATTTACATTGTACCTCGGTACATTGTACATCTATTGACCGATCACATACCTGCTACAGTTTTAAACATTACATATACATCTGTCTCTATGACATGTGTATCCTTGCCATGATAGATTATGAGATATACCAGGATTCCAGATATGCCATGTTCCCTGTGTTACTATGATATTATGATCCCAGTTGTACCATGAGGCCATGTTTCTAGTATTTCTTGTTTTATAGACTTATCACACCATGTTTCTTGTTGTACATCTCTTTCATTATATGTTCAGTACTTTAGTTGTAGAGGTTGTACTTGCTCCCGTCCTGACAGGATAACGTTGTAGGTATACTTTTCGAGGATGAAATGCTAGGTGTTACATATTGGCACTGATTTTGAGGACCTGGCCTTAGCTCCAGAAGAGGCCCCAGCGGGGAACCTTGCTTAGTTATTTTCATATGTTTTGAGACTGAGACTTTGGTATGTTCTTATATTTGGATACTGGACTTTGTCTCCAGTTAGATACTTTGGTTATGTATTATTAAGTCTGTGCTTATGTTATCTTCGCTTATAGATGCTGTGTTGTGATGAACATTTAAATGTGATTTTAGAACTGTTAGTAGCTTAGATCATTTATTGTCTATTCTTAGAACAGCTTACTGCGCTTTAACCAAGCGTAGGCTGGACATGGCTCGGCCTGGCCCAACAATTTGGGTAACGGGTCGTGACATGTTTTTTTGGCGGCCCATGCAGGTCCTGACTAAATTGTTTGGTTACGTTATTGTACCAAGCATGCCTGCAATTAGGATCTAGGACAACTTGTTAACACTAGGAATAGCATTTAGAACACCTAGAGGATTACTAGGATTGCAACATAGGAGAACTCATCACAGCATAGGACCGTTAGCTATAATTAGCTTCTTGTTTGTATTTCAGTGGGTCAATTTTGACCAAGTTTGTACCCTTGGGATGACCCCCGAGGATCTCACTCTAATCTCACTCTAATCTCACTCTAATCTCACTCTAATCTTATCTAGAAATCAGTTTCCACTTATTTCCATTTGCTCTTCTTTAAATTCGTTGTTGAATTTAATTTCTGATTTTTGTTGTTAACTTTGATCTTGCATCGTGATAAATTTTGTGGATTAAATTGTGATATATTCTGATAAGGTAAACGTCTGCTTTAGTTATGGAGTTTAGAATTTATCGCAGCCATATTAGCTGGTATGACAAAAACGTAGAGCCTGATTTTGGATATACTATCCTATTCATAGAATTTAGATTTTCTCGCAGCCATACCGGTTGGCGTGGCGAGGATATTCTAGATAACATGATTATAGGGTGTATAGCTTAGTTATGACTCTATCGTTTATTGCATCTAAGTTTACTGGTGGGGCGAAAATTCTGGCAACATGATTTCAGGAAGACGTGTATGGTTATCAGATCATATCCCAATTTGGTTTACTTTTTTATGATCGAATGAGCAAGAATAAGTTCTTATCATTATTCTTCTCCGTCTTGATTAACTCTGTTCTATCTACATCTACAACTAGAATTACAGGTTCTCTAGGACTCTCCAACATGATTGCTTTCATGTTATCTTTTGGACATAATTATTTTTATGTTCCATCTTTCCTATGACTTGACTAAATTCTTCTTCGTTAACCTCTTTGGTAATTCTTCTCGTTATACATCTCGTTGTCTTCGTACAATTCTTGGAAATATTTCGATAAACTTTTCTGTCTTGCTTGACCCTTTAACTTGTTTGGACATTGTTATGGATTGCTTGACCCAGTCTTAGGCCTTGTTACCTTCTATTTGATAGACGATCGAAATAGCCAAAACTTGTTGACTGATCCTGTAGTATAACTATAAATGTATTGTGTGATTGTGATAAATACTTTTCCTAGGGATTGGTTAGATTAAGCTTATAGGACAAGTATGGGTGACTGACTGTAGTAGACTTGGAAACCCTTAAGAACGATTGCATTGGTAGTATGACTCGAGATAGGGTATCTAAAGATGGAGAAATGAGATATTATATTATTGTGACTATGGATTGAGGATTAGGATCTTGTGCTTAGCAGTTTGAGGATTTAGCATTTGTAGAATTTTGGTTGGTTACCTCTAGCTAATTACATGTGATTAGAGGGTAGATCGATATGTGGAATGGTATATAATGAGTTAGAATGGGATATAATATTGCATACGAGATCGGGAAGATATCAGTTAAAAAGACATGGAACAAGACAAAGACATATGTACATTGATAATTAATAAATCGGAAGTTTTGAAATCGAGGATTTATATTCGAAGGACTTGTTGAGTATATAGAAGGAGGCCCTACGCCAAGGATAAGAATTGAACGTATGATTTCATGGAGAAACTGTAGGAAAGGATTGACGACAAATGATGCTAAGGAACTGTAGATTGATAGAATATGGATACTTAGGATATGATAAGGAAATCAAGTATTTACAATTGAGGTTGGAAATATGGTTGATGATTGAGCATTTTAGGCTTATAAACATGCCCAGAGAATGACCTATAGTTTAGGGTATACATAAATGTTTCATGTTAGTATGGAGGATTCTAAAGGATATATGACGTAGTTTATGGTAGAAGGACTTTGTTGAACCTGAACCAAAAAGATTGTAAGGAGAAACAAAAGAGATGATTACAAGGATAGCAGATTGAGTATCGTAGCCAGAGCAGCTACATGTTATAGTTTGACCTATTGGATAATTTTTAATTTCGAGGACGAAATTTTTGTAAGGTGGGTAGGATGTAAGCCCCCTGAATTTCAGGGGTTTATTTTTATTTTTCTAAATGAATTATTTTCGATAAATGTTTTATTTTTTAATTGTTTAGATCGTTAATGTACCTTTCCATGACTTTGACTTCTGGAGCGTCAGGGATGCCAATCTCTGTAAACTCTCTTCATGGGTTTTGAAGTAGGCAAGATTATCTTCGTTTTGATATATCATGTCCCACTTGAATTCGTTCCCTTGTACTCTTTTTGTATCGCGCAAGTTCGGGTCAACTTAGACCAATTAATAATTGAATAATTATTCCCACTTTTATTTTTGATCATCGTTTGCACGTTGCCGTTGCTTTTAATTTAGGAGCACCAGATCAGCCATTTTCTCGAAACCAACTTCTCATGGATGATCTATTCAAGACGCTCTCCACCCATGACATTCGTGTCCCACTCAGACACTTCATTTTGTGCTCCATTTTCTTCGCACAACTTCCGGGTCAATTTAGGCCGATTTATTATCTACCGTGAAACCTGATTTAAATTCCAATTTAATTTCAGGACCCGACATCGATCCAGCCTGTCAACCCAAAGTATGGACGTGGCCCACATGAAGCCTACTACCCGCCTGACACTTGTGTCCCATTTATTTGAGTCCCCGTATGTTATTTATTTGCCCATGATTATAAATACGCATTTAATTCGAATATTGCCCTCTGTCCGATTTTGACCCGACCCGGTTCGACCGAACCCGAGCCCAAGCTCCATGTTGCTCTCCCATGACTGTCCAAAAACCCCACATAATTTTCCCTATTTTTTTCCTATTTTAAATATTTATTTTCTCTCTCCACTTTACAATTATTCTATATGTATATATATATATATATATATATATATATATATATACATATATATATAGGTATAATGTAACTCTCTCTCCTACACTCTCTCACTTCCCACACAAAGAGAACACCCCACAAATCAGCCCCCCACATGGCAGACCCCTACTCTCTCTCTACTTTCTTTCTCTCTCAATAATATCTCTTATTCTCTCTCTCCCTCTTTATATATTTATACACACACACTCATAATATCTCCCTCTCCTAAGTACACAACACCACACTCCATCACCTCCACCTCACAGTAGGAACACCCCCCCCAACCGACCTCCTTTATCTCTCTCTCTCCCATTCAAATATCACTCTCTCTCTCACTCTTTATATTATATACTTACACACACACAATAATAACTCTCTCTCTCTCTTCCTCTCCACTCAACACTCTACACCATCACCACAGCCGACCTCCCCACTCCCCCATGGCCGAGAGCCTCCTACCCATGGCCGAGCAACACCCACAGCCACCACCTCTATCTTCTTCTCCTCCTTCTCTTCATCATCTTCACCATCATCTCCATCAACACCACAACACCATTACCATCACCATCATAACCACCTTCACCACTTCAACTCCACCACCCCCGTCCGCCGCCTGGCCCCGCTCCGGCAACCGCCGCCGCGCAGCCCCACGCCCAGCCCCCACGTGCAGCAGCATGCAGCTGCAAGCAGCAGCAGCGAGCAGCGGTGGCTGCCCCGCCACCCCCGCGCGCGCGCGCATGCGCGTTGCCGTAAGGCCGAGCGCCACCACGTGGCCGGCCCGCCTCCGCGAGCTCCCCACACCCCGGGCGACCCCCCGGCGATCACCCCCTGGCCATCCTCTTCCTCCCCGGCGCGACGCGTGGGCTATTCGTGCGTTTTGAACGGAATCCCGTCGTAACGCGCGAGTTTTGAACTCGGAAATGGCGCTCCGTCGCAGCAACTTCGCACGGATTTTCTGGACAATCCGACCGTTGGATCGACGATTTCGTTGCTCCGTCGCAATCTCGGTATATCCATCTTTACTCCTGTCAATTTTCGTCCGTTAATTTCGTCGTTTGATACCTCAAAACTGGCCACCAAGTTGACGTTTTAAATTGAACTGTTTTTGGACAGTTTCGTGGAGCCGACTTCGTCAGCTCGTAACTTCGCCGACGCAGCTCCGTTTTGCGCACCGTTAGTTCCGGTGCACAGCTGGTATAACCATCTTCCTGTCTCCTTTAGATTTCGTTTTATTTTAAGCACGTTTGGTCGGTTGAATTCGACGCCAAAGTTGGCCGTCCGAATTCTTTAATTTGCACTTGTTAAATTCCATTTTTGAACTCGGGACTCCGGATTCAATTTCTGACACCACCAGTAGACTCGTGGCGTCGTTCTGGCATGTTTTCATATAAAGTTTGCTTGATTTGGAGAACATGGGCCCTGGCACGCATTTCGGTGCAAAGCGTGTCCCACTTTTCGAGTCAACGGGTCACTTTGAGTTCGGCTCATCGGAATCCAATTTCGGATATACTGTTGAGTTCGTATCGTCATTCTGGACTCGTTGACATATAATTTGCTGAGTTTTGAAGACATTTGCTCCGGCACGCATTTTCGTGCAAACCGGATACCAAGTGTCGCGTCAACGTATCATTTTGAGATCGGCACATCGGAATTCCATTTTGGACATACCGTTGGGTTCGTATCGTCATTCTGGATTCGTGGACATATAATTTGCTAGGTTTTGTAGACTTCTATTCCGACACGCTTTTCGGTGCAAAGTGTGTCCAACGGCGGACATCATTTTGAGCCGAAATTACGGTTTTGTCCCTGTGTCTAAATTGGACTTATGGGTAGACTATCCTAGCTGATTTGACCGTTCTGGACACGTTGGTGATATTTATTTTATCATCCGACAACATCTGTAGATTTTGATTATGTATTATCCTTAATTTATAATTAATTATTTTTCTAGATATTGTTACTTTCTGGTTTTGAATTTTTATATATATTTTAATTGCTGTAAAAATCTTGGAAAAATTGTATTTAAATATTATTTTAATTTAGCTAATTTATTATAATTTTTCTAGCATTTATTAAGTACTTTTGGTATTTTATAAAAATAGGAAAACAGAACTCATTTTCAATATATTTATGTTTGCTGATTTTTAATAAATATTTATGAGGGTTTATAAATCCCAGAAAAATTAGTATAAATTTCTATAATTAACAAGGATTATTTTTGTACTTTATTTTATATATATTTAAGCTTTTTGTCTATCTCTAAAATTGTTGGAACTTAGTGTACCGTTTGATTTATTTATTGAGTAGTTACAACTTGCAAGTTTTGCGTTGATTTGAGTTGTTATAGTATTGGGCCTCATCTCGCACTAGTGTAAAGACCCTAGGAATTTAGTTTGTGTATAGTGGCACTTCACATTAGACTTTTATGCTAGGTCCCTACTTGGCTAGTATCCAGTTAGGAGTCGTGTCACACCACTAGTATATTGTTGATCCTAGCTTAGAACTGAGTTGTATATCATTATTGACAGGACACCGGACATCTATATCTTCGTACTAGTATTCTTGCTTTGCTCGAGGCAAGTACATCTACACACTCATTTACTGTCTTTTAATGCTAGAACATGTATTAACCCTGTTAAAATACTGCTTTCTGAATAACTGCAAGTTAAATCTTCACATGTTACATTAAATTGGTCCCTACCATGCTTAGGACAGTTATCATATCTTCACATGTTCCTTACTGGTTCTCAGTACATGTTTTACTATGCTTTATACTTCTCGGAGTATTCACATGTTTCATATTGTTCCCAGTACCGGCTGTGCTTATATTACTCCCAGTGTCTCTCACATGTTTTTACTGTTCTCGTATCTCTCACATGATAGAATATGGGTTATGGGGAAACTGATAGTAGTGTACGTGATCATGACCCCCCCTATAGTAGCGAGTGAGGTCGTATTTTATATGCATACTTTGCCGTAGGCCATTATCCCGCATTTCTGTACGGATGTACACCTATGCTTGTTGACTTGTACGTATGTACATTTTATTTACATTGTACCTCGGTATATTGTACATCTATTGACCGATCACGTACCTGCTACAGTTTTAAACATTACATATACATCTGTCTCTATGACATGTGTATCCTTGCCATGATAGATTATGAGATATACCAGGATTCCAGATATGCCATGTTCCCTGTGTTACTATGATATTGTGATCCCAGTTGTATCATGAGGCCATGTTTCTAGTATTTCCTGTTTTATAGACTTATCACACCATATTTCTTGTTGTACATCTCTTTCATTATATGTTCAGTACTTTAGTTGTAGAGGTTGTACTTGCTCCCATCCTGACAGGATAACGTTGTAGGTATACTTTTCGAGGATGAAATGCTAGGTGTTACATATTGGCACTGATTTTGAGGACCTGGCCTTAGCTCCAGAAGAGGCCCCAGCGGGGAACCTTGCTTAGTTATTTTCATATGTTTTGAGACTGAGACTTTGGTATGTTCTTATATTTGGATACTGGACTTTGTCTCCAGTTAGATACTTTGGTTATGTATTATTAAGTCTGTGCTTATGTTACCTTCGCTTATAGATGCTGTATTGTGATGAACATTTAAATGTGATTTTAGAACTGTTAGTAGCTTAGATCATTTATTGTCTATTCTTAGAACAGCTTACTGCGCTTTAACCAAGCGTAGGCTGGACATGGCTCGGCCTGGCCCAACAATTTGGGTAACGGGTCGTGACAAAGCCCCTGTGGATCTTCAACCCGAAGACGAAGACATCCTCCAGAACATAGCTGGGGTAGCCAAGACGAAGCTCCGGGAGAAGTTCCTCTTCTACAAGATAGCGAGGCTGAAAGCGAAGCTTCAACCGATCCATCCACTTCCAGTCACGTCATGATAGTATACATGACGGGAGGCGGTGATACGGAGTCAGATGCGCCACCATCAGATCTCGTTCAGCGCATGGATACCTTGGAGGGAGGACTCAAAACCCTCTCTGCCTCCATGCAGACACTGACTCAAGCAGTGTTCGAGATACGGTCAGCTTTGGCCAGAGAACCTTCCACTAATCCTGACCCAGGAGTCAACGGGGAATCAAGTGTGCCCCTTCAACGGGCATCCTTGAATATCGATTGCCGCGAAGCACCGCGAGTGTCGGAACCTTCGAATGTACAGCTCCAAACTGTACCACCTTCTCCGACTCCCAGCTCTACGGAAGACGTGTTGGAGATAATCAGGGACTTGCGTAAGCGCTTCGACTCGAATGGAACAAAGTGGTTTATCCTCCCAAGTATAAACCACAAATATTGACGCCATACGACGGGAAGGACTCTCCACGCCGTTATCTGACGTACTTCTAGCCTCAAACGGGACATCTCCCGAAGGAAGACGCGCTACTCACCAGCCTGTTTGTCAGGGCATTGAAAGGAGTGGCTTACGACGGGTACTGCAGTCTCCCTGACAACTCCATATCCTCCTTCGATGACTTGACGTACCTCTTCTTCGATCGTTTCTACGATGGAAGGAAAGCCATGACGATGGCGTCCCTTATAGAGGTACGTCAGAAGGAGAAGGAGACGGTTCGAGCATTCATCGAACGATTCCGACAAGCCTGCTTCAGACTGCCCCTGGACATGCCAGAACATGCACTCCTCTCCTCATGCTGCATGAACGTGCTTCCTGCGATCAAGCTCTGGCTCAACTCCACCCCCTCCTCCCGACTGGAGCTCATTGATTATTGAGGCTGAAGCAGCTGAAAAGAAGGCATGCAATGCTCGCCTTTTGGGAGTCAGTTTTTCTGCTTTCGAAGACAAAAAAAAATGGCCTGCTACCAACAACCCTGGACGTGAGACGAAGGGGAAGCAGGCGTTGACTGTCAATGCCTCGAAAGCGCACAAGCACATACTCAAAAGCCTATGCTTGCGCCGAGGCCAAAGGAGGTCTATTCTTTCAACGATGAAGACACCTTGCAACTCTTCGAGATGCTGAAGCAGGGTGATAAGATCAAATTGCCGGACCCGAAGCGTCCCAACGAGGTTGGGAGAGTTGACAATCCAAGGTACTGTCACTACCATCGGTTTGTCAGACATCTAACTCAGGTCTGCTACGTCCTCAAGAACTACATCCAGTACATGATCAATGCGAATATTATCACCGTCGACTATGAGAATAAAATAGTCTCGGCCAACCTGGTGTCGCTCCAATTCGGCACCTTGCCGCCAACCACAGCACAAGATGGCATCGTCTCCATCCCAAAGGCGACAATGGAGGTGGTCAACCTACCACCTACTCGTGACAACGTGAGTGGACTCATCCCACTCACCACATCTCGGGGAGAGATCTTATGGGTTCACCCCGATCTCGTCTCCGAAGTTACTCAACCGGGGGTACGCTCTGCCTCCAAAATTAAGGACAAGGAGATCAAATCTTGCCGCATGGTCTCTTCCTCTGCAGAAGAGGCACTTCCTATACAAACACGTTCACAGCAGAACGCCCAACCCGACGAAGCTGCTGTCGAGGTGGTGCCTCCCTGCACCGCCCCTGCTGTCCAGGAAGAGGGCCCATCCAGACCTCCAGCAACCAATAAACAGAAGCACGTAGAGGCCCATTTCGACAAGCCTTTGCGAAGAGAAAATATTTCGGGGCTAGCCAAGCCCCACAACTTCGACATACTGGCACAACTTGCCGGTACCCCCTGCCCGCCTATCTCTGTTTGAGCTTCTTCGTCTTTCCAAAGACACACGTGAAGCTCTCTATGAAGCCTTGAAGGATGCTGAGTCCTTCATCAGTCAGGTTAAGCAGCCTGAGGACCTCCCAACAACATGTGCATACTTCCATTGTGCAGATGAGGTCATCTCCAATATAACCTTCACCCAACAAGACATGCTGCTCAAGCACAACCGGCACAACAGGCAACTGTATTACACATGGTATGTGGGTTCCGTCAAGGTGAAGCGTATTCAGATTGATCCAGGGTCTTCCATCAGTATCATCCCTAGGACTCTGCTGTCAATACCGGGGATCCCGATGTACCGTCTGGCGCCTTCTAACACTACAATCAGCAGTTTCAATACTAGCAAAAGTGAACCGCTGGGCAAAATACGGCTGAAATGTCATATCGGTAACCTCCGAACCGAGGTGACTTGCTATATCGTGGACACCAACGTCAACTACAACTTCCTGATGGGTCTCCCGTGGCTGCATGAGTACATGGTGGTGCCATCTATACTCCACCAATGTATGAAGTACGTGTCCACCAACGACATCATCCGGACAGAGTTCGCGGACATTGACCCTTTCAAGGGGGTCGAAGCCTACTTCACCGATGCTAGCTTATATAAGTCGTTCGATGAAGGGGAAGCCAATGATGCTGATAACGAAGCAGAAATAGCGACAGAGCCGGACATGGAGCCAGAGATGATTCCTGACGCTCCTTTGAAAATTTGACTCAAAAGAAAACTGCCTCAGATGCTGCCTCCCATAGCAATCAAGCTACCTGGAAAAGCACCGACTTCTCTAGGTAGAACACCCACTGAAGCTCCCTTGAAGATACGGCTCAAGGGAAAACCACCTCAAACGTCGGCTCCCCTGGTGGCAAAACTACAGGGGAAGGCACCTGTCATCGAAGGAGCAGTCGAGGCACCCCTGAAGGTGCGTCTTAAAGGCAAGCCTCCACAATCATCCAAGCTGCAAGAGAAGGCCCACACAGCCCTCTCGGATCCCAAGGTCAAATCTGCGGTGGGCTCTCCCGATCCAGCCCCAGTGCTCACAGATGGAGAGTTACGAGAGTATATATCTGCTGATATAGATGCACCTTCTCTTGATAATGTAATACCGCGGGACAAAATCTCATATTTTATCAATAATAGAGTGTCTTTCAATTATTCTAGTCTTCCACATTGGAATGCCATGTATACACTAGATAATGCTCTACGATCGTTACAAACAGAAATAACGACCGTCAATCATGTAAATCGAGTAGTCCCGTCCCAAGGAGTCTGTTTTGTAGTCCTACCGCAGAATCGGGATGAAGAACCCATCATCTTCGGCAAAGTTGAGCGTCATCAAGACCTCCCGCCACTCGAGCCAGAACCAGATACCGACAGAATACAAGTCTATCGGTACACGGACAAGGCAAAGTACCTCATCCAAAAGATGGGTTACGATTTGAAAAGCAACAAAGGCCTGAACTACGGCAAGGGTCGACGCCTTCCTCTCCGGCTCCCAATGCCTAAAGGAAAGTCGCAGGACTACTATCATCGTACTCGACGGGGGGTAGGCTATGTCACGCCACCGGAAACTCCAGAGAGTTCGAAGGCAGAAGAAATGGAACACTTTCATTCGTCCGAACCATCAACTTGAGATTCCGATACCAGTATCGGCTCAGTCCTCAGGAAGGTGCTATCAGTCAACATGGCATCTGCACAATCTCAAGAGGATGAAGGCGATGACCAAATGCCAAAATTCTTTGAGGAAGAACCCTGGGCTCAACGCCTTGGGGCACAGTAGGAGTCTCGTTTTGAATTATGTGAACCCCCTACCGAAGACGAGGTCGAACAAGTTGACCTTAGGGATGGATCTCCTTCCAAATCCATCTTCATCAGCAAGAGTCTAAAGGGAGAAGACCAGGAGTCTTTGGTCCAATTGGCCAAAGAATATATCAACGTCTTCGCCTGGAGCTACGAAGATATGCCGGGACTTGATCCCCAGATCGCAATGCATAGACTTAACATCTTGCCTGATGCTAAGCCTGTAAAGCAACAGCAACGACATTTTTGTCCTGACATCATGAACGCTATCGATCAGGAGGTGGACAAACTCCTGAGCAGTGGGATCATCCGTGAAGAGTAACATCCGGATTGGGTGGCCAATGTCGTCCCTGTCACCAAGAAGAATGGAAAGATACGAGTCTGCATCGACTTCAGGGATCTCAATACTGCTTGCCCGAAGGATGAATTCATGCTCCTAATCACTGACGTGATGATCGACAATACATGTGGCTTTGAACGCATGTCTTTCATGGATGGGTACTCGAGCTACAACCAGATCAAAATGTTCCCCGATGACGCAAAACACACGTCATTCAGGACTCCGAAGGGGATTTTCTGCTACACAGTGATGCCCTTTGGCTTGAAAAACGTTGGGGCTACATACCAACGAGCTTTAAGTACCATCTTCCGTCAACATCTGTGTAAAACGGTTGAATGCTATGTTGATGATATCGCAGTCAAGAGACGTCTCAAAGGTGATCACCTACAAGACCTAAAGACAGTCTTCGATCTCATGCGAGCGCATCAACTCAAGATGAACACCGTTAAATCCTTCCTTGGGGTTTCTAGCGAAAAGTTCTTAGGCTTCATTACCACGGCGAAAGGCATTCATGTCGAACCCGAGAAAACTAAAGCCATCCTTGACATGGACCCTCCGAAGAACCTACGAGAACTTCGAGTCCTGCAGGGGCCTCTGGCATACATCCGAAGGTTTATAGCAAACCTTTCCGAAAAATGTCAACCTTTCACCCACCTCATGAAGAAGGGAGTCTCCTACGTCTGGACAGAAGAATGCCAGAAAGCTTTCGATGATATTAAAGCTTACTTGACGAGCCTGCCATTCCTGGTGGCACCCGTCGCAGGCAAACCATTTCTCCTCTACGTCCGTGCCATGGATCATTCCCTCGGCGCTTTGTTGGCTCAGAACAACGATGCAGGCTACAAGCAAGCTATCTACTACCTTAGTAGAATGATGATCGGGGCCGAACACCAGTACAACCCCGTTGAAAAGGAGTGTTTGGCTTTGGTATTCGCCATCCAGAAGACTCGCCATTATGTTTCAGGCCAGACAATTCATGTCATCTCCCGAGTCAATCTACTCAGGGTTCTCATGACGAAGCCGGGATCTTTGAACTCCCGACTAGCTACATGGGCAATCCAGTTGACGCCGTACAACATGGTGTTCGTTCCACAAAAAGTCGTCAAGGGTCAAACTCTAGCCGACTTTTTAGTCGCGCACCCCATCCCAGAGTCCTCCAGACTCTATGAAGACATCCCGAATGAGGTCCAAGAATCAAACGTCACCGAAAAAAACTCCGTCTGGCGGGTGTTTTTCGATGGCACTTCAAGAGTAGGCCCCAAAGGCCAAATTATCGTCGGAGTGGGAATAGTCTTAGTCTCCCCCGATCAGCTGGTCATCCAGCATTCTTACTCCCTTTCGAAGCCGTGCTCCAAAAATGTTGCCGAGTACAACACTCTCATCATGGGACTCCAGCTGGCGCAACAGCTGGGGGTGGATCATCTGGAAGCTAATGGCGACTCAAAACTCGTCGTTAACCAGATCCGAGGGCAGTACGAAGTTCGCCATGAAGATCTGGTTCCTTACCATGAAGTTGCATTGAATATTATTTCAACCTTTACTAAGTTCTTCATAGAACATGTACCTCGGCTACAAAACCTGGAGGCTGACGCTCTGGTTGGCCTCGCAGCTTCATTAGCAGCACCCCTTGGGACTCAACACTACGTCACGGTAGTAGGACGAGACTTGGTCTGTCCTAAGAACAACCTATGCTCACAAATGGCCCATGCCATGACGACAAGTACCGGTATTAATGTCCGAGACTGGAGGTTCCCGTTCATCGACTTCACGGTCTATATAATTCTCCCAGAAGACCCGAAAGAAGCCGTCTCGGTCAGAAGGCGTTTCCTTCGATTTTATTATGATACAGCTACTAAAATGCTGTACCGACGTTCCTACGATGGACTTCTCCTTCGATGTTTATCCAACGAAGAAGCAGCCGAAGCCCTTCGGAAAGCTCATGACGGGACTTGCGGGGCTCATCAACCTGGTCCTAAGTTGCAGGATCGACTGCGATGCATGGGTTACTACTGGCCAACCATGGCTACCGACGTCGTCGACTATGCTAAAATGTGCCATGCTTGCCAGCATCACGCCGACTTTATCCATACACCATCGGAACCACTACATCCTACGGTCGCCTCTTGGCCCTTTGAAGCTTGGGGCACGGACATTGTAGGACCTATCATCCCTCATTCATCGAGGGGATACCGCTTCATCCTAGCCATCACCGACTACTTCTCCAAATGGGCAGAAGCAGTTTCGCTGACGGAAGTAAAAAGCTCTAGGGTGATCAGCTTCATCAAGCATCATGTCATCTACCCTTTCGGGATACCCCGCAAGATTATCCACGACAATGGTCCTCAGTTCATCAGCCATGTTTTCAGCAGATTCTGTGACAAGAACCACATTCAGAACGTGGCATCAATCGCCTACAATTCGACAGCAAACGGATTGGCCGAGACTTTTAACAAGACTATCGTCAAGCTACTCAAAAAGGTCGTGTCATCGAACAAACGCGACTGGGACGAAAAGCTCGACGAATGTCTTTGGGCCTACCGTACAACGGTACGGACTCCGACGGGCAATACTCCATTCTTCTTACTCTACGGGAGCGAAGCAGTACTACCTCTCAAGATTCAGATACCTTCACTCCGTGTAGCAATCACAAACCAATTGACAGAAGAATACAACCAGCATCATCGTCTGCGAGAATTGGAAGCACTGGACGAAAAACGTCTCCTAGCTCAGCAGCGCATTAAACTTTATCAAGCCCGTATATCACAGGCTTTCAACAAAAAGGTCAAGCAGAGGACTTTCCAAGTAGGCGACCTGGTCCTGGCAGTCGGGAGGCCGATGGTGTTGACTCATAAAACACCAGAAAAGTTCGAGCCCAAGTGGGAGGGACCTTTCATCATAGAGACGGTATACTCAAACGGTGCTTACCGTCTCGCTCGACCGAACGGGGACTTGTTCATGATGTCCATCAACGGCAAGTTCCTAAAGAAGTACTACTCATGACATCTTTCAGACATATACTTCCATCTCTACCCAACAAGGGAGTCAGTGGACCTGGTCATCAGAGCTCACGTACATCTCTCCTTCACAAAAATTCTATGCTTTCGGAACCCAGTTGTTCTGTGGCATTCTATCCTCAGTAGAAGAACAACCACATCCACATTACCTCTGAGTTGCTCCTCTACGCCATGCAAAGCAGAATCTTACACTACATAAGATTATGCTACTTATCATGTTTACCACATCCACATTACCTCTAAGTAAACATCCCGTACAAACAACTCCCGTGTTGCCGTACATCGATCGTAGAACTTCCATGTCCATATTACCTCTGATTAGTTCCGCGTATCCCCCCAGAGTCACTCCTACCACGTCCATAACACCTATGAGTAGGAAGACTTCATCATTTGAACCCCATATTTGCTACGTCCACATTACCTCTGAGCAAACATGTCAGTTCTCTCAAACTTATTATCTGTACCTAAAAACCAAGGTGCGCAAAAGATAATAAGTCCACACAAATCACTAGTTCATGACAGCAAAAATGAACACACCATAAAATTCTTTATTTTTATTTAAAAGTAAAGGATTACATCCCCAGCAGAAGTTGCAAACTATAAAATAACAAAAAAAAAGATTACAATCCCTAAGCATCACTGGGATTGGTAGAAAGCCCTTCAATCCGATGCTTCAAGTCTTCCGCCCGAGTCTCTGCGGTCGCCAAGACCCGGCGTTCGGCTTCTTGACGCATCACATCTACAGCTTCAGGGGCAGAATCATTCTCATACTTCTCGTCTAGCTGTTGTCGCTGGTGGGTCAGAGAAAGAATCTGGCGGATAAAAGCTGCTTCCTCCTCCTTAGATGCTACATGTTCAGCCTGGACTCGCTCAGCATCTAACAAGAGTTGGGCTCGTTGGTCTTCAAGGAGGCAGATCTTGGCAATGACCTCCGTTATGCTAGTTTCCAACGAGGCCCGCAACTCTACATTTTCCTGCATGGATTGAGATAGCCTCTCCACCGCAGTCTCAGCTTCGGCCACCTCGCGGTCCCAGACAGCCACCGTGGCCTGATACGACGACTCGACTTCAGCTATCAATTTCTCCTTTTCTGCTTCCATCAGAGCAGAAAAGTCATTTCGCCGGATACTCTGAAGCTCGAAAAGAAGTTGGTCGAGCTCAGCCACCGACGCCTCCAGAATCTTGGCCATATGATCGTGGCCCTGGTGAGAACGTATCAGACCAATGGAAGGGAGCGCCATGGCTTTTGCCGTCACGAAACTCCCGTTCGCATTCAGCACCGTGGATACGCCTTTCTGCAATATCTTGTACACTGCTTCAACAACAAACTGTACAGCATCATAGCAGGAGTTGTAGGAGCTGCGGTAAGGGACGGCGGACCTGAAGAAGATCTACCGACTTCAATCTGTGAGGCTGAAACCTCGACATCAGCGGACTCTCCCTCGACGGGGACTTGAACTTCGTCACTAGCCCGAGGTGCCAAGAGGATAGAAGGAGCCGGATGGGGCATCGATATCGTCCTCCAAATAGAAGGAGCAACATAGGGTTCAACCAGCAAACCCTTACCCTTTTCAATTTCGGAGGGACCACCGACGTCTGGGGCTGTCTCCTCCATCTCCAAAACACTATCAGCAGGTCGCACAGGACCTTCCTCCTCCGGAGGAACAGTAAGATCAGCACCTGTTTCCTGACTTGGCTTCCCTGGAGTCAGGCTCGGCAGGCGAGTCTCGCCTCCCTCGTCAAATCCCTCTACGAAAATAGAATCGGCCAGTACCTCCTGGACGACAGCCAGCTCGGCTTCTACTGCTGGGTCCGGGGTAGGGCTCGGCAACGGTATGGCCGACCTCCCTTTATCATGACGAGGAGATAAATCACCCCTCCCCTCTGATACAACCGAGCATGTTACTCCTACTATAGGCTCAGGGACCTCTGGAAGAACGTCATCCGAAGGAGACGAACTCCATTCTTCTTCCTCATCTGGAAGCACAGCTTCTACTGGGACCTCGACACCAGAAGCCCCCACGGCAGCTTGTATCTACACAGAAGTCACATCATCCGGGTTCTCCTCCACGGGAGATAACACAATCGGCAGAATGCGCTCATCAGATGAGCCCGCCACCCACTTTGGTCTGCTAGCACCCGATTTCGGAGTTCGGGGTCTCCTTTTCAGCGGCTCCTACAAAAAGAAAGCATATGTCACAAACATAGTAGAACTAACCAGACTGATTCTGTTGACACCTCCGGTGACATTGCTTTCCTCTGCCTCTTCGGCGCAGAAGAACCGGCCTCTGTGCCGGCACGTCTCTTCGGGCGATCAGCCGAGGGCTCTGCCTGAGTACCCTCCGAGGATACGATAGGAGTATCTCGATAACCAACCTCTGGCGGGCGGTACGATCGAGCCTTCGCCAACATATTCCCAGTTGCCTCCAATTGGGTGCCGACAATGAAACTGGTCTCCCTATCATATCCAGGGGATACGGTGTTCATCGCACAATAAAATTTGGCGGCTGAGAAAAGAATCGGCGGCTGCAAATTTGGAACTGGCATGGTAAAGCGAGCTCCGGTACATCCGACATTGTAGTAATGCCAAGCTCGTGCCCCGTCCAGCAGACTCCCAATATACCCTAGGCTGGTACTGGAGTTCTCCAACATCAACTGGGCATAGCCGAATTGACGTGCAAAACGGCTCGGCAAGTATGGTTCCATGTAACAATAGTTTTTATTCTTGTACACCAAATGGGATGGTCGGATGCTTTGCAACCAACGGAATCCCCACGGAGACAGAGTTGTTGCATCTTCACCCGAATCAGCTAAATCTTTATTTGCTTCGAAGCCGGTAAAAATGGGACCAACTTTAGTGATCTTCCATCCCTGAAGGTAGGACAAAACCCTTCTAAAAACAGGAACTCCCATATGCAGCCATTTCCTCTGGTAGAAGCGGCGAAGGAATGCGTCTCCGGCTACGTGGTCTTCATCCTGGCCCGGACTCATCACGTTGGGATGGTGCAAAATCAACCACCCCATCAGATAGTAAAACGACAGTTCGGTACGAGGAAAGTTGTCGTTCTTACCTCGTTCATGAACAACATCACCTGCGAATTCTCGTAGACCTCGCAGCAGGTTGCATACCATCGCGGGGAGTAGAGCCAAGGGGTGGCCAAAAACCAACTTCACAGCTGGCAGGATCAGGTTCCGGGTCACCCTCTCCACAGAGCCTGACCCGCCTGAAAAGACGTGATCCCGGAGCCAGATCATCAGATAAGCGGCCAACACTGCTTTGGACGACATCCGATGAGTGAGGTGCCAAAAACAGCTATAGGAGCGCTCGTCCGATTCCTGGTCCGCATTTTCCTGGGGACTCTTCTCATTTAGTCTGCTCATTTCAGAGAGCACCTTAGTACTGGAAATGTCACGCCCCGCTCCCAAAATAAGGCGAGCCGAGTACGTAACAACATCCCCGGGCTACGCGACATATGAATACTCCAGTACCCATATTCGCGATTGTCGCCCGTAGGGTTCTAGGATAGGTTGATCACAGGTCACATGATGCATAAAAATATAAATGACAGTTTGATTAAAGGATATTCTAAACTATAAATAGAAATTTTATTATTCTACCCGATTACAACCATTAACCCAATACATATATTACATTACCAGCTACAAAGTTTTACTAGTTGATACCAAGTCAACCTCCTCTTTGTCTCATTCATAAAGCTTCTCTTCAGTGTGCATTTGCATTATCTCCTGACCTTCATCAAACCTATTGAACAAAACTAGGTCGTCAATACGACGAGCAAGCCCTCAGTCAAAGAAGTAAAGTAGGTAAGGTAAGATGATAAAATTATCGAAATTGAACTGAAGGAAGGGATAATTTAAAAGGTATATTCACTGGTAAAATTTCTTATCGTATTAACATCTTTTCCTAAAAGAATATAAGTGTGTCAGGTATAAATGTGTAAGCAATCAAACAAATCTTGTATAAAAAATGCAATATTTAGAGAAACACTTCTGGATCACACAACTTCTATTTTCTCAACAATAATTCCATTTACCCGGGATCAGGTTTATACTTAATGGACGGTGCTTAGATTTATCCGTCCCATTAGTATCAGGATCACATACTGATGTGATATAATCAGGATAACACATGAATGGTTTTCTGAGTTATCGGAATCAAGTGTTATAACAATTGTCGTATGACTTGAAATTTTTCAAGAATATCGGAGCAGGCTACATTGGATATTACAGGACCGAATTCGGGGATTCGAAATCCAATGGAAAACAGAAAACAGGAAACAGGAAAGTGAGCTAAGCCTCACCCCGACAGACCCGTATGGCCATACGAGTGCCGGTAACAGGAACTGATCAGTTTTGTATAATATAATATTGCAAAGATTTCGAAGGTGTGATCCAAAGTTTTCTCTCCCATCCCAAATACAATTCTTACCAAAATGTAACTTAGTTAAAGTACATTTCAATTTTGTATCTCGTTTTTCGTGTGATAGAGAACACACATTAAACGAGAATAAAGTTAAGCAGGAGATTCCGTCTTAGCGAAAATAAAATGTCAAACTAGAATTTGTGCGCCTAAGGCAACACTTTCAAGGATTTCAGGGTCATATTTATATTAGAAAATTTGATAAAGTTTTGATATTAGGGTTTAACCATTTCGACTTTCCAAAATGGCTAACTCTTGGATTTCTCAAAAATTTCGGCAGAATCTCCTTTGTATTTTGGAGCCCGAAATTTTTACAATAGACAATAAAACATATAATCATGGGTTCGCCGACCCCTTCGGTGGAGCAACCTTCAACACCGGAACCATGCAAATATATATCGGGCTCGCCGACCCCTTCGGTGGAGCAACTCTCTACACCGGTAACCACGCAGTTATATATATATATATATATATATATATATATATATATATATATATATATATATATATATATATTTTTTTTTATATATAAATGTAGTTAATTGAAAACTTTTTACCTTAGCAAGCATTCTAGCAAGTAAACCTAATTGCCTCGGGTACTTTGCTAAAGGCTATCCAATATCAAAACAAAATTGTTAGTAGCATAATGATGTCACATTTTACTCTTAAAATATTCATTAATTCTTATAACCTTGTCATAGTAGCATGATACTAATTATATTTTAAATTACTTATAATTATAGTTTTGGTTTGTTAAGAATGTCAATGGAAGTTTAAAAGTTGAAACAAACATATGTAAGATTACCTTAACATGTAGGTACCCATACATATCAATATTAACTAGATTATCATGCCAAACTATCTTAAATTGGTATCTTTTAAAGTATGGACAGAAATGGTATTTTTGATAAAGCAAAAATTATATATATATATATTTTTTTCATTTATATATTTAAAGCGAATCTAATGTGGACATATATACTAAAGATGTATTCATAGGTAAATTTTGAATCTTAAACAAGTATAAGACTATGCCCAAAAGTGATACCAATTGTTAATTTAAATATTCAAGATAATATAGCTCATGTGTTATGTCTATTATGATATATTTTTATACATATGTATAGATGTCCATATATGTATAAAGCTTATAGTTTGTGTCCATACATCTACGTATACTTATATACATATTCTCACAAAACATAAGTTGATGTGTCCATTATTTGTATTCTTCACATTTTGCCCGTGTCGTAATTTAAAGGTTGAGCATCCTAAATTGAACCAAGGTTTGCAAAGAGTATAATTTCTTGTTTCCGTGTCCAAACAATGTATCATAATATAAGTGAATATATTTATACTAGCATGTTGTAATACACATATTTACATTCACGTATATATATATCAAGGATCATTAATATATAACAAAAATAAATTTTGGAATGTCTATTCAAGATGTATTCAACACTTGTGTCCAAGCATAATGTGTCCACATGTTGTTGTGTCCAATTTTCATATTCATTTAAGTATTTTATTGGTGTTGTGTCCATAAGTAGGTTTCTTTCAAATTTTAAAAGTCTATATCCATATTACATCCTTACGAAGTTGGATTTGTCACGAATTTATTTAAATTCCAGAAATATAACTAACCCATATTAATTCAAGAAGAATTTAGAAAATTAATTTCGAACAATTATCAAGAAGAAGAGGGAAAGAAAGAAGATGAGGACTTGCCTTGGGAAAAATTGATTTGAAATTGGAACTAGGGTTTGAGCCTTCTTCTTCTTCTTCTTCCAATTTCTCCTTCTTCTTCCTCCAACAAATTCTTCTTCTCCTTCATCTTCTTCCTTCTTTCTTTCTTCCTTTTTTTTTTTGAAGAAAGGGGTTAGGGCTTTGGTCATGGAGATGATGATGAGGATGAAGAGGATGATGGTGATGGTGATGGGGATGCGGCCACGAGGGGAGGCCGGCCGGCCAGGAGCAGCCGGCGGTGGGTGGCCGGCCGGTCGACGGGCGCGCGCGCGGCGGGCGGCGTGCGACGGGCGACGGGCGGCGTGGCCGACGGCGGCAGCGGGTCCGGGCGGAGGCGACGGTAGCACAGCAGTAGCAGTAGCAGGTGGAGATGGAGAGAGGAGTGGAATGGAGTGGTGGTGTGAGGAATGGGTTTTGTAAAGAAGAAGAATGAGGAATACATATAAAAAAGAAAGAGGGGGTGTGAGGTGGCATCTTATTCTTCATGTTTCAACACATGGCATGACACATGTCATTACCATGTCATCTCACTCTCATATGGTGACACCTACAAATGAGTAGGTAATTGTTAATTTTTGCAATTTGCAAAATTATCTAGGGGTCCATATGTAAATCTTAACAAAATTATTTATTACCTTGTCATTCATTATTATTTGATAAAATTAAATGGTAATAAATTAAAAAATTATATAGAGCATAACATTTAATTAGATGAAAATAGAATAAAATAATAATACATTAATTATTGAAAAGCAGCTATGACAGGAAAGAGCTGGCGGAGTCGTGAACTGAGAGGGATTCTCCTTGTCTTGCTCAAAGACGTAATCCCTCCAAGCAGTCACGTGGGGCTGCGCCCCGCCCTTATCCTTCTTCTGCATATAATAATGGTGACTTGCCACTTCTTTGAAGACAGCCATCATCTGCTCTTCTTTGTCCCCTAGGACTTGGAACTCCTCGTTAGTCGGGAAGTACTCCTCATAGGGCTCTGATCCCCAAGGAAGCTTGGACACTTCATACATTTCATGAAGTACAAGTCCTAGTTCCCCCACCGGAGTGAAGAAGGTCCCGGTCTGGGTATTAAACATCTCCAGGAGTACAAGGAACATGTGCCTGTTGATATCGACACCCGCCTGGGTAGCATGGATAGCGACAGTCAGCCCAATCTCCCTAAGCTCGGTTCGAAACTTCGTCAGAACCCAGAGTGTCATCTTGTCCCACTTGGATATATAATGACACCAACCCTCTACTCGAAATTCATCGTTCGGGTACGATCTTTTCGATGACAGCATACAATTAACGAAAGTCGAAGCACCAAAAGCGAAAGTGTCGACAGGGACGTCACTATAAATACTCCCTGGACGCAGAGTTCGTCAGGTAAAAGAAGACCCAGTCCACGAGGCGGCCAAAGTATCCCTCTGGTTCGAGGTAGCATCGATCCTGATGGTGCCCGCCTCCGCTCCCCCCTGAGACGGGGTTAACTCCCATGACATCCTCCTCTTGGAAGCAAGATGACAGAAAGCCGTCAAAGACCAGTGACGCTCGAGCTGCTTCATGAACATGTGCACCCCCTTAGCTGAGAAGAACCAATCTTCCTTGATCCTCAACACCTTCGCTTCAGTAAAAGTGAGGCGATCCCCGCAAAGGAACTCAGGCTTCAGAAAAGTCTCATTACCAGGAACGGCAGATTGCAAAGTACCACGCTCCATCATCCGTTGGAGGAACACATATTGTTGCTCCCCGATTTGGGTCATTCTCTCGGGAGCCTGATCCAGCATGATGGCAGCTTAGGCAGGGTTTATCACCTCCTCGTTATATTCAACTCTCATCTGGCAAAGAGCAGCGTCCAGAAGTACTTCGTTCAAAAGCGGGACGGTCATCGAAACTGACGGTCAGGGAAAGATGATAAAAACTCAGATATGTTAAAACAACAAAAAAATATATATCTGAGCCGAGTTCTCATCAAAAGTGCACACACTGAACCCAAGCTCAGGCATATCTGAAAGGAAGCTTCAGCACATCATCAGGACTCGAAGTCCATGTGCGTCAGCAAAGAAGCTTCAGCGCATCATCAGGACTCGAAGTCCACGCACGTCGGCAAGAAGCTTCAGCGCATCATCAGGACTCGAAGTCCATGCGCGTCGGAAAGAAGCTTCAGCACATCATCAGGACTCGAGGTCTATGCGCGTCAGCGTATGTGAGTTCTAAAACGATTTTTTGTTCCTCAAAAATACAAAAGGTACGACAAGGATGACAAACCCACCAATCATCGCCGGCCGAACGTCGACGGGCGTCCTAGGGACAGCATCAACACCGGTCTCTGTAGACTCTTTTCCTTTGCCTCGCCCTCGGCCAGCACTACCGCGAGGAGTCTTGGGAGCCATTTTGTAAAAAGAAGTTAGGGTTTTGGAAGAAGAACTCTAAAAGAAGAAGAAAGCAAAGAGAGAAAGAACTCTCTCTCTCTCTCTATCAGACGCCTATTTATAGGCTTGGTCACACGCGTGAACCGATGAAGGGTGACGTCAGCCGCCGCCTGGGGTTCTACAAAGTGATAACAGTAGATATACAAAAAGATCATCATTAATCCTTTGTTTATTACGAAGCGTTATTATTTGCATTTAAAACTGAAGAGGAGTATGTGCCTCATCACTGATGCGTGGAGCAATCATGCGCCCCGAACAGTTATGTACCCCATTGAAGTCAACACCATGCTTCTTATTTTAAAGTATTCCAAAACTTGACGAAATGTTTTGAAAACTTTGAAGGGGGTCTTGTAGAAGCATAGAATTTCAAGCACATCTATAGGCCAGAATTTCTATGCGCTTAACACTACATGTGCCAGGGAGCTCTAACGAAGTACTTGGTACAGCAAAGAACAGCAAAAGTATAGACATCAAAAGAAGATTTTTATTCTATATAAAAGTCTATTACATGTCTAAAAAAAGCTTTACAAAGGAGAATTTCTACAAAAAGAAAGATCCTAAGACTACAGCCAGGCGCAGCAAACTGCCATATGCCACATGCCAGCGCATCATCAGTCAGGCGCGTCTCTTCAGCGTCTCAGTCAGGTGCGTCTCTTTCAGCATCTCAGTCAGGGGCGTCTCTTCAGCGTCTCAGTTAGGCGCATCACTCAGCATATGCGCTCTACTTCGACCCGATCAAGTGCTGCGGCTAAAGGAGCAGCTTTGAGCAGAACCAGAGTGGGCAGCCAACCCCACTCTAGCTGGAGGAAGAGCTCTCCAAAGCCCAAGGAAGAGGAGCGTACCATAATTCTGATCTGCAGCTCTTCCGACATAACGGAGACGGAGCTCGAGCATCCCGATCTTTGGATACAACAGGTACCTTCGGCCTGCCTCAGAACCCTGCGATTCTGACTTTTGGATGTAACAGTCACCTTCAAGTGCATGAACGAAGACAACTCGTCGCATCTTCACCCTCGGGAGCATCTTGTCAACAGAATTTACTCGAGCAAATAAGTTTATTCGGGAAGATGTGAGAGAACGATAAGCAAACTCTCTCCTTGCTGCTATTTATAGGCCAGGCAAATCAAACCCATGCGCCAAGTGGCGGGCTCTCCGAATCCCATGCAATGAATTTGCATTTATGGTGATGAACCTGACTCCTTGAATTCAGCCAAGTCAAAACGGCTATTTAAAGTACTTGAAGAACTCAACAGTTGGACCAGTAAAGACGCGTCATACAAACGGATGCGTCGGTCAGATACCGTGTATCGTACAAACGCACCCGTCAGTACCAAGTGCTCAGTATGGATGCGCTCAATAAAGAACATATCCATGCGTCCTAATCAACATCGACCCATGCGCCCAGTGCGGTACAAATCGACGCATCACCCCACCAAGTAATTAATGCCAAAGTGACAGAGTTGGCAGCACGTCCCCCGACGACTGAACAGTTGGCAGCATTTACAGAGAACGAAGCGCCGCCGACGTCAGCATCATCATTACAGTCCCATGGCGGTTACAAGCCATATAGCCGATCGACCATTCGCATGCGCCACCGTAGTCATGCGCCCGAAGACTCGCATACGTCTCAAAAGTCGTACGCTCAGACCGGTTTGTGACTCCTGAAGGTCACAAGCCAAAGTCTTCTCATGCGCCCAATCCCAGGTGCATCCTGTCAGATCGCTCTCCACCAAATCTGAGATCTTTGAGCTACGGACAAGCGCCACGTGTCCTTTGACTCAGTTCAGCCTATGAAGGGGTGCTAACCACCCAAGATCTTAGCAACCGAAAGATTCTCTCCACTGCCACGTGCCAGCCACAAATGCAGCATGAAGGATTCAACCCACAAATCATGGCGCATCATCCATTCGCCCTTCTTCCGTCAGCATCAGCCACGTGGCATCCCTACGTACAGGCGCATCCTACATGTGCACGCATGAACAGCCCAACCTGCTGCTTATAAATAGAGGGATCATTTCCTTCTCACACACACACAGACAGACATACAGAGATGCACAGTCAAAGACAGAGGTAACCAGAGCATCAGAGTTATCACCCACAGAGATCGGAAGAGACACTCAACTTCTTCTTCCCCTCCGCAAGCTCCGACATCCAGAGCAATCCAGACCTTCAGAGAACCGAAAACCGTCGTCAGATCGTCAATGGAGTCAATGCATTACCACTCGCTCCATCGACACAGGACCCAGATAAAAACAAAAGTGTACTCCTAGGACTACATCGAAGCCCTATATTGTAAAATTGTTCTGTTTGTAATTGAAATTGCAATCAAAAGATTTTAATAGCAAACAATATGGTGCCACCCCACTGTAGCATGTAGTACTATGCTCATTTGTAGTGATGTGCTACCCGTGCTTCTTGTAAAGCACGTCGGACATCCCAAATGTCCAAGAACTCATTAAGGCTTCCATGCCATCCTCTCATAGGACTTTGTTCTATACAAATAACGAACTGTAGACAACAATGGTTCTGGGTCCGTAACCCTATATTTCTGAAGGATTACCCACTGTTAACAGTAGTTCTGGGTCAGTGACCCCATAATTCCTAAAGATTTACCCACTGTTCCTGATATTCTTCCAATCAATAATCCTTCTTTGAACTAAAAGCTAGATGTCTAGTAGATTTCTTTTTGAACTAATAGCATAAAACTTTATAGTAGAATTACAAAGACACAATATCAGAGTGTCTTCAAGCCTATTTTATATGTTGTGTCTTCAACCAGTTGGCGTTGAGACCTTTGGTGAACGGATTCGTAGATTCTCCTGGCTTTAAACATCCACCACGGCAATGACTCATATTTTAATAAGATCATTCACCGACCTGTGCCTTAATCGCACAGTCATCTTTTTGCCATTGAAGATGTCATTTGATACCACCACTGCAGTCATCTAGTTGTCGCAGTAAATCGACACTGCCGAAATCTGTGCACCAACCATAGGAAGATCATACATGAGCTCCCGAAGCCATTCTGCTTCATCTGTTACAGCTGCTAGTGCATAAAACTCAGACTCCATGGACGAGTGTAAGAGCATAGTCTGTTTCTTCGACTTCCACGATATAGCAGCTCCATCTATTGAGAATACATATCCTCGTATGGACCTTTCACTTTCTTCTTCTGAGCACCAGCTTGCACCACTGAAGCCTTCTACTACTGTTAGATCTCTGCAGTAGTACAGTGCATACTTCTGAATCCTTTTGAGGTATCTTATAACCCTCTTCACAGCTTTCCAGTGCTCCATTCCTGGATTGCTCGTGAACCGACTCAACATCCCCACGACAAAAGCTATGTCAGGCCTTGTGGCAGTAGTCGCATACATCAAACTTCTGATGACGCTTGAATACTCTAATTATCTGACGCTTTTCCTTAGATTTGGCTTCAGCTTCTTGTCACACCTATACGACATATCTATATCTGGAAAATCCTGATATCCATAGCATGTGAGTATCTTCTCAATGTAATAAGACTGTGACAATGCCACTCCAGTTTTTGTCTGGATGATCTTTATCCCTATGATAATATCAGCTTCTCCTAAGTCCTTCATGCTGAACTTAGACGAGAGGAACTTCTTTGTCTCAGCGACACTTTCTAGATCTGTACCCAAGATTAGCATGTCATCCACGTATAGACAAACGACAACTCCTCTCCCGTCGATAAACTTTGTGTACACACACTTGTCTGTTTCGCTGATCCTGTAGCCGTTTGATCTTATGACTTTATCAAACTTCTCATGCCACATCTTAGAAGCTTATTTCAGACCATACAGAGATTTTATCAACTTATATACTTTGTCTCTGAGGCCTTGATGACGAATCCTTTTGGCTACTGCATGTAAATCTCTTCGGTCAACTCACTATTCAGGAAAGCAATTTTAACATCCATCTGATGAATAACTAGTTTTTAAATTGTACTTAGAGCAATCAACATCCTGATGGCCATCATCCGTGCTACTGGAACATATATGTCAAAATAATCGATCCCCTGCTTTTAAGAAAATCCCTTGGCTACCAACCTAGCCTTGAACTTGTCAACAGTTCCATCGGCTTCATCTTCTTCTTAAAGATCCATTTAAATTCGATTGGTTTTGCTCCTTCAAGCATATCGACCAACACCAACGTGTTGTTGGAGGTTATCGAACCATACTCATCATTAATAGCCTCCTTCCAGAGGATATCGTCTCTGGTCTTCATCGCCTCATCATAGATAAGCGGATCTGCTTCCACATAATAGGTGACAAAATTCTCTCCGAATTCCTTCTGTCTTCTCACTCGTTTAGACACAGGTTCTGTGAGTTCTGGTTCAACAGTTGTTCTTGCAACAACAACTTCTTCTTGGACTACATCTTTGTAAGAAGCTTCAGCCTCCTGCTCACACTATTCTCTGGAATATCCGCGAGAACAATATTCTTGTGCCTTGTAAATTTATCTTCAAAGAATTCTGCTTCGCGAGACTCAATGATATGATTAGATTCAATATCAAGAAACCTCCGAGCATCACTCTTATCGGCATAACCCATGAAGATTGTCTTCGTAGTCCTTGTACCTAGCTTCTGAATCTTCAAATTCGGAAGCTTCACATATGCCAGACACCCCCACACTCGAATAACATCCAAGTTGGGTCTAACCTTAAACCAGAGTTCATGAGGAGTGACATCAGATGTTACATACGGTACTATATTTAGAATAAAAGTAGTCGTAAGAACTGTTTCGCCCCAAAAGCAATTGGAAGACCCGCAGTCAACAACATTGAGTTCAACATCTCTGTTAACGTTTTGTTCTTCCTTTCTGCAACGCCATTTGATTGAGGGAAGTACGGAGCAGTCGTCTCATTGACAATTTTATGTTCTCTGCAGAACGATACGAATTCATGAGACCTATACTCTCCGCTTCGATCACTTCTGAGTCTCTTAAGTTGTTGTTCGGTTTGACGTTCGGCTTCAGCCTTGAAGTCCTTAAATTTCTAAAATGCTTCATCTTTAGACTTGAGTAGATAAATGAAAGCGTAGTTTAAGAAATCATCGATGACAGTAATGAAATACTTTATCCCGACCTTTATGGAGAACTGTTTGAAGTCACATATATCTGAGTGTACCAACTCCAGAAGATCTGTACTTCGGTTTACCCGTTTGAACGGTTTTTTGATAATCTTCTTCTGCGCACAGACCTCACACTTCTCCAACTCCTTACCCCTATATTTGGAGATAAGCCCTAGACTAGACATCTTGTTTATTATTTTACAATAAATATGTCATAGCCTATTATACCACAACTCAAGAGAATAATCAGAAATAGAGGCTGCATTTATCATCTCAATATGAGTTACAAGTTGAAGTTTTGTCATGCCCCAGAACCAGAATACCGGAGAGCGGGGGCAGACGTAGCCAGTTACGCAATCCCAAAGTACGTTAATACTCTGAAATCACGTATAAGCTGTCAAGACATGGGGGTTACTCTACAAGCCATCAGTCAATCCTATGGTTTAAGAATCCTAGGTATCTCAATCACAGGCAATTAGACAAGAGCAAGGAGTACGATCATTATACATACAATAGTAAGGCGTCTCGAACCATATATACATGACTGATCATGAAGCCAGTACCACAGAACTGAGGACTAGCTAGAGTATTAGTCGTACATGATAAGGACTAGCTATAGTCTAGAATACGCATATCATGTTTATGCCCGTAGGCTACAATATCAAGGAAAATACCAAAACACGAGCTAAACACGTGCTCGGGGCTAAACGTTACAAGAGGAGAATTTACATATCAGTGGAAGAATAAAAAAAGAAACCCACTGAGGCACTCTGGTGCTCCGGCTGGTCACCGTCGAGTAGATAGTGCGGTAGATCCTTCGGGCTCTTCTATTAGAACCTGGCCATGCAAAACCAGTGGGGTCAGACCCCAAATAGCAAGTACCACAAAGGAGGCCGAACTATGAACTTAAAACCAGCAATCATAGGCAATCAACAGGAAGAGAAAGCAATAAGTAAAGAAGGATCGAGATTCGTGCGGTACCAATGTACTTATCCCGAACATAGGAAGACAGTAAGTAAATCATCATTTAACATAAAGTAAACTGGAGAACATGTTAAATAAATAGAGCCAGGCAATATACGAAGAGAAGACGAAGGCACTGTTCCGGAAGCCAGGTTACAACCCTTAAACCAAACAAGGACCGGGATTGTAACCCTTCGCATGAACGGAACTTGGTCTCTGATCATTTATTGCTAGAGGTGACAATCATTAAGTGACAATCATAGAGTGACAATACAGAGTATAATACATTAGTGTGACCATCATTGCAATCATTATCCTGGAACAATTAGGAACTGGATCTAGACAAGACTTAGACTGGAAAGGTGATATACGATGGGATAACCATGGGACCATTCCGATAACCAGGTTACAACCCGTAAACCAAACAAGGACCAGGATTGTAACCCTTCGTCTGAACAGAACTTGGTTTCTCCCACCATTTATCGGCAAGATAAAATAAGAAATCAGGACATGTAACAATCATGTACAAGATCAAGACAAGACTAGACAGACTGAACTCCATCCAACATTCACGGCCAAGTAATAAGTACGGCTTGATACTTTAAATAAGTAGGGTTATCACAGGCCTAGTTACTAGCAAGATGCAATGAGAATTCTAAGTCCGGTTACCTGTTTGTTACTACCTGAGTGATCCCAGCAAGAAAAGGAAAATATAGCATGATATAGCAGACACACTGTAGTAAGATACATGTGTCCTAAGGTACTACACTCGACGGCGGGCTGGAAGTGCACTCATCTCGACGGATAGTAACAAATCCCATGTAAATATATATAAGGCCGGGACCAAAGGGGCAACAGGTAACTGGGAAATTCTCCATGAACTATTTGATCAATCTAGTCATTAACCTAGCCAGATTCAGTATGAATCCCTGACCGTGGTACTCAGGGATCATGCCCTAGACATGATGCAAGACACAACCGGACTAGTAGTTTATACAAGCACAATCATCCACGGTGTCCAGGCCAATGAATTGATTTGTCAAGAGTGCGCCACGACGGGCCACTATCATTATCATTATTACTTATCAAGAGTGCGCCACAACGGGCCACTATCAAGTATTGTCAGGATACTTGTCAAGAGTGCACCATACGGGTCACTGTCGTGTCATGTATAGCAGGTCAAGTTATCATGTCAAGAGTGCACCACGGCGGGCCACTATCAAGCATGTCAGTTCTTGGTCACACCATGCCAGGTACAATTGTCATTTCAATTATGTCAATCAATCGGGATTACCAAGTTCGGGACAAAAGGCGTAAGGATATAAAATGGGCGTAAAAATATACAATAGGGTAAGGTGTACGCTATAGGAACTCAAGTTACACAGGGCGTTACAAGTACGAGTTAATAACGACCATTAAATAATAAAATACAAGCCAGGGAAAGAGCCATGCGGCTCGAGCATAGGCGGCCAAGAATGATCTCATACGGCCGAGGAGGGAGCAGCCCATGCGGCTGGAGGGGACTCGGGTTTAAGCGAATGCATGCGGCTTAGGGGAGTTCAGGGTCATGCAGCGGAGTATCATACGGCCAGAGGGAAGTAAGCTTCATGCGGCTGGCGGGATCAAGTTCCATGCGGCCAGGGAAGGGTGGGGGCACGCGGTCATGAGTTCAAAAGTTTATGCGGCTAGAGAAAGAAATTTATGCGGGTCGGGAAAATTAAGAGCCCATGCGGCTCGGAACTGGAACAGCTCATGCGGCTGGAGGGGCAGTAAAGTATATGCGGCCAGCGGTGGACAGGTCTCATGCGGCTGAAGGGGATGAGCCCTCATGCGGCTCGGAAATGAGTTGGACCCCATGCGGCCAGAGTAGACTGGAGGCTCATGCGGCCAGAGAATGACTCAGGCGTCTGCGGCTCGAATGGTGCATGCGGCTGGATAACACTTGCTACATGAACTAGTCATGCGGTCAAGTCAAGCACTGTTCTTTTTCTTCAAATTTTCGAGAAGAAGAACACCATGAAGCCAAGCTTCCAAGCTCCATAAAACCCTCATCCCAAGTCCAAATCTAAACTTCCATAGGTCAAAATAGGGTAGAACGAAATTCTCTACAACATGGAACCATCAGTTGATAAAAATATGCAAGTTTGACAGATCAAAACCCATAAAAACCGAAAATACCACAAGGCTAGATCTACCACAATCCATTCGGTAAAATCAAAAACTCCAAGTTCTAAACATGCTTAGAATTTAACAATAAAGAGAATGGAACAAACGAAATTAAAATCGTTCAACATTCGGCAAGGTGTACTTGCCTCTCTCTAATGGCTAGGGTTTGGTGGAAAAGAAATGAATGATGGTGAATGAGGAGGGAGAGAGAAAAAATAGCTTATATAACAAGCTCAAGTGATCTCCACCATTCATTCCTCTCCACTCAATCTAAACCATACACCTCATCTCATAAAGAACCAAACTAAACCAAACCAAGTCAAAGTGGAACCGAACCAAATAAAACCAAATCTAAGTTAAACCAAGTCATGTAATCCCATACTTAGAAAATTTTAAAATATCACGCAAATCGATAAATACGAAATACGGCTCAAATAAATACGTATCCGTATAAAATACCGATACAGTGAGACGGGTCTCACAAGTTTGAACATCCATTCAGTACAATAATCCTTTTCGAAGTATGTTCCTTTATAAGACAACCACCTGACCAGCGTTAATGTACATCCTCAAGCCTGCCTTGCAGAGCAGACTTTCTGAGACCAGGTTTTTGGCTATAGCTGGTACATGCTTCATATCCTGAAGTGTCAGCAACTTCTCTGAAGTCAGTCGCAGTACCACCGTTTCGATCCCCTTCACTTCAACTCGTATATGGTTCGCCACCATAACCTTCTCATATGTAGGCTTGTATGTGGTGAACCACTCCTTCTTTGACCAAATATGGCATGATGCCCCAGTGTCTATCCACCAATCTGTGCTAATACTGGCTGATTTAACCTGCGCAATCATAACAATAAAGTTAGCCTCACATTGCTCTTTTTGTTTGGATTTTTTTTTGCAGTCTTTCCTCCAGTGGCCTTTCTTTCCACAGTTGAAACAAGTCCCAGGTGCTTTGGACTTTGGCTTGAACTGAGCCGACTTTACTTTCAGTTGGTGACCGTCCCTCTTTTTATTGTAAGGAGCCTTTTGCCTCCTTCTGGAGTCTGCAACCTGTACCAGATTGGCCTCAGTCATCTGTTTGGACAAGATTTCCACTTTGATTTGAGCCCCCGGCTCGTTTTCAACATGAATCAGTGCAAGAGGCGTTTAAGATCTACCTCCATCTTCTTGCGGTGCATGTCCGCGATGAAATTGCTCTACCCAGGTGGGAGCTTTGCGACAATACCACCGACGACGAAAGCATCGACCAAGGGCATGCCGTCATCCTCAAGTTTCTGACGTAACTTAAAAAATTCTTTGACTTGAGGCAACATCGTCTTGTCGTCCTCAAATTGTATCTTCCAGACCTTTTCGGTCACGTAGATCTTGTTCCTGTTCTCATCTGTCTTGTAGAGATTCTCTACAAACTCCCAGACATCCTTAGCATGGATCGTCTTTTGTATGACTCTGTCAGAGGGTCCTCCATAGAGTTTAAGATAAGCAACTTGCAAAGGTTGTTATCTCTCCTTCACTTGGATTGCAGAGCAGTGGCCTCAGCGACCCTTCGAGCATTTTTACCTTCTGGAATTAAAGGCTCAGGATCTGTCAACACATAGTCAACGCTCATGAGTTGAAGATTAAGGCTGACCTTTTCTTCCAGACGTTTGTAATGCTCCCTATCAAAGTTCTCAAGTTTGTTAAAACTTGTGTCGAGAAGGTTTGTGTCATGACCCGCACCCTAAGTAGGGGCACGAGCACGTGGGTACGTCTAGCCTACACCGCAGAATCGGCGGTAGAATGCTGTATAGATTGTCTATAACATACAACATCTAGACACAATATAAAGGTACCTGTCATCTCCGCACGGAGGTATATAATGTCACAACTTAATCACAAGACATCTAAGGAAGATAGCACGAAATATAAAAATATGATAGAAGGAAATAACTGGAAATAAGTACGAGATCCCTAACACAAGTTTAGAGATATAGACACATAACAGAAACCCAAAATAATATAGATACTACAGTCTGAAGTACCAGCTGGATCGCAGTCCAGGCAAGCCTATCTAACTAGTCTAAGCAGGCAGTGCGTCCTCTAAGGGCACTGGCTCCACAGGTGCATCCAAGTCATACTCGCCGTCTATGCCATAGCCATAGAAGGTCGAGCAATCGACCTCTAAATCATCTGTAAACATCAACGGTTATCCTGTCAGAATATGAGCAAGTACAAACACTAACAGCAGTTCTATGTGAATTGACATATTCCATAAGAGACAATTATAATGAAGTACAAAACAAATATCAAAACAGAAAATGTAACTGGATATGTGAAACATGATATCATGTCATGGTAATAATATAGGAATGTAGAACAGAACAAGATATATGATGTATAAAGGTAAACATAAAAGGTGCCATGAGATATTAGAGCATTATATGATCGGCTTGGGTCAAGATCAGGCTGTACCATCTGACTGGCTATGAACAAGAAAAATAAAAACTCTGGGTCAGGCCAACCAGCATAGAAAGCTATGAACAAGTAGGGTCAGGCTTTATCCTACGTGAAGTAAGGGTATAACTATGAACATGTATAGGAATACAAGTATGGTATTGATCATATAACCACTAACAACTCTCCATCACCGAGTAGTATCACGAATCCGGACATGGTACGTCATGACACGAGATTCAAAAGCAGAGGGCCAGTCCACTCCCAAATCGGTATCTATACAAGTACAATAAACAAGAAATATCATGTACCAATATACCAAGAAAGTCCAGGAATAACATCTCATGACAGGATCCGATGTATACTAGTCCGTGAACCACCGTGTCAGGAATCAAGTAAAACACTACAACTGAATCGGATATAGAAGATATCAAGACATCGAACTACTATCAGAGAATGTACTCGCCTATGGTCCTGAGCTGACAGTGTGAACAGATGCTCAGTGAAGTCACAGACCTAAAGATGAGATACCATGTGTCAAAATAAGATTTGATAATGAAAGACATGCTAATTTAGTTATGATGTGCAAGTCTGAGTCAAACTAAGCCAGACTAAGTCAAACTAAGTTAAACTAAGTCACATCAAGTCACACTAGGTCACAATGAGTCACACTAGGTCACACTAGGTCACAGGAAGTCAAACCAAGTCAAACTAGGTCAATTTGGGTCAAGGGTTGACTTACAGTTGACTTTTGGTCAACTGGTCAACTCTAGATCAACCCTAGGTCAAACTAGACATATGTTGACTAATAGTTGACTTTCAGTCAACTGGTCAACTCTGGTTGAGTTCTAGACCATTCTAGGCAAAGTGTTGACTTCCGGTTGACTTTTGGTCCAAACAGTCAACCTTGGTCAACTGGGGTCAAAACTAGTCTAAAAGTCGTATTCCTAAATATTACCAACCAAGACATCCTAAATATAGACCAATCTTGTATTCCTAAACATGTATCTTAGTTTTTACCCCTCACCTTAATTTACCCCTTTACATTACATTTACCCTTACCTTGCAATCACTAAGGCAAATCGACTTTGCATTGGGAGTATCCCTTCCGGTATCCTAGGGTAGCAAGATACTAACCTATCTAGTCATTACCAACCATAATCTCTCACTATCTCGAATATCCAATCCATCTTTTCTAGTATGTTAGTTGTCTACATTACCTTAAGGTAATCTTGGTATTTTGAGATACCAAGAAACTAACTCAACCTCTATCCTAAACCACAACCACTTCCTTCAATTCCTACTCTACATATAACTCCCATCTAACTAGAATACTACTTCTAAACTAACTCTCAAATACCAACTCATATATCTACAAACTTACCCTCTAATATATCATACCTTAACATATTACATATCTTGACATTTCTTATTTTTTACCACTAATACCACTATCCCACTAACCACTTAACACACTAAAAAGACACTCTAACATAGGGGTTTCATAGAGAGATATATGGTTGACATATGGGGACATGTATTGGGGCTAAAGGGGGCTAAAAGGGGGGGTTAAATAGGTGCAAAAAGGGGGGTGAAATGGGGCTGCACAGCAGCCCCATTGCTGCTGTTTGCTACTGCTACTGCTTCCTGTTTTACTTAACAAAAAGTCTTTACAACTTCAAGAAAAAAAAACGAGAAAAAGTACAAAAGTACAAATTTGATTCTGGGAATGTATTGCTATGGAAGTCTGATTCACAAATGATCACTTTGTTCCTTGGACCACACAACGATGTTGAAGAAGCTTGCTGTCTTGAGGAAGAAGGAAGAACAACTGAAGAACAGAGACCTTAGAAAGGTATCGACAAAGTTGGCACTGATGGCACAAGTCGAATGCTTTCCTGCTCTACTTCGCTTTGTTCTTGAGAAGAAGAAGTAAAAGAGAACACTCGGGAATTATAACAATTCTTTTGATTCTCTCCGTCAGATTCTCCTCTTTTGCTGTCAAAATTATTGCCTATTTATAGGTTTAAGTCTTCCGAGAAATAAGCAGCAAAATAAGGCCATTACGCATATTACGCATGCAAATGCCATACACGATCTCATTTAGAGCTTTACGCAAGTGCCATGTGTCCCACATACTGCTAACTGCTCGGCTCAACACAATGCAAGTATTTTGGAAGCTTTACGCAGACAATGCCACGTAGCCCACATATATACAACTGCTCAGCACGATCATATTCAGAGTCTTACGCAGACGCCATGTGTCCCACGTACTGTAAAAACATAATCTCGTACGCGTGTATCCTGCCACGTACCCTATAATTATGGTAATTTACGTACAGAAGAAAAAATGATTAAACTCAATTAATGCTCCCCTGCGTATAGTGGCTAATCAGCCTTGGGTATTAAAATAACCCAAATAAACTAATACGCGTATACTTAAGAGTGGCTAATATAGCCTTAAGCATTTAATTAGCTTAAATAGACTCTTGCGTATAGGGGAAAATAATTGAGCGTAATACTTCTCCTCTGTTAGTACACTAACCAATGAATATTGAGTTACGTGAGATGTGTTTTCGTAAACAGTGAAAACCATCATCATAGCTGTCTGCGTATCTTAAGAAATCTCAGCTGTGTAAAGCTTTTATATATAAAATAGCATTTCCTTGATTCCAATATGTCTCTCCGTCTTTTGTGCCATTAAATGTCAGAGAAAAGAATAATGGCTGTCAGATCCCATATCTCTGCATTAAATGTAGAGATGACAGCCTGTTCCTACTGCGTAGAAAGAATAGGACAGGTGGCGTCTGCGTACAACCCCTGAGCAACCATTGCGCGCGTAGAGTAAAATAGGACAGCTGGCGTCTGCGTACAACCCCTGAGAAACCAGTGCGCGCGTACAAACCGATTTAGCTTTATAAACTATGTTGACTCAGTTTGACCTGCGTACAACATATTTTGGCTTGGCTTTTGTGTAGAAATAGCTAATTTATTTTTAGCTTCTACAAGACCCCCTTCAAAGTTTTCAAATATGTTAAAATATTTGAAATACTTTGAAATAGAAGCGTAAAACCAGGGACTTTAACAACTCTTGCGTACAATTCGGGATACCAACAATCCTTGACCAATTGTGTATAGTTCGGGATAGTAACCGTCACTTTTGCAAGATTTTCAAAACTTTCTTCTATAAATAGAACTCCATTTCAAAAAGAACTTTCGCTTATTATCTGAAATTTCAAGAGTGCATCCTCTTTTCTCAAAAGTTTTGTTCTTCTTCTTCCTAAAAAATCACTCCATCAATGGCTCCAAAAAGCAAGACTGTCGCCGGTAAGGGAAAGAAGAGGGCAACTGCAGCACCGCCGACTGATCACGTCGAGACGACCACTCTGCAATCGGAAGAAACTCCAGAGATTCTCCCAATTGTGGCTCATCCTATAAGAGGTAGGAATCTCTTCGACTCTTGATCATCATTGGGGACGAATCTTTGATCAGAGTGTAATCAATGAGGATGACGAGGATAACAATGGACAAATTAAGAACTTAACCATCATAAACCCTGAAACTCTCGCCCACGCTGTGCGTGTTAGCGTAGAGATTTGGGAAAATAATGATGCCCACGTGTATACGTGTCAGCATACAAAAATATCAACACAATACGCCCACGTGTATACATGTCAGCGTAAAGTGTTTATTCATCAAATACGCACACATAAAAATGTGTAAGCGTATAGCCTTTATGCGCAGATATAAAGACTATTTAATGTGAATTAATTCAGTAATTTGCATAAAGCAAAAAAATGAAAACTTGAATCTTTATGCACAAACTTGCGTATGACCATCTGTATAGATATCTGCGTAAGAATCATCTGCGTAAAACTATTTGCGTAAAGTAATCCATTTATAACCATCTGTATAAGAGATTTTGGCTATTTGACTTAACTTTACCATTTCTTTTTCTTTGCAGTCAATTTACAAATTCATCCATTGGCAGAAATATTTGGTTCTCCTTGTGGAATTATGGGCTCCAATTATCTGGAAGATTTATCACATGTTAACTTCCCACAGAGCAATCCAATTTATCCTGAAGAAAGGAGTAATTTGATCACATCACAAGGGGAGAGGATGTTGTTATCTTTGATGAATGGAGAAATATTGATGTCTTTAACTTTAAAGCAATATTTAAAGCCCATATTTTTATTTGGAGATGCAATTGATAATGAATCCCAAACAAACCCAAAGAAGGAGTCGTGGGTATTCAAATTTGAAAATACGGCAATGTACCTCCCCGAAATGAATAGGGATTATCCGATTGCTGCCTTTTTTCATGCTACACATCCCAGAAGGATGGCATGGAATCTGACTCCTTATACAAACGGTAAACCTGGCAAAATAGTATTCAGAAGAGAACAGGCTAACTGTATGGGATACTTCACCAGTACTAGTTATGGAGGTGTGGTCCCGTTCCAAGGGTTAATGCCTGGAGAAAATCCCAGTGAAGACTCTTCCTTGATCCAACCGATCCAAATAAAAATGAACATAAACCGATTTATGAACAAAGGAGTATTATATCCTTCAGGGAATCCTAGACTCCAAGGATGGATGAATCCTCAGAATAAAAATTGGATCATGTTGACAGCCTGGGTGTTGAAGTATTTTAAATCAGAGCTGCAGACCATTGGACTATATAATGCAGTTACTGCTACTAGTCAAGGAATCCATATAAATCATAATTTATTCCTGGCTCTGATAGAACTGTACATCAATTCCACTGGTACCATTTCAACTCCAATTGGTGAGATGGGGTTTGCACTCCATGAAATGGAGTATATTTCAAGATTACCAATGGGAGAACTCCCTTATGAAGAGTATACCCCTACCAACCAAGAATTGGCAGAGATTCAGAAGCAGAATCCTCAGTTGGTTGAAGTATATCAAGAATTAATGTGTCACTATCTGACTTGTACTACCATGTATGAAAGTCCTTCAAATTTGGCCTACGTCAATAAATGGACAACATATTTATTCTATCACAAGAATAGACTTCTCAAAGAAGACGGAGAAAGGTTCCAAGAGAACAAGTCTCAAATTGTCAATCTCATGACCACAATGCCTGGGGATATAATAGTTGCTTTGATGAATCAACACAAGATCCCGGACAGATATCTGTCATCAAAAACTGGTGACTTTCCAGCAGGGATAGAAACCCTCAGTTATCTTCGTCATAGCAGAAAGCACATCTCGAAAGAGGCCCTACTAGCTGGCTACTTATCCTTGTGGCTACGCAAATGGATTGTCCCTGGATCTACTTCTATAGATAGAATCCATCGAGACATATTATGGCCGGCAGTACGTCTAGTTTTCAGGGCTAAATTGAGTCTGCTTCCAGCCATGGTGTGTCGGCTTCAATCTGGTTTAAGGAGTTTCAGTGATGAATTAGTTCTAGGAGCTAAAGCTCGTAGCGAATTTCCCAGAGTGGAGCTACCCTTCCTGTTTTTGATGGGTTGGTTATTACTTCATAATAACCGCTTGATGTCTCCAGGCCCGGAAGATCCATCAGGGTTATTTCTTCTGAAATATAACAAAGCTTCATGGAAGATGACCTCTGTTGCTGACACTCGAGCATCATTAAATTACTCCCATGGTTGGAGTTTTTTCTGCATCCCACCCTCAGTTCCATCAAACCTTCTGGGTATACGTCTTGAAGATGGAGGTCAAGATAGAACATCACTCCCTCGACCGGCATTTAAATGGCTTTTATGCATCAGACCATCTCATTTGATGTACAGGAATAGTGAACGCTGTATATTCGAACCTTATCTGCCAAGTAGATTTGCAAGGCAGTTTGGATATGACCAGCTTCATGTTGGAAATGCTTCAACAGTCTTCAATAGTTACGGGAAGTTAGTTGATGGAGCCAGGGTTTGGCGATATTTTAGTACTGGATGTACAGGAGCCCAATTCTATATACCAACTACTTCCATTACTACTGAATTGAAAATACTACGATCATACACAATCTTCTATTCTTCTATCCGTTCTTTTTCTCCCGGATATGATTTAAGAAGAAGTCTCCGAATCAGAAAAGAAGGAGATCAGAGAAGAAGTTGTTCGAGTACCAGAAGATGCCCCAATAAATGATGATGTTCCAGATGAATTTCTGGAAGTTATTGTCACAGATAAAGAAGAAGCTCCCGTACTTACTGCTAAAGGTGGGAAGAAACGGGGATTATCTTTGACAATCAGTTCCCCAAAGAAAAAGAGGAGAGTAATAAAAAGACCGCTTCTCCTGGATGAGCCAGAATTTGAAGAGGAAGTTTCTAATGTCAATCTTCCATCAACCATAAATCTTGAGGTAGGATCTTCATCTGCAGTTGCACCACAGGTTCAATATCTGGGATCTACAACTGCTACTCATGCACCAATTGCAAGTGAACCAGCTATTCCTCCACAGGTAGCTGTTTCTCAGCCGATAACTGTTACTACCACAGTTTCAGAGGTTACTCCAAATATAGAGTCTTCTACAGCTCTTCTTGAAGAAAATGTAGAGTCTTCTACAGCTCTTCTTGAAGAAGGTTCTTCTGTAGCTCCAAGGACTATTGCTGAAGACATTGAGTGGGATACTCCCATTGAAGATGAACCCATTCCCTCTGATGAACCAGCTTTAGATTTGGGTGAGGATGATTGGGAGGATATGGACTCTGATGATGACTTTTTATCAGGTCCAAATCTTTCCTTTATATAAAATAGATTTTATTCATATGATCAGATATTATAACTATTTCATTTATTATTTTCTTTACAGGGACAAGTTCTATACTCAAGAAAATCATTTCTCCTGTCAAGAAAGCCCCTCTTCAGAAGATTACTCCTCCTGTTAAACCACATGTAAAAGAAATTGATGATTCAGATGAGGAAGATTCTGAAACTGAAAAATCAATTGAAAAATCTTCTGAAGAAGTTCCTGCAGAACCATCTTCTATTGTTCTTAAGAAAGACTTGGCTGTTGTTATGAACCTAACAGAACAATCAGTTACAGATGTTGCAGCTCTGAATGTCATAAACGTAATGGAGGATACTCCAGTTAATATTGAAGAATCAGCAACTGAAGATGCCGTGGTTACAGCTGTTGAAATTGAAGCCACAACAGGAACACTTTCTACTGATATAACATCAGTTCCTGTAGAAATAGTGTCTGAGCTAGCTCCTGTCATTGAAGTGAGCCTCCCTCTTGCTTTAATTCAAACATCAGCTCCAGAGATAGCTGTAGAAGTTACAAATATAGCTACTACAAATCTGATGATTGAAACTTCTATCTCAGCAACTACAACTCAGACTGCTCCAATAATACAAGCTCTTACTGCAGAAGCTACTACAGTAGCAACTTCGAGCTTTTCTTTACCAAAAAGAATGACAACAAGTGTAGCTACTCCAAGCTCGATCAATGATATGAATTTTCTAGCCCAAGTTCATACTGATACCTTCTACACCACCTTGATAACTTTGACAAAAATGATTTTGAGGGGGAGCTATCAGTATAAAGATTTGAAGGCCACAATCACCCCGGTTATTGGAAACGTTGCCATATTCCATAGTACCGAGAAAGCCACAACGTTGCAGGCTATAGTTGAAGGTCTTGAGCAACCTTTACAAGAATATGAAGAAATTTATCATGGCACTATAGAGAGTTTTATTCAAACCGAATATGACACTCTAACTGCTGAATACACAGCTCGAGAATTATCATTTCAAGAAGCTCTCCAGGAGTATAATGCAAAAGTTGCACAAGAAACAGCTTTTCTTTATGGAAGCAAACCTCTGTTAGAACAGCACCGAATCACTTATGAAAAATCACATGTACGGCTTGTGGAGCAGGAAGACAAAATTCGTGAGGCTGAAGCTGTATTGGCTCGTTTGAAAGAGGAACGAGAACAAATAATTACTGAACGAAATAAATCTTTGGCCCAAGGTTCTGTCTTGGAAGAACAGATTTGTGGTTCGGAAAGTACCCTCAAAATTCTGAACGATGCAAAAGAAGGGTTAGTTATGAGTTTTACGGAGCTTTCTCGTAAATATTCTGAAGAATCAAAGCGTAAAATTGCTTCTCAAAATGCACCCATCATTCGAGAAAGAAGAATAGCAGAACTGAGAAAGATGATCGAGGACATGATCACTCCTCCTTAAAAAAAAAAATTTGTAAAAAGAATTTCTTTCTTTCTAAACTTTTCTTCCATGCTGATGTGATATGTCAATCATATGAATAACACATTTTGGATGTTTTTGTGACTCTATCAAAAATAATAGAGGTAGGACAATTATCAGAGGTATTATGGACGTGATAAGCCTTCACAAATAAATTGTATCCATCCAAAGATAGCTAATCTTACTCCTTGTAGGATATACAATACTGTCAGAGGTAAATATGGACGTAACAGATTGGATTAACCCGTAAAAGGTAGATAAGTATCTATGGACATGATGGATAATAATTAACATCAGTCAGGAAGAGAAAAATAAAGAAAAAATCTCTTAAACAATTCTTTTGAAATTTTTAAATCAACCTGCCATAAATAGTTTACAAAGAACGTGCATTTATTTCGGCAACTTCTTTTCTAATCTATAGAAATAAATGGATGAATTTGTAATAAATGGATGAACCCGATGAATTTGTAATTAATGGATGAACCCGTCAATTTCGAGAAGACAGATTGTTTCAAATTCTAAAACCATCCATTTAACATTCGTCCATAAATAACTCTTTACTATAAATAGTTTAGAGTTTTCTTATAAAGCATCATTCTCTCTTTCTTTCTTTCTTTATTCAAAGAAGCAAAAATGTCTTCCAAGGACGTGCCACAGAAAACTGAAGCCTCTGAGAAAGCAATTGAGAAGGCGGTTGAGACAACCCCCATGGAGCCGCCTCCGCACAAAAAGAAAAAAATGGGCGAAGAATCTTCTGCATTAGAGCCGGACGAAGGATCCTCTGCATCAGAGCCACCTAAGGACATCTTTGACTTCTTGATGGGACCTGGGAAAACGCCTGAGGAGGAGGCTAAGAGGATAGCTGCCTGTAAACTCCTGCTAAGTTCAAGCACAGATGACTTCAACTCCTTTGCTGACTACATCTGTTGGAAGGAAGGACTTGGCCTTCGTCCTAAGCTTGATAGGGATGACAGTGATCTCCCTTAGTATCATGTAATATCGTCTTTGATGAATAAAAAGGAATTTTATTTATAAACTGTCTGTCCATTCCCCAATAAATCTCTGTACATCTATACATAGTACTTCTTGAGAAATTTACCATTAATAGGCAACATGAGTAAATCACCATTAGGCTTCGACAATCGATAAGCGCCATTAGAAAACACAGTCTCGATTACATAAGGACCTTCCCATTTAGCTTGGAATTTCCCTTTACTTTTATGAGTCATAACCATAGGTCTTCGGACAGCTAGAACCAACTCGCCAACTTTAAATATTCTTTCTTTGACTTTACGATTAAAAGCCCGAGAAATGCGTGCTTGATATAATTCAATATGTTGTTGCGCCTGAAGACGCTTTTCATCCAAACCTTCAAGTTCTTGAAGCCGCAATCGATCATTGTTCTCTGAGGTTAGCTCATTGGCAATAGCTATTCTAAGAGATGGGATCTGAATTTCCAAGGGAAGAACAGCTTCACATCCATAAACCAACGAGAATGGCGTAAAACCAGTTGGATTTCGGACCGTTGTACGATATGCCCACAAACATTCTCCAAGTTTCTCATTCCAATCACGTTTATTGGAAGAAACAAACTTTTTGAGAAGTTTGATAATCGTTTTATTAAAAGCCTCAGCTAAACCATTAGCAGCTGGGTTATAAGCTGTAGAAGCCAGATTCTGAATTCGATTCTTTTCACAGAATTTATAAAATGAATGGCTAGCAAATTGTGGCCCATTATCATGGATTATCCTTCGGGGAATCCCAAAACGATAAATCACATGATGTTTAATAAAGCTAATAACATTGGAAGTCTTCACCTCAATCAAAGGAATTGCTTCCGCCCATTTAGAAAAGTAATCGGTTATAGCAAGAATGAACCGATGTCCTTTAACAGAAGGGGGGTTGATAGGGCCAATTATATCCATGCCCCAAGCTTCAAATGGCCATGAGGCTGCCGTGGGATGAAGAAATTCAGAAGGTTGATGTATAAAGTCTGCATGAATTTGACAGGCTTTACACCTCTTTGCATAATCTATAGCATCTGCTATCATTGTAGGCCAGTAATACCCCATTCTACGAATGCGGTCCTGTAATTTTGGACCAGGTTGATGTGCACCACATACTCCATCATGAGCTTCACGGAGTGTTTGTTTAACTTCATTTTCGGAAAGACATCGTAACAAAAGCCCGTCATAAGAACGACGATATAGCATATTCATAGAAGTGTCATAATAGAATCGGAATGATCGTCGCTTGACTGATGCCGCTTCTTTAGGATCTTCAGGTAGAATTCCATAGACAGCATAGTCTATGAATGGACTTCTCCAATCTCTTTGTTGAGGAGTTAATTCTGAAGCATAACTATGTTCGATATGTAAGTTATTTTTAATACAGAATAAATCCCGATCTAACAAAATTATTGAATTTTGTCTTCTAATTGGAACTGCTAGATCTGCTGCTAAACTAGCAAGGGCATCAGCTTCTAAATTTTGAGAGCGTGGCACGAATTCTATGAAGAATCCTTTGAACAATAGAGCTAGTTCAATCACTGCCTGATGGTAAGGAATTAAGTCAGGATTCCTGACTTCATAAGTTCCTCTGACCTGATTGATGATTAGCTGAGAATCTCCATAAGCTTCTAAGAACTCAATGTCTAGTTCTTTTGCTACTTGAAGACCAATTAACAAAGCATTGTACTCAGCTACATTATTTGAACAAGGCTCATTGAGTGAATAGGCACGGTATATAACTAGTTTATCAGGAGAAACCAAGACTACTCCCACTCCAGAGACAATATTGCCCTTGGGTCCGACTCGTGAGGCTCCATCAAAATACAGTTGCCAAATATCATCTCCCATAGCCATATTGCAATCTGCAACCTCATCAGGAATGTCTTCATATAACTTGGAAGTTTCAGGGATAGGGTGAGCAGCCAAGAAATCTGCTAACGCTTGACCCTTTACTGACTTCTGTGATACATAAACCATATCATATGGTGTAAGCAACATCGCCCAAGTAGCTAATCGAGAATTAAGAATACTTGGTTTCTTCATTAACACTCGAATAGGATTTATCCTAGAAATAACATGAATAGTTTGTCCTGTTACATAATGTCGTGTCTTTTGAATGGAAAAGACCAATGCCAGACATTCCTTTTCTACTGGAGTATACCTATGTTCAGCTCCGATCATCATTCGACTAAGATAATAAATTGCCTGTTCATGACCCATATCACTTTTTTGTGCAAGAAGAGCACCAAGAGAGTGATCCATTGCCCGAACATAAAGCAAGAATGGCTTTCCCATTATTGGAGGGACCAGAACAGGTAGATTTGTGAGATACTGCTTAATGTCATTGAATGCTTTTTGACAAGCTTCATCCCAAACAAATGATACACCTTTCTTCATTAAACGGGAAAAAGGCTGACATCTTCCAGAAAGATTTGAAATAAATCTTCTGATGTAAGCAATACGACCCTGAAAGCCACGGAGTTCTTTCAAATTTTGTGGAGGACGCATTTCAAGAATTGCCTTGATTTTATCTGGATCCACATGGATGCCTTCAGAGGTGATCACAAACCCCAGAAACTTGCCACTAGAAACCCCTAAGAAAGACTTAGTAGGGTTCATTTTCAACTGATGTTGACGCATCAAGTCAAACACTGTCTTCAAGTCTTGAATATGATCATCTTTTGATCGACTTTTAACAGCAATGTCGTCTACATAACATTCTACTGTCTTCCGTAGATGTTTCTGAAAAATGTTGCTCATAGCTCGTTGATATGTAGCTCCGGCATTCTTCAAACCAAAGGGCATAACTGTATAACAATATACCCCTAAAGGAGTACGAAAAGCAGTATGTTTTTCATCTTCAGGATGCATCTTGATTTGATTATATCCTGAAAATCCATCCATGAAAGACATGCGTTCAAAACCACAAGTATTATCCACCATGACATCTGTGATCGGAAGAGAAAATTCATCTTTTGGACAGGCTGTATTAAGATCTCGAAAATCTATACAAATTCTGACTTTTTCGTTCTTTTTCATGACTGGTACTATGTTAGCTACCCAATCAGGATGTTGTTCTTCACGAACAAAGCCACAAGTAATCAGCTTTTTTACTTCTGCTTCAATCGCATCCATCATGTCTGGTCGAAAACGCCTTTGCTGTTGCTTTACCGGCTTAGCATTAGGAAATATATTGAGTTTATGAGTAGCTACTTTGGGATCCAGACCCGACATATCCTCATAGCTCCAGGCAAATATATCAATATATTCTTTTATCAATGTTATTAATGACTCTCTTTCATCTTTAGAAAGATTCTTGCTAATGAATATTGGCTTAGAAATATTTTCATCACCTACATCTATTTGAATAACTTCGTCGTCCGTAGGAGGTTGTCGTTGTTCAAACCGCAATTCCCATTGATTATCCATCTGCTGAACCCAAGGATCATTTTTGAATAACTCAGACTCATTATCAGTTTGAACCATATTAACAGAGAAGATTTGTTCAGCTTCATCATACTGATTCTCTTCTGAATCAGAGGATTGTGACGTACTGGAGGAATATTCCTCTTCATCTTCATTATTCACTTGATGTGCATCATATCCTAAACCGCATCGGGTTTTCTGATAAAATGGATCTCCACGTAATGGCATCCGTCTACCTTTTCCCATATTGAGGCCCGGCATAGTTTTCAAATCATATCCCATTTTCTGAATAATCTTTTGAGATTGTTGGCTATATCTGTTAATTCTGATATTTCCTTTATCCTTCTCATCAAGATCATTAGTTTGTGTTATGGGAATATTTCTTGCTAAACCGAATACAATCTGTCGTTTGTAAGTTTTGGTAGAAGGAATCAAGAAATATGATTCTTCCTGCTGTTTATAGGCTACACAAGCTTGAGATGATGATGTAACAGGTAAGAGATAGGGTTCACATTTCAGGAATTTCTGAGCATATGGTCCTACATCAATGTGTGGAGGAAAAGAGTTTTCCTTATGATCAACATATAAAGGTTCCTCTGAAAAAGAAGTTAAAAAAGCTTTGACATCCATATACTCCAAAAGAAAATCTTCATTAGATTGAATAAATACATGCCCAGTATTTACATCATTTACGGACTTCTTTACATTAGACGCTGATGGACTAACATCTTTCTTAGGCGTAGACTTGCCAAGGTTGATAACCAATGGCTCAGGATCAGTAGGACGGGATGTACGTCCTTTAACTTTGATGATCAAGGGCTGGTCATTCATGTCAGTTCGGATTTGATTTTTGACAGGGATCTTCAAAGGCTCTTCAGATGCGATTTGAATTTTACCTTTAACCTTTATTACCAAAGGCTGATCATCAACCGTCTGAGACTGAGTTCGTCCCTTGACTTTGATTTTCAAAGGTTGGTCTTCTACTGGTACTGAGCTTCCAGCAGATGATTGATCTTCCAAAGAAGATTTGTCTTCAGCAATCTCAGAGATCTCCTTCGCATATTCTTCTTTATAGAGTCGTGCATCCATGAAATAGGCTTCAAGGTTCTTGAAAGGTTCAGAATCTGCAAACTCAGTCCTTACGTTCCCCTGTGAATCTACATATTTGAAGCATTGATGAAGAGTAGAGGGTACTATATTATTCTCATGTATCCAAGGTCTTCCCAACAGGATATTGTAGGATACATCGGAGTTAATAACATAGCATGTCACTATCGTCCGGAGATCTCCGATCTGGATCTTCAAACGAGTCTTCCCCAAAGGTTTGCTCCTGCCAGCATTAAAACCAACAATAGTTGTGTTAGTATAAGTTAAATCACTGGTAGAGATTCTCAATGGTCTCAGCATGCTTTGAAGAATAATACTGATAGAAGATCCCGTATCTATGAGGATTCTGTCCACCTCAGTCATTCCAATATACCCTGTATAATATAAGGGTCTGTCATGACGATTGTGGCCAAGTAACATGTCATCTTGTGTGAAGGTAATGTTTGGAAGAGTTTCCATCACACTATGACATTGAGGACAAGAAGGAGGTGTACTATCAGGAGCTTTAAGTTGGGCCAAACAAGAATCTGCTTGGAGCAAAGCCTCGCTCAAAGCTTCCCTACTATCCTTTGAGAGACGAAGTAATTCAAAGATAGAAAGTCTTGCCGGCGTGTTAGCCAGTTGAGCTAGAATGTCAAATTTGTAGGGTTTCATCATCCCCTGACTTTGGTTTGACTTCAGAGGTACATCAAAGCGTACTGCTCGTTGTTTCCCCTTCTCATTTGCTGACGGTTTAGAAGGTTTCTGATTAATAGGTATTTGAGAAGAGGTAGGTTGATTTGGAGGTTCAACCGTATCTTCCATTTCCTTAGAAGTTTCTTCATAGTCTTTAAGATATTCTTTTCCGGACCTTGTTCCGGTGAGAACTTCTTCTGCAGACTCAGGAGATACTACTACCATATTGCATGTTGTAGTTTTCTTTCCCTTTGGTCTTTTCTTATGAGATTTTGTATGCTGGATAGGAATCTCATATCTTAATCCAGTAGTGCTCTTCTGAGATTGCATTTGTAAAGGAAGCCGTATCCCTTTGCCATAATTTAATCCTTCGGCTTTCTGGAAATCATAACCCATCAACTTCATGAGGCGCACTGATTGTTGGCTATAGATATGCATGGGAATAGAACTTCCAGAAGATGCTTCAGTAGTATTTGGAGTATCAAAAACAACAATTTGTGACTCCGGCAGTGGTGAAACTTCATCGAGTAGAAGAGCATCAGGAGTGCTTTGAGTCTCAGCAACATGAGTCTTCAACTCAGGAGGTGGTAGAATTCCAAAGGGTGCCTTTTCATATGCAGCAAAGATTTGCTGAGCTCTATATAAAGGCACACTGCACATAGCTGTTTGTTGCTGATGAGTGAGTTTCAATTTGATAGGAGGGGCTAGGCTCGGAGGACATATGTTAAGACCTCTTAACCTCTCCTCCAAAGGGATATCACCCCATAAATGATCAAGATCATCATAGTCTTCAGATATAACATGAGAGATCATGTTACAAGTAAAAACATTTTTATTTTTCTTGGATTTAGAAGTTTCATTTTCTTTCTCCAAATCAGGTATTAAATCGGGATGTACCCACATGATTTCCCCATTTTTTAAAGTAAGAGGGACTAATCCCTCAACTTGATCTCTGGCTGGTGGAAGATTTACGATTTCCAAAGTAGCTTTAGGGATTGGAATTACTCCGTCAGGAATTTGTTGTGGAGGGAAATCTCCAAATTGTATAGAAGTCATGTTCGTTGTGACAGTGTGATCATCATTAGTCAATGAAATGACTTTAGCATTGATCAATTCTTGAATTTTCTTCTTCAAGACATAACATGCTCGAGTGGGATGGTTAATGTATCTATGATAGATACAATACTTGGGATTATCAGTCAAATTGACCTCATCAGGTCGTTTAGGGTCTGGGAGCTGGAGTTTGCCACTCTTCATCAGACATTCAAATATACTTGGAATATCGCTTTCATCGAAAGAATATTCCTCTTTTGGTTTCGATGGCTCAACATTAGCTGGTGCAGGTTTGTTTTTGGAAAGGTTTACCACCAATGTCTCCTTTCCTTTATCTCCTTTTCCACCACCTTTATTGTTATGACTTGGGCCAGCAGATGGCTTCTTTCCTTTATCTTCGGAGGTAAACATAATTCCATTTTCTCGTGCCAATCTGCCGTTATCTTCGGCTGAAGCAGCAGCCATAATAAAAGAAGGCCAATCAGTGAATTGAGTGGGCCCAATAAAGACAGCAATGGTGGGATGCAGGTTCATCTTGCATGTATCAATCAACGCTGCATCTGGCATCCCAGGAGGCAATTTTAGAGTCGCTTGTCGAAATCGATCAATAAATGCCCGAGCTTCTTCTTTATCTCTTTGTTTAATTGCTATCAAGGAGGACATGTTCATGTCCATTCCTACTTCGTAAAAGCGAGACAAAAACATTGCTTTGAATTCTTCAAATGATGATATGCAATTATCAGGTAAACTACGATACCAATCATAAGCAATGCCTGTCAGATAACCAATAAAAGCTCTAGTGAGGAGGGCGTCATTTTTTTCTAAATGAATAGTCATCATTTCAAAATGGTTTATGAATTGATTCGGAGAAGTTTTCCCATCAAACAAAACCATGGATGGTGGTTTATATTTGGAAGGAAAGGGAACGTCATTCCAGTGGGGAGGATATGGTTGTTTAATCCCCAATTTTTGGAGATGAGTTTTATGCTTCATACTCTCCAATTCTGCTTTTAATTCTCTTACTTCTTGCAATATACCATTAGTTTGGGGAAAGATATTGGATTGGGGAGTAACAGGAAGGATTGGGATTCCTATCTGAGGAAGTGGTGCACCTTCTGGATGAGGAAGTTCAGGAGATGCTGAATCCTGGTTAGCAATGGGTTCAGGATTGTTCAGGGGTGTGTCTACCCCCTGCCCATCCTGGTTTGGTGTGATTACTTGAACTGGAGGTGGAACTGTATGCTGAGCTATTAGATTTTGCTGCATGTTTTGCATCATAGCCATCAGCTCCTTCATGGTTTGCTCGACTACAATTAGTCTTTGTTCTGTATTACCGGAAGATTCCGGTTCCTCACCAGCAACATAAATTTCTGCCTCTTTTGAACTTACGGATGGACTAGTGTAGAGACTAGAGTCCACACTATCAGTTTCAGAATCAAAATTCTGAGTACCCCCAGCCTCAGAATAGTTTGAAATGGACATCATAGTTTGACGATTCCTTGATCGTGTATTTTGATAAACACCTTCAAAACTGTCAACGATTCTGTTAAATCTCTGTTGACTTGGAGTCTGAGACGAGTTACGTCTCGTTCCTCTTCGTCTAGGTATGTGAGAAGCCATATTAACAGAAGCATATGATAACTCAAAATCACGTTCATCATGTTGTTGAGACACATCATAATTTAATCGGTCAAAAACAGACCGCTTTGTATTAGAGCAACAACATTTTATTACAATTTGATGACTCTCGCAGTGATGATCATCATTAGGGAGAGTCATAGGAACATTTCTATCACTACACTTTTGATTTAACATTTGGCGCAAGTCAACAGTAGGAGAAGGCAGCATCTTCTTCTTCTGATTTGGTGCAGCAAATCTTTGAGACCCATGAGTATAAAGTGAGTTGCTGATCTCATTGGCGTAAGTGGCCGGATTTTTCTTGGCCTGAAGCTGTGTACGCAAGTCAGAAGTTGGCTTTTGTGCACAACGTTTACCATCAACATCGCGCGTAATCCTGAGATTAGGAATTCTGCGTGGTGTTTTGTTTGGAATTTGTGGGTTAAACACCGAAGTTTTGCCCACAAAACGAAAGGAATTGTCTACGCTGTTTTCAACAGGAGACTGTTTGTTACGCTGTGTGCGTAGAGATGAGTCTACCTTGCCACATGCAGGAGACTTTCCCTTACGCGCAAGACGTAAAGTATTGATGTCTGCCACGTCAATGACGGGAGACGTACTCTTACGCGAGACAGGAGTATCTGCCACATCGAAGACGGGAGATTTTCCTTTATGCGCAGGGTGAGTTGCCACAGTGTCTACCACGCCAAAGGCGGGAGACTGACCTCTGCGAACAGAGTTAGAGCCTGCCATTGGGACTGCCACGCCACTGGCGGGAGTCTCATCAACAGGAGTGGGAAGAATCCCATCAGACTGTGAGGAAGGTACGTCAGATTTAGGCATCCAGACCTTTCGTACCTTACGCGACTTCAACATTTTGCAGTGGCGATTACCACCCCCAGCATGAAGCATCTCCTCATAGGCAGTCTGGTCAAAAGAAACGACCAGAGTCTTCTTCGTCGATCCGATCGACGCATCGTCGTGTTGAGCAATTACTTTCTCATCAGAGGAGAAAGTCGTCCCCAGCAGAGTCGCCATTTTGTTTTACTTAACAAAAAGTCTTTACAACTTCAAGAAAAGAAAACGAGAAAAAGTACAAAAGTACAAATTTGATTCTGGGAATGTATTGCTATGGAAGTCTGATTCACAAATGATCACTTTGTTCCTTGGACCACACAACGATGTTGAAGAAGCTTGCTGTCTTGAGGAAGAAGGAAGAACAACTGAAGAACGGAGACCTTAGAAAGGTATCGACAAAGTTGGCACTGATGGCACAAGTCGAATGCTTTCCTGCTCTACTTCGCTTTGTTCTTGAGAAGAAGAAGTAAAAGAGAACACTCGGGAATTATAACAATTCTTTTGATTCTCTCCGTCAGATTCTCCCCTTTTGCTGTCAAAATTATTGCCTATTTATAGGTTTAAGTCTTCCGAGAAATAAGCAGCAAAATAAGGCCATTACGCATATTACGCATGCAAATGCCATACACGATCTCATTTAGAGCTTTACGCAAGTGCCATGTGTCCCACATACTGCTAACTGCTCGGCTCAACACAATGCAAGTATTTTGGAAGCTTTACGCAGACAATGCCACGTAGCCCACATATATACAACTGCTCAGCACGATCATATTCAGAGTCTTACGCAGACGCCATGTGTCCCACGTACTGTAAAAACATAATCTCGTACGCGTGTATCCTGCCACGTACCCTATAATTATGGTAATTTACGTACAGAAGAAAAAATGATTAAACTCAATTAATGCTCCCCTGCGTATAGTGGCTAATCAGCCTTGGGTATTAAAATAACCCAAATAAACTAATACGCGTATACTTAAGAGTGGCTAATATAGCCTTAAGCATTTAATTAGCTTAAATAGACTCTTGCGTATAGGAGAAAATAATTGAGCGTAATACTTCTCCTCTGTTAGTACACTAACCAATGAATATTGAGTTACGTGAGATGTGTTTTCGTAAACAGTGAAAACCATCATCATAGCTGTCTGCGTATCTTAAGAAATCTCAGCTGTGTAAAGCTTTTATATATAAAATAGCATTTCCTTGATTCCAATATGTCTCTCCGTCTTTTGTGCCATTAAATGTCAGAGAAAAGAATAATGGCTGTCAGATCCCATATCTCTGCATTAAATGTAGAGATGACAGCCTGTTCCTACTGCGTAGAAAGAATAGGACAGGTGGCGTCTGCGTACAACCCCTGAGCAACCATTGCGCGCGTAGAGTAAAATAGGACAGCTGGCGTCTGCGTACAACCCCTGAGAAACCAGTGCGCGCGTACAAACCGATTTAGCTTTATAAACTATGTTGACTCAGTTTGACCTGCGTACAACATATTTTGGCTTGGCTTTTGTGTAGAAATAGCTAATTTATTTTTAGCTTCTACACTTCCTACAGCTGCTGTTTCTGCTGCTCTCCTTCTTCTTCTTATTCTATCAATCCCTCTATCTATCAATCTAGCCATCTATCCATCTATCTAACTAACTATCTATCTATATATCTAACTATCTATACATATTTTATATATCTAACTATATATATATATATATATATATATAAAATATATATATATATATATATATATATATATATATATATATAAACACGCACACACCAAACATATAAACACACACATCTCCAACACCACCACTACCACCACACACACACACTACCAGCACCGCCACTACTACCACACACTAACACACTCCCATATAAATATACAACCACACACACATACACATGCACATATACTCCTAAACGACCCAAAACCTTATCCGAATACCCAATCCTTGCAATTCTACCCTCTAAGGCCTAGACACGTGCCCCACACAAGTAATCTAACTCGCGCACGTGAGCAGAAACGAGAAACGAGGCCCAAATGGCCATTCTGGCGACTCTGGGGCGTCCGATTCGCGATATCGCCCGATACGGACACCAAACATATCTGAATTCGATCCAAACTCTACCCACAAGTTTTAAATAATAATTAGAACCTATTCTAAGTGCTAACTTGCTGATTCTAGTGTCGATGCAAAAAGTCACCCGTGTGTTGGAACCCGAAAATTCAAAAAAGCCTATTTTTATGATTTCTCGCAAAACGACCCCACGTATACAAATATGGACACGTACCTAGCCTCATCTCACCCAAACTAACCTAATTAGGTCTAATTAGGCTAGGAACGACATCCAAACATGTCAATTTAGAATTTTTCCCAAATTTGGCACTAAACCTAGGCCAAAAGTCCCAAATTGAGTCCAATAGATTCCAAACCTCTTCTAATGGGTTATCCTACACCTCGGGCATCCTCTAATATGCAAATGACACTAATTAGAAGTAATTACAAAGGTTAGAGTGAGAGTTTATCTCTTGGGAGTTGGAATCCCAAGGAAAGGTCCCAAAATCACTTCTTTTAGGTTAAACTCCAAAATCTATGCTTCTACTACCACCAAGCTAGATCTACCTAGATCAAAACCATAAATGAGAGATAAACAAGGGTTAGCACCAAGATTAGAGAGAGATCTAGAGTATGGAAGAGAACTAGAAGAGATTTGACTTACTTTGGAGCTTAAAATCCAAAGGGAAAAGAAAATGTTTTGTAGAATGAGAGAAAGGAAGTGAAAGAGAGCTTTCTTGCAATGAGAAGAAGGGAGGGGGTGTGTGCTGCTGGCTGGCCACATGTAGGAGGGGTTTGGGGCATTTTTGCAAAGTCACAAATGCCCTCCAAGTCAAGGAAATGAGTGGTTTTGAGTTGGGGTCAAAATGGTAACTTGAAAACTCCAAATTCCAAGTTCTAAATCTAATTCTAATCCCTAATCTCACTAAAATCAAATAGGATTACTCAAATGTAAATATCTGGGTTTGGTCATAACAAGTTGGTCGGTTCCAGTTGGGTCCAAAACTGACCCGGGTCACTAACACAAGTCGAAATGAGGCAAAACTCAAACCCTGTCAAATAAAACCCCAAAATACAATATTAATACATAAATATTCACAAAAATATTAGAATATAAAAAATGACAAAATTACCCTAAATTTGAAAACTGGAGGTGACAAATCTACCCTCCTAAAAAAATTTGTCCTTGAAATTAGAGGAAACTAGTACAGGAAAGACAAGCAAGAAACAAACAAAATAATACCTCAAGGCTCGAAGAGATAAGGATAACGCTCCCGCATGTCGCCCTCCCCCTCCCAGGTAGACTCACCTGAAGAGTGGTGCCTCCATGCAACACGGACCAAGGGTATAACCTGGTTCCGGAGCACCTTCTCCCGACGATCCAGAATCTCCACGAGCTGTTCTGGATAGTTGAGAGTAGGTCCCACATCTAATGTTGAATGATCCAATACATGGCTAGGATCTGCCATGTACCGCCTCAGCTGCGACACATGGAATACGTTGTGCACTCCCTCGAGCGTAGACGGCAGGTCTAGTCGATAGGCTACTGCACCGACCCTTCCAAGGATAGTGAAAGGCCCGATGTAGCATGGGCTAAGCTTCCCGTCTAGGCCAAAGCAAATTGTGCCACGTGTCGAGGTAATCTTCAGGAATACCATATCACCAGCCTAGACATAAAATAAAACTCAGCACACAACCAAACAAACAATCACAAACAAACACGACAGAAAACTAAAACTAACCTCGAACTCTAACGGTCTCCGGTGGCTATCGGCCCGATGCCGCTGTCTATCCTGAGCCACCCGAAGTCTGTCTCTAATTAGCCTAACCTTCTAAGCTACATCCACTACCATCTCTGGTCCAAGCAGCACTCTCTCACCGATATTGTCCCATGACAAGGGAGTACGGCATCTCCGTCCATCTAGAGCCTCGAATGGTGACATCTCTATATTGGTTCGGTAGCTGTTATTGTAAGCAAACTCTACCAGGTGAAGATGATCCTCCCAAGAACTCCCTGTTCTGAAAGAAAGGTTGAAGAAGAATACTTTGGAGAATGATCTGCCTGCTTTGTCGAGCGTAAAAGTGGCTAGCTTGTCCTTGGCGTAAAACCATGGGTATAGACCCGAGCGTAAAATGATATGCCTGCTTTAGGTGTAAAGTGATTAGCCTTGTCTTGGGCGTAAAGTATTTAGCCTCTCTGCGGCGTAAAGTGGCTCAATTGGAGTGGAATGATCTATCACTTTGACTCTTTCTTTGAAGCACTTTTTACGCTCCTACACTCCCGAGGTCCAACACACACGTACAAAGCATATACTCCAAAGTCTTGATGGTCCTCTCCGACTGCCCGTCCGTCTGGGGGTGATAAGCGGTACTAAACTTGAGCTGAGTGCCCAAGCTAATATGCAAACTCCTCCAGAAGTGGGAAGTGAAACGGCTATCCCGATCTGAAACTATGCTCACCGGAACTCCGTACAACCTTACAATCTGACGAACATAAAGCTCTGCCAGCTTCTCCATAGACAATCCTACTTTGAAAGGCAAAAAGTAGGCCGACTTGGTCAATCTATCAACTATGAACCAAATTGCGTCTTTCCCACCAGAAGAGCGTGGAAGTGTCACGACCCGCACCCGCTTTTCGAAAACGAGACGTGTCCAAGTCCAGCCTACGCCGCAGTGTCGGCGGTAGAATGATGTCTAGTACATAAACAAGTCACAGAGGCAGTCTAGATCTCATCCACAAAATATGATACAATCCACTAACACAAATGAAACTGAATAATGAATGATAATATAAATGGAGTATCAAGTTTATCAAGAATTTCCAGTTACATCCGGTGGACACATATCCACTACCAATAGACGATAATAAAATAGAAACATGGAAATGAAATAACTGAGTCCAAACTGTCAAAAGTACCCTCAGCTGCAGTGGCACCGTGGTCCAATGATGGATCAAACCTGCTCGCGTGCACCTGGCACAATACTCGGCTAAACCTGAAGAGATCATCAGGTCCTCAGAGGACTAGCAAGATACATAATATACAAGCCAACATGTAACAGTATAAATATACAAAGAAGTAAGAAACAATCAAGGATATCCAACGAGACAAAATAAACCGAGACACGAGATCTAAACACAAGGATCCTAAGACACTGGCATGCCATACTAGAAATGGCTAATAGGTCAAAGCTATAGACTGCAGTCAAGGCAAGCACCCACAATCTATAGTGTCTCAATCGCAGTCAAGGCAAGCACTCACAACCAAGACAGTAGCCAATCATAGTATAAAAATCTTATAGACCATAGTCAAGGTAAGTACTCATAATCTATAGAATGTCAAAGTTAAGTCCTACTCAAGTCATGTCAAGTCAAGTCAAGTTATAATCAAGTCGAGGGAATCGTGGTGTAGGACTAGACGACTCTGTCAAGGAATATATATATATGAAACTAACACAATGTAACAGATAGAAAAATATCATAACAGAAAAGGAACAAGAAACTAGAAACATGTCAAGTAAAACTATAACAGGATGAGTGTACCGGACATGGAATAAGGCAATCACGAATATAAGGGAAAGAACAGCAGCGAGATAGTGAACATGCATATAAATTATATTGTACAAGCTGGCAAGGTATACTTGCCTGTGGTCCAGCGCTGCTGGCACAGCCAAGTGTAGTGTCAAAAAGTCTAATGAACCTGTATTATGAATTTTTATTCTAATCAACACATGAAATTAACCAAGATAACTCTATATCTAATTATTGCTAATTACTCCTATGTTTCTAGTGGTCTTAAATGACTTGGATGGGTTCTAGTTCTAATCTCTTTTAGGGTTTAACCCTTAAACCCATATTTACTATACCCAACAACTCGAATTCATAAATCCCTAAAATTTACAAGGGGTTCAAGCAACCATAAAACATAGCTGCCTGATGAAAGCAGTATCCTGTTATACATGCTAGCATCCACTCTCTTATCCATTGACTATTAATTATCCTCAACTGTGGTGTTAGGTAACTTCAATAATCTAGCATCCATACAGTCAACCACCTACCTATATACCTGTGTGTTTGATACTTAATGAGGGAAAACTATTACACTAACCATTGATTGATATATAACACCTAACAGGATCCTGGCAAGGTCTGATACACTATATTGGGACTGAACCAAGCTCAGGACTGGGGACTAATATCCTAATTGGATGCCCATGACTGAATATGGTTAGAGAGTGATACTGTGGGCAGACCAAGATAAGATAGTCAAAACCACATACATATATCTATATAAAAATATATAGTATACCTGTATACTTGATGAAGCATGACTGAGGAATAGCAGGACAGATCTGCTAAGGTTGTGATTCCCTTGGGTAGGCTCTGTCACAAGGATTGGAAATTCTCTAGGACTCTTAGTACAGGTCTACCACCTGTGGTAACATCTATGCCATTGGGTCATACCCCCTATTGGTGCTATGTTATCCTTTGCAGGAAGAGATCTGGAAACTCGACCATAATCTCTGAATTAAGGACTGAAATCATGCTACTCGAGTTCTTATGATTCACTCATGACTGATATATGTAAGATGGGACTGAAACAATTTGGCATTGGACATAAAAAATGGACAGTGGACAGGACAAAATGAAGAGGGGACAGACATTAATTTATAATATGGGTAGCGAGTTGAACAAGTCCAATAGGACTGGACCCAGGGATATGCAGGATACTCTAACCAATTTGAATATCAGACCTGGCAGTACAATTTAGATAGGACTTATGTGGGATTGAGGATTAATGTTTTCTAACTGATATCAAACAACTCAAGGATGGACCAGGGTATATGTAGGTGGACTAAATGTGAGATGGAGGCTACATTGTAAGTTAGTCCATAGCCTGGACTTCAAGTAATGTGGCTAAACGTTGAAGTATGCAGGACAGGTAGGTCTGATACTCTAGGTCATGAGCATTATCCCACCTTCCTGAATTAACCCTCTGTTACTCACAAAGCCATATGTACCTAAGTGCCCATAGAACCCCCTGTCAATTCCTATTGACCTTACCCACTGCCAGGTGATGCAAGTTAATTCCTGGAGGCTTAAGAACAAGGAGGTAGAACTCACCCCACAATCCAGGAAGGTGTCAGGCTATATCCTTGTCTCCAGTTCCCAGTTCCTACTGTTATCATTTCAATACTCAGTGAACCATTTATGATGCAGGACATGCTATATGATGTAGCACATTATCCAATATGCAAGTATCAGAGTACAGGACACTAGGAATATAGGGATTACCCTGAAGCATCTGATACTAGTTTATATGAGTGAACTAAAAGCTAACTAAGGCACCACATGACTTCCTATTCACTAATGCCTTCCAGTATAGACTGAAACCAACTATTACACTACCCATTTGTTGATACATAAAATCTAACAAGGTCATGGTAAGGTCTGATGCTAAGGTGTGGTTTGATATAATAGGTTGGGACTGAGTTTAAAACAAGGGAAAGCAATATTAAGTGGGGTATTTGGGTGCTCACAGGGACTGCCCCTGTCCAGTAGGACTGAACCATCATCCACTACATTGACACAAAGCACCCTCTCACACTATACATAATCTCATATATATATATATATATGGATGCTACACCTGTATGCCTATCTACATGAGACACCCTTTACAGCATATAAGTGTATGTGTAATTCAAATTGGACTGGAATGAGAGGCATAAAGGGGATGCATATGGACAGGTGAAGGTGATAAGGTACCCGATTGAAAGGAGAACATCAACAAATGACTTAACAGACACAAGCCCTCATCTGTCCATGTTGCCAACTAGTACCTACTTAGTGTTTTACTTTCCTATCATAGCAGTCAACATATTGTCACATCTCACCTATAGGTACTTGACCCACAAGTAAAGGAACCCCACTCTCTTGCCTAGTCTTGCCAAGGCAGTATAGGTCACCACACCCTCGTGGCTGCAGCCCATCCCATTGCCTGGCAATCTTTTATGTGAACCTTACTAGGTTTAGGCAGTCCACCTGGGAAACCACCTGCACAGCCATACAAGTTTCCCTGTTCTTGAATACATACCTCACCTATCAGACACATCATGTACTCTAGTACAGGCTATGTACCTTATGTATCAGTAATTCTCAGGTCAGTGTATATTCTCTTCCCACTGTACATACCTTGATTACTAGAGTGTATCCTAAGACTGGTGCATAGGAAGACCAATGCCCATACGTACCTGTGGACACGTACAAGGCATAACCTGGAGACTTACCCACAGGCTATACCTGTTGTGCCCAAGATGACACCCTGGCTATTAAAAGGGCTAAGGATCAAGAGGTTCTGATTTAGGTTCTTTCCCAATAATCTTCATCCAGGAAATTTATCAAATACCTAACAATCGTAATCTACAGTTCTGCTAATGTCAGGAATCACAAAGTGCTTAAGATCAAAAAATGGTTTACCTCTTGGTGTCGATGGCAGGGTTGGACTATCCTTCGATCCAACTGGAACTTTCTCTCCTGGGTTTCTCGAGTGGGGGAGATAGGTTGCTAGGGTTTTAGGAAGTAGATCGAGCCTCTCCTGCATATATATACAAGTGATCGAAGCTTAAGGAGATAAGGGGAAATTGGTTTAAACTGATTTGGGTTTATCCCTCTTGGTCGATCACAAGATAGGAGGGGAAACAGAGTTTGAATAAGCCGCAGAGGGAGCTGGCCGTTAGAAAAGAATTTTAAACATGGAAATTTTACACTAAAGCCCCTGGCTTAATTTATATTATATAGCAGTCCTTTTTACACCTATTAATGGCCATTTGCTTAATAATACTTGGTATATTTATATATATATATACAATCAAAATTGACAGCATTAATATTATATATATAAAAAATTTCTAGTACCAATATTTGGTCCAAGGACTCACAAATCTACCCACCTTAAAGTAATTTCGTCCTCGAAATTTTAAAGTGCTTCGATATATCATAATGAATAGTCTTAAAATGTTATTACACACTTAAGTCAAAAATTACCAATAGTACTACTACTATAGACTTATTAGGAATCACCATCAACTCCTCCTTGTAGTGCTGGCTCATCCTCCATGATCATGGCAAAAGCTTGCCCCCCTGGTGCTACAGGTCGACGCCTTGGGCAATCTCGCAACTGATGCTGATCCGAACCACAACTTAAACATTGGCCCAGTCTCCGGCGACAATCGCTCTCACTGTGTCCCTTCTTTCTGCAATGCTGACATGTTGGAAGTTCTCGATTTGAGGTGTCTCTTGGCTGCTGATGATGTTGCTGTGCTGGAATGTTGGGGTGTTTTACCACTCCTGATCGACTGCTGCCTCCTTCATACGTGTCTCGGTCTCTCTTCCTCTTGTACTTTAGCTCCTTCTCTACATCTTATGCAACCCTTCAAAATTCTTTCGTGTGTGGTGGCCTGACTGGTGGCGATGGCGATGCGAATCTCATGTGATAACCCTTTCCTGAACTTCTTGGCCTTGGCTGCAGGGGTCAAGGCGTCTGCAAAGCGACTGAGACAGGAGAACTCGGCGGAGTACTCATCGATGGAGAGATTGCCCTGTTCGAGGCTCTCGAACTCGTTCTCCAACTCTTCGTGGACTGCTTCGGGATAAAACTTTGTCTTGAACAGCTCCTTAAACTCCTCCCAAGTCACATCTGGTGCGGTGAATCGGGGTTCGTCTCTATACCACGTGCGGGCGATGTCGTAGAGTTGCATGCTAGCATTCTCGACCTTCTTGTCTTCGAGGATTCGGGCCATCCGGAGGTTGCGGTCCACATTCTCCAACCAGTCGTCGGCGTAGAGTATCCTTTTCGTTCCTTTGAATTCCCTGGGCCTAAGGTCTATAAAATTCTTGAAAGTGCCGGGGCACAGTGGGGATGCTTCCCTAGTCTGAAGGGCCTCTCTCAGTGTATCGCGGAAGCCGTCGACCTGCCACATCTGGGAAGTGATGAGCTGCTGGAAGATTTCGAGGAGAGCAACGTTGTCCAGCGGAGGTGGCGGAGGCAGAACATGTGCTGGGTACTGTTTGCCATTAAAATCTTTTGATTGCAATTTTAATTACAAACAGAATAGTGTTACAATATAGGACTTAGATGTATTCCTAGGAGTACACTTTTGTTTATCTGGGTCCCTGTGTCGATGAAGCGAGTGGTAATACGTTGACTCCGTTGACGATCTGATGACGGTTCTCGGTTCTCTAAAGGTCTGAGTTGCTCTGGGTGCTGGAGCTTGCGGAGAGGAAGAAGATGTTGAGTGTCTGTATCTGTCTCTCTCACTGTGTGTGTATGAAGGTCTGTCTGTCCGTAGGTGTGCCTGAAAGAAGGAAATAATCCCTCTATTTATAAGCAGCAGGTTGGGCTGCTCATGTGCGCATATGTAGGATGCCCCTGTACGTGGGAACGCCACGTGGTTGAAGCTGCGGGAGGCACATGGACGATACACCATCATTTGTGGGTTGAATTCTTCATGCTGCTTTTGTGGGCTGGCACGTAGTAGGGGAGAGGATCTTTCTGTTGCTGAGATCTTGGGTGATTAGCACCCCTTCATAGGCTGAATTGAGTCAAAGGACACGTGGCACGTGTCCGTAGCTCAAAGATCTCAGATTTGGTGGGGGGTAATCTGATAGGATACGCCTGGGATTGGGCGCATGAGAAGACGTTTGCTCACAACCTTCAAGAGTTGTGAACCAGTCTGGGCGCATGGTTTTTGAGGCGCATGCGAGGCTTCAGTAGCGACCTGACTTCTGTCTTTAGGGATCAGAGGAAGGTCAGAGGCGCATGGCTCTTGAAGCACATACAGAGGTTTGGACGCATGGCTGCAGAGGCGTATACGAATGGCTGGGCGGCCACGTGGCTTGTAACTGCCAGAAGAGATTAATGATGACGCTGACGTCAGCGGCGCTTTATTTTCTCTGCTCTGTCATCGAGGCATGGCTGCTGTCGTGTCAGGACTTCAGTATTTAATATTCTTTGACGGGTGATGGGCTGTTGAGTGGGCACATTAATCTGTATTCCACTGGGCGCATGGGTCCATGTTGATTAGGATGCATGGATTTGTGCTTTGTTGGGCGCATCTATACAGGGCGCTTGGTAGCGACGGACGCGTCTGTAGGATGTGCGGTATCTGACCGACGCATCCATTTGTATGATACGTCTTTATTGGTCCGACTGTTGCGTTCCTCAAGTGCTTTAAATAGCCGTTTTGACTTGGCCGAATTCGAAGCGTCAGGTTCATCACTATAAATGCAAATTCATTGCACGTGATTCGGAGAGCCCGCCACTTGGCGTATGGGTTTGATTTGCCCGGCCTATAAATAGCAGCAAGAAGAGAGTTTGCTTCTCGTTCTCTCACGTCTTCCTGAATGAACTTATTTGTTCGAGCACATTCTGTTGACAAGATGCTCCCGAGGGTGAAGATGCAACGAATTATCTTCGTTCAGGCACTTGAAGGTGACTGTTACATCCGAAAGTTGGAATCGAGGGCTTCTGAGGCAGACGGAAGGTGCATGTTGCATCCAAAGATCGGGATGCTCGAGCTTCGTCTCTATTATACTGGAAGAGCCGCAGATCGGAATTGTGGTGCTCCCATCTTCCTTGGGCTTTGGAGAGCTCTTTCTCCTGCAAGAGTGGGGTGTTGCCCACTCTGGTTTTGTTGAAAGCTGCTCATTTAGCCGCAGATCGGAGTTGCGGTGATCTCCTCTTCCTTGGGCTTTGGAGAGCTCTTCCTCCAGCTAGAGTGGGGTTGATCGCCCACCCTAGTTCTGCTCAATAAATGCTTCATTAGTCAAAGCACTTAATCGGGTCGAAGTAGAGCACATATGCTGAGACTTTATGATGTGCATAACTGAGACGCTGAAATGATGTGCCTGACTGAGACGCTGAAGAGCCACGCCTGACTGAGACGCTGAAGTGATGTGCCTGACTGATGATGCGTCGGGCTGAGACGACGCGGCTAGCTGAGACGACACGGCTAGCTGAGACATCTGAATGATGGGCCTAGTTGAGAGTAGGCTGTTACAAAGTCTTCAATTGGCATCATGTTTCTGAGACGATATCGGACAGGCACAGCATGTTGCAACTGCTGGAACACAGACTGCCTTGGTGGTAGAGCCACTGTCTTACGGCAGCAGCAGTTGATGGCGACCATAGCACAAGTATGTCCCGTGAGGGGAGAGTTGTGTATGATGGTCGTCTCTCCCGATCTACATCTGTGAGTGATCACATTACGTAAATCATGTGAGGAGATGTTGACACTCGTACCCTCTTCAGGCGTATGGCAAAGCCATACATCAGGGTGAGTGTATAAATGACACTCGTACCCTAATCAGGCACATGGTCAAAGCCAAGCGTCAGGGTGAGTGTATGAATGAAGCTCGTACCCTAATCAGGCGCATGGCAAAGCCAAGCGTCAGGGTGAGTGTATGAGTGATGCGCCACCTTTACACCTCCATCAGGCGCATGGCAAGGCCAAGCACCGGGGTGGTCAAGTGAATGTGCGCATAAGGCGCGCCCAGATCAATAGTAGGGGAACCACATTTATAGTGACTTGAACCAACCTCAGAGCACAACCAATGTAGGCGCGGGGGTTTCAAGACCACAGAATTTGCCTTGCACGACTTGGTTGCGAACGCAGCAGATGCGCCCAAGTGAGACAAGGATTTAAGGGTCGGCTCGTTTCTGGCGCAGAAGCACCCGAGTCAACTTTGTATAGCTTACCTTCAGCAGCGTGCATGATTGTGAGTGCATGTTTCTGGTTTGCCGTTGACATAGCACGTTTGAGGCGCATGGCCCGTGCCGCCTTAGAGTTCTTCGTACTAGCCCACGAAGGCGCATAGTACTCAGAATCCAACTTTTTCTCGCCTTGACAGCAAGTGAAGAACTTGCAGCCAACCCAGAAGAAGAGAAGAACTACTGCAACTTTTTGTGGCTCGAACGGGCTTCCTGGATAACGGGCTCCCTTTTCTTTATTTATTTTGGTGCCCTTTTCAAAGGAGGCAAGAGGGCTCTATATATAGAGTGGAATGAGACCTCTCTTTTTCTCCTTTTCGATGTGGGATTAAAAGTAATATTCCTCCTCTTTTATGCTTCTACAGGTACACGACAGGTGCTGGATATGTTGCTGGTGCTGGATACGTCATAGGAGCTGGATACATCGCCGGTGCAGGGTGCATGGTAGGTGCTGGATGCGGAACTTATATTGGTTGCAGAACTGGTGCTAGTGGCGGAATGTCGTCTCTGCGGAATCTCGAGTATTGTGGTTGAGCCGGGTCGCCCTGATGAGTAAGCTGGCATCCCTGCGTCGGCGGGGTCATATACGAGAAGAATCCTCCTGTAGCCGGTGGGGTGTTCAGGAAAGCATTGTTCCTGTCTTGAGAATCCATTTACTGCAATAAAAGAAAATATTAGACGGCACGAAGATTTCAAGCAGGATGCAAGTCAAAGATTCAAATAGAAATCAAGGATAGAGATCAATACTGTTTTCAAGACACGTGGATGAGATCCTAAGTTTCTAATCCTATGTGCAGGCTCACGACGGCACAGTAATGTAACCGAAGTGATTAACGTAGACCTGCATGGGCCACCAAAAAAACATGTCACGATCCGCACCCGCTTTTCGGATACGAGACGTGTCCAAGTCCATCCTACGCTGCAGTGTCGACGGTAGAACGTTGTCTAGTACATAAACAAGTCACAGAGGCAGTCTAGATCTCATCCACAAAATATGATACAATCCACTAACACAAATAAAACTGAATAATGAATGATAATATAAATGGAGTATCAAGTTTATCAAGAATTTCCAGTTACGTCCGGTGGACACAAATCGACTACCAATAGACGATAATAAAATAGAAACATGGAAATGAAATAATTGAGTCCAAACTATCAAAAGTACCTTCAGCTGCAGTGGCACCGTGGTCCAATGATGGCTCAAACCTGCTCAGGTGCACCTAGCTCAATACTCAGCTAAACCTAAAAAGATCATCAGGTCCTCAGAGGACTAGCAAGATACATAATATACAAGCCAACATGTAACAGTATAAATATACAAAGAAGTAAGAAACAATCAAGGATATCCAACGAGACAAAATGAACCGAGATACGAGATCTAAACACAAGGATCCTAAGACACTGGCATGCCATACTAGAAATGGCTAATAGGTCAAAGCTATAGACTGCAGTCAAGGCAAGCACTCACAATCTATAGTGTCTCAATCGCAGTCAAGGCAAGCACTCACAACCAAGACAATAGCCAATCCTAGAATAAAAATCTTATAGACCGTAGTCAAGGTAAGTACTCACAATCTATAGAATGTCAAAGTCAAGTCCTACTCAAGTCATGTCAAGTCAAGTTATAATCAAGTCGAGGGAATCGTGGTATAGGACTAGACGACTCTATCAAGGAATATATATATATATGAAACTAACACAGTGTAACAGATAGAAAAATATCATAACAGAAAAGGAACAAGAAACTAGAAACATGTAAAGTAAAACTATAACAGGATGAGTGTACCAGACATGGAATAAGGCAATCACGAATGTAAGGGAAAGAACAGCAGCGAGATAGTGAACATGCATATAAATTATATTATACAAGCTGGCAAGGTATACTTGCATGTGGTCCTGCGCTGCTGGCACGGCCAAGTGTAGAGTCAAAAAGTCTAATGAACCTGTATTGTGAATTTTTATTCTAATCAACACATGAAATTAACCAAGATAACTCTATATCTAATTATTGCTAATTACTCCTATGTTTGTAGTGGTCTTAAATGACTTGGATGGGTTCTAGTTCTAATTTCTTTTAGGGTTTAACCCTTAAACCCATATTTACTATACTCAGCAACTCGAATTCATAAATCCCTGAAATTTGCAAGGGGTTCATGCAACCATAAAACATAGCTGCCTGATGAAAGCAGTATCCTGTTATACATGCTAGCATCCACTCTCTTATCCATTGACTATTAATTATCCTCAACTGTGGTGTTAGGTAACTTCAATAATCTAGCATACATACAGTCAACCACCTACCTACATACCTGTGTGTTTGATACTTAATGAGGGAAAACTATTACACTAACCATTGATTGATATATAACACCTAACAGGGTCCTGGAAAGGTCTGATACACTATATTGGGACTGAACCAAGCTCAGGACTGGGGACTAATATCCTAATTGGATGCCTATGACTGAACATGGTTAGAGAGTTATACTGTGGGCAGACCAAGATAAGATAGTCAAGACCACATACATATATCTATATAAAAATATATAGTATACCTGTATACTTGATGAAGCAGGACTGAGGAATAGCAGGACAGATCTGCTAAGGTTGTGATTCCCTTGGGTAGGCTCTGTCACAAGGATTGGAAATTCCCTAGGACTCTTAGTACAGGTCTACCACCTGTGGTAACATCTATGCCATTGGGTCATGCCCCCTATTGGTGCTATGTTATCCTTTGTAGGAAGAGATCTGGAAACTCGACCATAATCTCTGAATTAAGGACTGAAATCATGCTACTCGAGTTCTTATGATTCACTCATGACTGATATATGTGAGATGGGACTGAAATAATTTAGTATTGGACATATAAAAAATGGACAGTGGACAGGACAAAATGAAGAGGGGACAGACATTAATTTACAATATGGGTAGCGAGTTGAACAAGTCCAATAGGAATGAACCCAGGGATATGCAGGATACTCTAACCAATTTGAATATCAGACCTGGCAGTACAATTTAGGCAGGACTTATGTGGGGTTGAGGATTAATGTTTTCCAACTGATATCAAACAACTCAAAGATAGACCATGGTATATGTAGGTAGACTAAATGTGAGATGGAGTCTGCATTGTAAGTTAGTCCATAGCCTGGACTTCAAGTAATGTGGCTAAACGTTGAAGTATGTAGGACAGGTAGGTCTGATACTCTAGGTCATGAGCATTATCCCACCTTCCTGAATTAACCCTCTGTTACTCACAAAGCCATATGTACCTAGGTGCCCATAGAACCTGTCACGACCCGGTCCTAATTTCTTGGGTCGAATCGAATCATGCCCAGCCTGCACCGTTGTTGAGACGGCAGCAGTAAGCTGTATCACTCATGTAGGTAATCAACAACACAGACTAATTGCCATAACTTAATATTTCGATAAATAAAACTTGTCCAACAAAATAAAAGATACATCTGAAATACATTATTTTCCACAAACATCATGAATTATAAAAGAAGAAGAAAATCTAGGCAACCAGCTCATCAGTCTCGAGATCATCGTCCTCTAGTTGGAATCTCCAGTCAGGAGGGAGCAAAGTACAATTCATGCTAATTTGACAATTGAAATAATAATAGAATCATGCACTTTTAAACAATTTGAAATAAATATTTTCCAGCAGTTAAAACATTGTGATATGAATAGGCAATGAAATATGACCGAATTGGGTTGTACAGTAAAAGATATGGCTTATCCCTGTGTGTATGAGAGGTAAGCTAATACAGTTCTAAATTATTACTTTGGATGTGGTCATACTCATTATACTACTCCCTCCATCCCCAAACAGTTACAGTAGTTACAGTAGTTACAGTCAGTGCTCTCAGAGAGAGTTCCGTGTTGCATCGTGGTTTAAACTTGCATTAAAACGATTACTAAATAATTGAAAACTAACACAGAATGTACTTGCCTTGGTTTGACTGGATTTGAAAGGTTGAAGACTTCGAGATGGCAATTAGACTCGTCCTCGAAATCCTACAATCGAGAAGTCTGTCTTAGATTTCCAAAGTTTTACCATGCTAGATGTGCTAGTTACAATCTCTAAATTTGTCCTAGTCAATTTTTAATATTTATTATACTAACACAAACAAAAAACTCGATTATCTAATGCGTTATATTTAATTATGATGGAAAGATCATTTTATATTTAATTTCGGAAAACTTTGTATTTATCGGTTTATTGGCAAAACTTGGTATTTTATAATTTATATAATAATTCGGTTTCCTGGTTTGGGATATTATTTGTGTGATATTGGAGCATTTTTCCCAGTTTTTGGATTGACCGAAAATAGAGGAAGTGTTGCCGGATTTTCTATAAAAATTCTATAGAGGAAGTGCTGCCTGAATTAACCCTCTGTTACTCACAAAGCCATATGTACCTAGGTGCCCATAGAACCCTTGTCAATTCCTATTGACCTTACCCACTGCCAGGTGATGCAAGTTAATTCCTGGAGGCTTAAGAATAAGGAGGTGGAACTCACCCCACAATCCAGGAAGGTGTCAGGCTATATCCTTGTCTCCAGTTCCTAGTTCCTACTGTTATCACCTCATTACTCAGTGAACCATTTATGATGCAGGACATGCTATATGATGTAGGACATTATCCAATATGCAAGTATCAGAGTGCAGGACACTGGGAATATAGGGATGACCCTGAAGCATCTGATACTAGTTTATAGGAGTGAACTAAAAGCTAACTAAGGCACCACATGACTTCCTATTCACTAATGCCTTCCAGTATAGACTGAAACCAACTATTACACTACCCATTTGTTGATACATAAAATCTAACAAGGTCATGGTAAGGTCTGATGCTAAGGTGTGGTTTGATATAATAGGTTAGGACTGAGTTTAAAACAAGGGAAAGCAATATTGAGTGGGGTATTTGGGTGCTCACAGGGACTGCCCATGTCCAGTTGGACTGAACCATCATCCACTACATTGACACAAAGCACCCTCTCACACTATACATAATCTCATATATATATATATATATATATATATATATATATATATATATATATATATATATATGGATGCTACACCTGTATGCCTATCTACATGAGACACCCTTTACAGCATATAAGTGTATGTGTAATTCAAACTGGACTGGAATGAGAGGCATAAAGGGGATGCATATGGACAGGTGAAGGTGATATGGTACCCGATTGAAAGGAGAACATCAATAAATGACTTAACAGACACAAGCCCTCATCTGTCCCCTATTGCCAACTAGTACCTACTTAGTGTTTTACTTTCCTATCATAGCAGTCAACATATTGTCACATCTAACCTATAGATACTTGACCCACAAGTGCAGGAACCCCACTCTCTTGCCTAGTCTTTCCAAGGCAGTATATGTCACCACACCCTCGTGGCTGCAGCCCATCCCATTGCGTGGCAATCTTTTATGTGAACCTTACTAGGTTTAGGCAGTCCTCCTGGAAAACCACCTGCACATCCATACAAGTTTCCCTGTACTTGAATACATACCTCACCTATCAGACACATCATGTGCTCTAGTACAGGCTATGTACCTTATGTATCAGTAATTCTCAGGTCAGTGTATATTCTCTTTCCACTGTACATACCTTGATTACTAGAGTGTATCCTAAGACTGGTGCATAGGAAGACCAATGCCCATACGTACCTGTGGACACGTACAAGGCATAACCTGGAGACTTACCCACAGGCTATACCTGTTGTGCCCAAGATGACACCCTGGCTATTAAAAGGGCTAAGGATCAAGAGGTTCTGATTTAGGTTCTTTCCCAATAATCTTCATCCAGGAATTTTATCAAATACCTAACAATCGTAATCTACGGTTCTGCTAATGTCAGGAATCACAAAGTGCTTAAGATAGGTTGGACTATCCTTCGATCCTCTTGGTGTCGATGGCAGGGTTGGACTATCCTTCGATCCAACTAGAACTTCCTCTCCTGGGTTTCTCGAGTGGGGGAGACAGGTTGCTAGGGTTTTGGAAAGTAGATCGAGCCTCTCCTGCATATATATACAAGTGATCGAGGCTTAAGGAGATAAGGGGAAATTGGTTTAAACTGATTTGGGTTTATCCCTCTTGGTCGATCACAGGATAGGAAGGGAAACAGAGTTTGAATAAGTCGCAGAGGGAGCTGGCCGTTAGAAAAGAATTTTAAACATGGAAATTTTACACTAAAGCCCCTGGCTTAATTTATATTATATAGCAGTCCTTTTTACACCTATTAATGACCACTTGCTTAATAATACTTGGTATATTTGTATATATATATACAATCAAAATTGACAGCATTAATATTATATATATATATATATATATAAATTCTAGTACCAATATTTGGTCCAAGGACTCACAGGAAGTCCGGACACAAAGTCCATGGTGATGTGCTCCCACTTCCACTCTGGAATGGGTAGTGGCTGTAGCAATCCACCTGGCCTCTGCCTCTCAGCTTTCACCTGCTGACATACCAAGCAGCGAGATACAAACTGAGCTACCTCGCGCTTCATGCCATACCACCAAACGTGCTCTCTCAGATCTCTGTACATCTTGTTGGCTCCAGGATGCATAGAGTACTGAGAGTGATGTGCTTCCTGAAGCACCTTCTCCCGAAGCTCTCCACTCGGAACGCACAGTCTAGCACCGTGCCTCAGCGACCCATCTTCAGCTATAGAGAAATCGTCGAGCAACCATGCCCGCACCTGCTCCCTGATGCTCCTCAGGACAACATCATCATACTGCGCTGATCTGACTCTGTCCATCAACTCAGACTGAATCTGTAAGTCCCACATCTGAATCTCCATGCCCGAAACAATCACCTCGATATCCAAACTATCCAGATCGGCCAAAAGATGACGATCTGTCGTCAAATACATAGCGACTGGATACCTGCTCAAGGCATCTACAACTACGTTGGCCTTGCCTGGATGGTACTGCAATGAGATATCGAAGTCCTTCATCAGCTCGAGCCACCGTCTCTGCCGCATGTTTAGCTCCTTCTGTGTGAATACGTACTTCAAGCTCTTGTGATCCATGAAGATCTTAACTCGCTCTCCGTACAAATAATGCTTCCACAACTTCAAAGCAAAGATAACAGCGACCAACTCCAGATCGTGGGTAGGGTAGTTCTTCTCATGAGGACGTAACTGCCTAGATGCATAGGCAATCACCTTCCCGTTCTGCTGAAGAACGCAACCCAAGCCCTTCCCAGAAGCGTCACTGTAGATTATGAAACCACCAGTCCCAGATGGCAATGTCAAGATCGAAGCTGAGGTCAACCTCTTCTTCAGCTCATCGAATGCAGCCTGACACTCCTCAGTCCAGACGAACTCCACGTCCTTTCTGGTGAGTCTAGTCATCGGCTCTGCAATCTGTGAGAAGTCCTGGACGAACTTTCGATAATAGCCAGCCAAACCCAGAAAGATCCGAATCTTGGTAACTGAACTAGGCGTAGACCAAGACTCCACTGCTGAAATCTTCTTCTGGTCCGCAGAAATCCCGTGCTCGGTCACAACATGACCTAAGAACTCTACCTGCTCCAGAAAGAACTCACACTTCGACAGTTTTCTGTAGAGTTGCTCCTTCCTCAGAGTCTCGAACACAATCTGCAGATGCTCCTCGTGCTCCTCCGGCGTCTTCGAGTAGACCAAGATATCATCTATGAAGACCACTATGAACTTGTCAAGGTACTGATGGAATACCTTGTTCATCAAGTTCATGAACACTGCTGGAGCGTTGGTCAACCCAAATGGCATGACAGTGAACTCGTACCGGCCGTACCGAGTCCGAAAAGCCATCTTCGAAACATCTTCCCGCTTTACCTTCAGCTGATGATAACCGGACCTCAGGTCTATCTTCGAAAATACCTTCGTGCCGCTCAACTAATCGAACAAGTCGTCAATCCTCGGCAACGGGTACTTGTTCTTGATAGTGAGGTTGTTGAGCGCTCTGTAATCAATACACATGCATACCGTACCATCCTTCTTCAGTACAAACAGAACTGGTGCACCCCAAGGTGATGAACTGGATCTGATAAATCCCTTGTCCTGCAGCTTGTCGACTTGCTTCTTTAGCTCTGCCAACTCGTTGTTGTTGACCCTATAGACGTGCTGTGAAATAGGATCAACGCCCGGCACTAAGTCTATAGAGAACTCAACGTCTCTATCTGGCGGCATCCCAGGCAACTCCTCGGGAAAGACATCCATAAAATTAGCTATCAATGGATGCGGCAATGTCTGCCCCGCCAGCAAAGCTCCACAGAACCCATCTACCGGCTCAGCTGCTCCCCTGACAAACACAAACTCTGGCTCTTCCGACGAACCAAACAAAACTTTGTCTCCTCTACAATCTATACTAGCATGGTGCCTGCTCAACCAATCTATACCGAGTACCACATCGTAACTCGAAAGGGGCATTACGAGCAAACACGCACTCAAGTCCCGGCCTCCCAGTATAACTCTCCGCCCCTTGCAGATATTATTAACCAGGATAATGCCGCCCCCGGTCATAATCTTGCAAGTCCTACCCAAATATTCAGCAATAATGTTGTGCCTAAGAGCAAAAGAAATAGACACAAAACTGTACGTAGCACCAAAGTCGAACAAGGCTAAAGCAGGAAAAGAATCAAGTAGAATTGAACTTGCCACAACGTCTCCCGACGGCTCAGACTCCTCAGTTGCCATCGCAAACGCTCTGCCCTGAGGTGTTCCCTTCTGGTGCTGGATGAAACGCTGCTGCTGAGTCTGAAGTGGAGGACACCTCTGCTGAACTGCAGGTCCAGCTGGAGCCCTAGCATGAGGTGCTCGGTCCTGCCCTTCCTTCGTTGCACGAACATGGCAACTTTTCAGCTGATGATTGGACGCCCCACAGAACAAGCAGACACCCAACCTCATCCGACAAACCTCCCGAGTGTGCCCCGACTTTCCACAAAAAATACACTGGATGTTCTGTCTCTGCCCCTGATGCTGCACCCGTGCTGGTGCCTGATGCTGCTGGAACTGAGGCTGCTGAAACTGCCTCTGCTGAATGTGCTGAGTGTGAGGGCGCTTAGACGGCCCCGCACCAGAACTAGTCCCCAGAGCATTACTGTCCCTCTTCGGCCTCAGACCGTAATCCTCCTTAGCAATCTGAGCATCCATCAGGATCTGTCCAAATATCGCATCGTGATGCCCAGATGTGCGGGAACGGACTGCGTGAATCAGGCCCCTCCTGAATTTGCGAGCCTTCTCTCCTTCGTCCTGAATCATCCTAGGAGCAAAATGACTCAGGCGGAAAAACTCTGCCGTATACTCGTCCACAGACGAGTTCCCTTGTACCAGTCTTGCAAACTGGCCCTCCAGCACGCTCAGAGCTACATCCGGATAGAACTTCTCCTTGAAGAGTCTCCGGAAGTTCTTCCAGGTCAATCCTCTCACATAAGCACGAGGATTCGTACGGTACCACGTCAGGGCGATGTCGAAGAACTGACTCGCCGTAGCTGATACCCACAGCCTCCTCGGTAACTCCGCCAGCTCTAGGCTACGCTCTACATCCTCCAGCCAGTCATCAGCATAGAGGATGCCCTCTGTCCCCTTGAACTCTCGGTGGACCATCTTCCTGAAGTCCATCACTGACCCCAGCTTCGGCTGCTGCTGATATGGCTCCAGGGCCTGAGTACCCTGAACCGGAGCTGTATCAACCCTCTCGACTACAGCCAGTGCTAGCTGGTGAGCATTCTCCATGCTCTGCCTCATAGCCTCAGACTGCCTCTGAGATACCTCTGCCTGTGCTCGCAGAGTCTCCATCATCTGCTGGAGGAGCGCAAATATCTGCAACGCATCTGTCGGTATCGGAGGTGGCGGTGGAAATTTGGTGTGACTACAGAAGGCCTCGTAACTGGAGGTGGAAGACCTCCCGGAACTGCTGATGCTATTCCTGCCTGGACGACAGGAACAGTAGGGGCAGCTCCCTCGACTGCTACTCCCACAGCCGAAGGAAGAGGTCCCACAGGGTCGGACCTCTCCGGGACGGTACTAGATCCTGCCGCCTGAGCTCGAGTAATCGTCATCCTGAAGACAGATTGAAGCAAAGAGATCAATATGGCACAAGATAAGACATTATTAAAGAAGGACAATTAATTTCAAAGTGCAAGAAGAGTTGTCATGATAATCGAAAGATCAAAAATTTTCCTAAAATGTGATTGAGTAACTCCTATCATATCCTAGAACCTATATCCTAACTGCAGGCTCGTAATTAGTACTCTAAGTCGAGTACCATTACGAGATCGCACTAATTGCGACATGGACCTGCGTGGGCCACCACAGTTTGCACGGTTGTTCTCCATCGGATCTAAATCTTGCTTTGAGATTGTGTGTCCCGAAAAGATCTTAGATGGAAGAACATGAGTCGACGGAGTGATTTGACAACACTTTGAGGAAGGTGCACAACTGAGATCCCAGAGGATTTAGAGAGACGAAATCAAATGTAACACTTCAAAGAAGGCACACATAAATTTCATAGCAGCAGCAATAAAAGCCCATAAGTGGTTTCTTATTAGGTCAGAGAAGCACAAGAGGTTTCTGATTAGATCAGATAAGAAGAGAAAGAAAGAAGAAAGACAAGATTCGCCTTTATACGATCTGCTTCCAAGAATCAGCAAGTTCTTAGAGAACTTCTGGAACGCTCATCAGACAACTTTTTGTGACTTGAATGGGCTCCCTTAACTCTCTTATTTGGTGCCTCTTTCAAAGGAGACCAAGGGGCTCTATTTATAGAGTGGAGTAAGACTTCACATTTTCTCCTATCCGATGTGGGACTAAAATACTAATACTAAAAAAGGATTTTGATATTTTAGATCATCCCACAATTAGCATAGTCGTATGCCAGTCCATGCCTACCCCCCGAACACTCCCTGCATGCATGAGGCATCCTGGAGTCCGTGTCCGAGTCTGAACAACAAAAAATAACTTACTTCCTTGTTAGAATTAATCCTTTTTCCTTCTAGGAAAATACTCTCACGTGGCACCAAATTATGCCCTTTCACACCTCATGTGCATACCTCAACACAAGCAAGACATTATATTGAGATACTCATCATTTGGTGTAGCCGATGTGGGACTATCTTTCCTAGTCTAAAGGCAAAAACACCAACAAACTTTCCCATACTTAACAGACCCTTTGGTTTTCTGTTGCTGCAGCTTGTTTCTCCTTAGTTTTAAATATTGTATATGTAGAAAACTAACTTATGCACATTCTTTGGGGATTACCAACCTATATTGCTCAAATAATTTTGATCTTGAAATAATAGAATCCCTTCTATATTTCAATCGAATATAGTGTTGTTGATTTGGATGCAATTCATTGTACAAATACGAGGAATCAGAATGTCCCTTATAGTATTTCGACTATATAGTATTTCGCGTACCAAATATCCTTTATAGCTCTTTTCGAAAAACTACCATACATTTTTTATTTTATGTCCTTTGTCTCTTATGCATTGACTTTGTGATGAAACAAAAAAGCTGGAGTCCTCATGAACCTTTGATGATTGAGTTGCCTCTTCTCCAATCTTGATGTAAAATACTTCTTATTACTACTACACACATTATTGATGGTCTCTTAGGGTATGCTTAGAATGAGAGGAAAAATAAGCAGTTAAGTGGGGTTAATTAAAAAAAAGTTAAGTGAGGGGGAAGTCAATCAATATACAACAAAAAACCCTTTTAATAACGCTCGATAAGACGTATTTATGACGCCTGATACCTAAGCGTTATCAAAGTTCAAAATACCTTTATTTCTATGACGGTTTTTACTAATTCTGGGCTTTTTATGACGTTTATAAAACAAAGCGTCATTAATTGTTTAGAGCGGTGGCAAACTTGTAATTAATAAACTTCCAACAAAACCCTTCACACCCGATCATTTTTAGATCTTCCCTCCTCCCCCTCTTCCTTCCTCTCTCTGAACCCTAAAATTTTCCAAACCCCTTTCAATTTCTTGCTCATTTCCATCTCTATGAACCCTAAAATTTTTCTAAACTCTAATCTTCTCCTTCTCCTCCTTCTTTCAACCTCCTACAAACCCTAACCTTAGCCCCAACGCCCCCTCCGACAAACCCTAACCCTAACCTTAGCTCCGTCGGACGACGACGATGAAGGTTCCAGAGCTTCCATCTCGGCCTTGTTCTTCTTCTTTGATTGCAGGCTCTCCCCAACCAGCAGACCGTAGAGTATCCTAGCTTCAAGCTCGTCATCGTCGGTGACAGCGGCACTGGTACTGTCGATCGCTTTGATTATATTTTTATATATTATATGTTAGACCCTTTTTTTTGTTTTAATATATTGTCATTGCTCTTCCAGGGAAGACTACTTTTGTGAAGAGGCATCTCACCGGAGAATTTGAGAAGAAATATGAGCGTAAGAATCTGCTATTTTTTGGATTTTTTTGTTGATGGTTAGGGAAAAAGATTGCATTTTGCTTCTTTTTTTGTTTTGTAATTTTGGTTGGTTTTCCTGTTTTTGTTGTTTGCAGCTACCATCGGGGTCGAAGTCCATCCGTTGGATATTCACACAAATTGCGGACAGATTCGATTCTACTGCTGGGACACCGCAGGACAGGAGAAGTTTGGTGGTCTTAGGGATGGATACTAGTAAGAACCTTCTTTTCTTTATGCCTAAAGAAGAAAGAGTTTTTAGTATGTTTATGGAAAGATCTTGTCTGTAGCTATATGCCTAAAGAAGTAAGAATTTTTATTATGTTTATAGAAAGATCTCGTCTGTAGCTATATGCCTAAAGAAGTAAGAATTTTTATTATGTTCATAGAAAGATCTTATCGGTAGCTAATAGTGTTATGTTAGATTTGACTGGGAGCTAAGAATTGTTACCAGTCTTACTTGGAGCTAAGAATATCGTGCTGGTTTTTTTTCTATTAGCTATGGATCATGTTATGTTTTTTCTCCACATTTATATGACCACTTGCTATAAACTATAGTAGTCAATTTCATTATTTAAAATGATGCTACAGCTATTATGATTTTTTGTTTTGTTGAACACACGTAATCCTAATGCTCTGCACAATTTCTTAAATTTTTAATTAGTACCTCAAGCCGATGTCCGGTAAGAAGCATGGGCACTCCAAAAATTATATTGTGTTGTGTTGAACACACGTAATGGATACTCCAAAATGCATGTCGTGTATTGTTGGGCACCAAAATACTTGCCGAATCCGTGTTGTCGTGTCTAAAATGTGTTTGTCGAATCTGTATGTCCATGAAACATAGGCAATGATGGAGTCTTTTTACTAGTATTTTGTATAGCTTAATTTTGCTTAATGAGACAGGCTTGCATTACTTAATGAGGATCAATTTATTAGTTAGAACGGAACCAAGGCTATCTTCACAAGTTTGTTAAACCATTCCATTTTGTAAACTTGGATTGACTAGTTACTTTTCTGTAAACTTGGATGGAGTTTTTTTACTAGCATTGAGCTTATTTTTGCTTAATGAGACAGGCTGGCATAACTTAACGAGGATCAATTTATTAGTTGCTGATCTTGCTGGAGGTACTGGTGTCATGCCAGAGGTATTCCTTTAAACCAAAATTTTATTGGCTTTTTAAAAAAAAAAATTCAAGTACCATGTTTTTCTCTGTATTGGGTATGTAATTTATCTCTCCATTTGTTGGAACCAAGAGACTTGGTTCGGGGCATGGTGTAGAGGCTGATTTTGATTAATCTGTTGGGGCTTGGGACAGGCATTTATGTACTTTATGTGAATTGCCTGAAACTGATCACTGGAATATTAACTGTGCTCAAATTTGTTCTGATTCATGGATCTGTTGACAGTAGCCAATCAGCCTCCTACTATCTTGCTTATTACTGTTTGGACTTGCGACCATCTTATGAAAATGTTCTAACCGGCTGTTTCCATACCACCATAATTGAGTTTCATGAGTTCCTAGTCAGAAAACTAATGGCAATCAATGAAAGTTTTATCAATACGGCTCATTTAACTTCTGGAAACACTTTGGTTGCCATCATTGAACACTTAGTGAGGATTGAGAAACTTATTGATAAAACCTGAAGTGGACATTTTGTGAATAAAGGCCCCTTTTAGAAATTCTATTTTAGAGAACTTGTTGCATGCAAAAAGTCCTGCTGAAGTTGTGTCTGGGTATGATGAAACATACCATAGAAACCCGAATTTGTATTTTCTGAATAACAGAGCTCTATATATCATAATTTAGGTTGTAAAAACATGCTAATTTATGTCTTATGAATAGCTTTATATGAAGCTACAGCAGTGTGCTCTAACTATAAACCCTTCTAACGGTTTTTTTTTGGCTTGCCAGTAAAGAATTATTATACTAGGAAGCAAGGCAATGCCAAAATTGGTGGCTCTGTGGCGGAAATGCGTCTAGAAGCTTGCAGCATCCAAACACACATCCACGTGTTCACAAACATCTTTGTAACCGTATCCTGGCTCCCTTTGTGGGCTTGCAGCGTCCGAGAAAGTAAACATGGATTGACTTGTTACTTGTCTATAATTAATGTTATCTTTATTGATTTTTTTTTAGAAGAAGCAAGTGGTTTATTACTGAGAAAGTAGCTTTTGCTTTGTTATTCTTCTTACATGTACCTTGCTTTGGCCAGTTTGTCTTTCTTTTGAACTTCTGCGCCTAGGCTCGGAAGAACTTTGTTGGTACCCAAGTGCCTCCTTTTTTTTTCTTTTTAATGGTGTGTTATAACCAGATACTAGTGGTAGCAGGAGGAATTCTCTAGATTAAGTAGAACTATTAAAGTCTATGCGATAGGTGTTAATGTGTTAGTCTCAGTTTACATGAGTCGAATATTTTGTTACTGCATTCATACCTGTTCATTTGCAAATGGGTGTACATCTTTGTAAGATGTGGATTGTAAAAGCCATATCCTTTATGTTTTGAAGGACACTCTTTATGTACAAGTTTTCTTGAACGTTATTTTTAAGATTTGCACTTTTGAATTTGTTATGATTATAAGTGCAGCTTTTGATTAGTTTACTCATCTGTTGTGCTCCTGGCTGAATTTTAGCTTACTTTCTCAAAAGAAAGTATCCATTGAAAATGGACTACTAATGATTTTTTTTAGAACAATCCGTAGAATTTGTGATGCAGATTTCTCTGAGAATTTATTTTTTATGTAGGTTTCTGTGAAATAATTTTGATTCAGAATCTCTGTACTTCTATTTATGCTCGTCCATCCATAGTGTGGTGTCCACAAATGAGTTGTTGCCAAATTGTCTTCAGTTGCAACCATGCAGACCATCGGGAACTGGATGAACAAACAATTAGTTTGTTGCATCCTTTGTTGTGGCATCATAGAATGGTTCTCTTGTATGATGTATGTATTTCTTATGTATTAGCTTGACTGCATCTTTTGAACTTTCCCTCTGGTATTGTGTACTAGTGATCCTAGACACTTTTTTGTTTTGTGTTGAATAATGGTTCACCAGACACTTTTTTGTTTTGTGTTGAATAATGGTTCACCAAGGTACATATACGAAGGTCTAATTGCTTTGTTAATTCTTGTCATATGGTGGTAGAAACTCTATTTGTGACTGCTTTCTTATCAGTTACGTGATCTACTGTACTAGGTTTTCTGTACATTTTCATACTTATGGCGAAAATGGACTTTCCAATATTCTGTGATTTGCCTGTAGGTCGGACAAAGCAATTTGAGAGACTTGCTTTTGCAATGTTGCATGGATGATTCTGCTGATATACGGCAAAGTGCCCTTGCACTTCTTGGAGACCTTGCTAGAGTGAGTGAAAAATTGAAACTTTATACTTGTTCATTTAAAAAGGTTTCATGCCGCAGCAGTTCTAAGAATTGCAAAATATTTCCAGGTGTGCCCTGTACATTTGCACTCCCGCTTATCAGAATTTCTAAATGTTGCAGCCAAACAATTGGTAAGTGATTAATTTATTTATCTTTTTGAAACTACAGAGTTCATTTTATTTTACGGACTTTGATCCCCAAAGTCTTTATAGTTTATTTCAGAACCTAAGTCAGTGTAAGGAGGCTGCATCAGTAGCAAATAATGCTTGTTGGGCTATTGGAGAATTGGCAGTCAAGGTCAGTGCAGTCAAGGAAAAGAAGAAGAACAAGAATTTTTTTTGGCAATGATGATTTGGCTGCTCCTTCAGATCGCTCAGCTGCGACACTACTTCTCTTTAGGACTCCCGATATCTTCAAGAGATGGCAGAGAGAAGATCCATGATCAGAATCTACTTAAGTAAATATTTCTAATAATTTGGTTAGCAAAAGAAAGATTTATTCCTATTTTCTGGGTACAATCTGTATTTGGATATTCAATGTAATGAAGATGTTGATATGTACTCTATTTTGAGAAATGTAATAAAGATGATGATATATAATATTAAGTTTTTGGAATGTAATATATACTGTGCAGTATAGAGCATTATAAATGTGCTAATTTGAATAGTATAAAGTGTTATAAATGTGCTGCATTGAGCCTATACATATTATCTATTCATGACGTTTTAAAATTGTTCTGAATTGTGCACTATATATTAACTATTCATAACGTTTTTATAGAAACTATTCATGACGGTTATTTTATGACGCTTTTAAAAAACATTTATAACACCCGTTTTCATAACGGTTGTCGTGGAAAAAAAAAAGTCATGATTTGTCATCAATGACGCTTTTTAGCCGTCATTAAAAGGGTTTTTGGTTGTAGTGACATATAACCTTGCTTAGATTGGAGGAAGAGTTAAGTGGTGTGTGTTTAATAACTTTTGCTTGGATTAGAGGTTTTAAGTAGAAGAAAGATTAATAAAAATATAATAGTTATCAAAATATTCTTATTACATGTGACATAAAATTACACAAAATATATATGGTCATCAACTCAACAGATGCATAAAATATATATTGTCATCAACTAGTATTCCTTCAATTTTTTGACGCACTTGAACCCTTTTTTATGCATTAAATATATTTGTGGTCACAAATTCAAAAAATGCATATAAAACATAGACGCTAGTTTTGTATTTTTTTTTCTCATAATATTTAACGATGAGTAAAGAGAGAAAGTAAAAAAGAAACGAGGCACATGGACGACAATAATTTGAAAGCCAGGAAGGCGGAACAATAGGTTGAAAGCAAGAAAAATTAGAGAATGTCACGATTTTATATGGCAAATAAGGTATATTTGTGACTTTTTAATCAATAATCCCTCATTTTTTTCTTGTTAGTCATTCGATTTGGGGTTTAAAAATGGACAAAAGAGAATAAACAAATTCTCACTTAACCCTCCATTACTCCTCCTTAACTTCCACCCTCAAACAAAGCATTTTTTTTCTCACATAAATTCCTCACTTAACAAACCTTTTGGTTCACTGTTGTTGCAGCTTATTTCTCCTTAATTTTAAGTATTGTAGATGCAGAAAACTAACTTCTTCACATCCTTTAGGGATTACCAACCTATATTAATTGCTCGTGTTATCTGTAAAGTAAGGCATCTCCAATGGGGATTTCTAATTGAGTTTCTATCCTACTTGTCATTGTACTTTAAGCAAATTTATATACTACTTGGTATTGTTTCTATATAGAAATTGCACACACACACGCAAATACTCTCACATGGTTCTTCGTTTCTATCCCATGCGACAATAAATAAAATGATCAATTTAATGATGTGGTGTCCAATATTAATTGGTATGAGAGATGACGAATTTCTATAAGAGTTTCTACATGTATAAACCCTCATAGAAACTCTCCATCCTACATTATCGTCACATATGATAGAAATTGAGATATAAATCATGGTAGGAAGAAGTTTTTTCTAAAATTGATTTCTACCGCAGAAATAGGGGAGATAGAAAACCCCATTGGAGATGGCCTGAGTAACAATTTACATGTCAGCATTCCTATTCGCAAGTAAAAGGCAGTCATTAGACTCATAGATATATTTAGATATACAATTTTTGGAAGGTTTTTGGGTCGACCGTTTATGAAGTGTTTAAAATTCCTGTTTGGTAATTTTTTTTTATAGATATTGGTCATGGTGGGCTAAAAAACCTCCAAAACCAATGTAGTTATTTTATTTGTATATTTATAGACTCTAAGAAAATTGGTAGAGTTTAAGGATTTCTATTATTTGTTTTTGTTTATACCCTAAAAAAAAACTTAATTACAACTCCTATTTACAATAGTCGAATATCCTATAAATCAATTCATATGACATGAATTTAACATTTATAAATAACAAATATAAGAATGGTTTAAGTTGGTCATGAATTTCTAATCACATAATATCAAATTGAGAGGGACATTATTTCTTTGTTTTGGCCTGACAATAAGCAATGATATAATCTTGCTTTGAAAGAACTTTATATATGTACTTATGGGTAATTTTATTCCTTAAAAAAAATTAGAACGCTCTGCTAATGGATTACATGCATGAGTTTGACTGGTTTAAGAGTCGCTACTTAAAATCACCTAAAACTAGACCTTCACAACTAGGGGTGTGCATTATTCGGTTTTGGACCGAAAACCGAACCGAACCGAACCGAACCGAATAAGGAATTCGGTTCAGTTTCGGTTTTGAAAATACTAGATTTTCTTATTCGGTTTCGGTTTCGGTTTCGGTTTTGGAATTCGGTTTCGGTCAAAAACCGAAAACCGAATAAGAAAATTTAATTTATATATGTGTGTGTGTGTGTGTGTGTGTGTGTGTGTGTGTGTGTGTTAATTATAGGTATATACTAAATATATATAGGTATATGTTATAGGTATATACTGAATATATCTAGGTATATTTAGTTATTATATATATTAACACACAAAAAACCCAAAAACCGAATAAACCGAAAATCGAACCGATTTAATTCGATTCGGTTCGGTTCGGTTATTGACCAATTCGGTTCGATTTTGCTTATTCGGTTTCGGTCCAATTCGGTTTTTGCTTATTCAGTTCGGTTGGAACCGAATAAACCGAATGCTCACCCCTATTCACAACCGCTCATAAATGATACTTTAAATATACCTCGTAATTGTTACCCAACAATTGCTAAACAATAGGGGCGTTTGGTACATGAGAAAGTTTTTATTTTCAAAAAATTTTAGGATGGAAAACGTATTCCCATGTATGTTTAGGTTATAAAAATTTATTTTCAAAAATTATAAATACTCCGGTAAACAATTTATCCATAAAATATGAGAATCATTTCCCTTAACAAATCCTTGGTCACAAAAAAAAATTGTTGCTTTTTTTTTCTTCCCTAATACTCTTTATTTTCATTTCCTATCCTTTTTCATTTTAAGATCTTCTTTTTGTTTTATTTTTTCTTTTTTTTTTCTCATTTTCATTTCTTGTAAGAATTATCTTTTTGGTATTTTAAGAGGTTTTTTCCTCAATTTTTCGTCTTTTTATTTCTATATTTAGTTTCAGTTTTTTATCTTTTTATTTTTTTAGGAAAATATTTATATAATTATCAAACATGAAAATATAATTTTTCAAAAAAAATTACTTAGCAAAAATTAAATTTTCAAACATACAATTTTTTTTTGGATATATAGTATTCCGCATATGAAATGTTCCGGCGTACCACTGATGATACCACTGATGACAAAGTGTTTTATATGTAAAACAACATCACTGATGACAAAGCATAATATGAAATATTTGGCGTTGAAATCTGCTGATCACCACCATCATCTTCTCTCTCTCTCTCTCTCTCTCTCTCTCTCTATATATATATATATATATATATAAAAGAAAAAAAATTATATATATATATATATATATATATATATATATATATATATATATATATATATATATATATAATTTTTTTTCTTATATTTATATATATATATATATATATATATATAAAAGAATTTTTCCATTCAGCTGCTGAAGTTCATTAACCGTACTGCATGACTCACCCTTTTTTCTGCAGAATAAAAATAGAGAAATTTTGAGTGGCACCCCACTTTATTTTACCATATTTAAGGTGCACCCCACAAGTTTACACAAATGCAAGTTACCCCCCACTTTGGACGGATTCCGTCATTTTTTAATGGTCAACTCTTTTGACCCATTTTTTTTGACGAAAATGTCCTCTTCTCTACCCCGAGCCCCCTGTCCATGACATCTCCGCTGCGCGCATGCCTCCGTCGGCTGCCGCCCACGTCCCGGCCCACCCCCGCGCCCCCCTCCACCTTCCCCCCTGCCCACTGCGCCACGCCGCCGCCGCCGCCCCCTCTCCCCGCCTCTGCCGCTGTCGTGCCGCCGCCGATGCCGATGTCGATGCTACTGCTGCTACCGCTGCTGGTGGAAGTTAGGGAGGCCGACTCTGGCAACCGAGCCGGTTGCTGGATCAGGTTCTGGTCCAAGTGGTGGAGCTCTTCCTCTTCCACGAAAATTTTGACAAAATTTTGACAAAAAAATTTCTCAAAACATTTTGTGGGTTATATCATACATGGGGTTATATCAGACAAAAATTTTGACACTCAACTAGCTCTTGTTGTTACTTGTCTGCTCGCTATGGGGATTGCTCAGCCCAGTTCCTGATCAGAACGACAAATCACAAATCAATCGACACCACCACAAAAGAAGAATATATATATAGATAAAAATGGACACCCAAAATGGACACCCAAATCAATCAACGTCCAATTCCTGCTCGCTATGGGGATGCATCGGAGGAGCGTAGTGGTCGATGGCATTTACTAGATCCCTCATGGAAGAAGGATTTAATTTATTTATAGATAAAAATCAGAAGGAAGCAAGGAAGAAAGGAAAAGAAGGAATAACTGAAAGAAGAACAGTAGAAATCAAAATTTAAGTCCATAAGAACCGCTCCCTTCCATTAATCCCTCTCACCTGATGCTGCGTAAATCGTGGGAGAATGCCTTCGATGGGTGCTCCTCTCGCAGAGCCATTACTCACTAAAAGATATCGAGAGAGATTTTGGGAAGAGAAAAGGAAGGAAGAAAATGGTTCTGTTGGACTGTAAGCTCGTCTATTATAAATGCTGGATATAGAATAGAAAAGCAAAAAAGAAAGAGGAAGGAGTAAGGGTATTTTGGTCTAATAAATTTTTTTTTGACGGTTATCGTCCAAAGTGGGGGGTAACTTACATTTGTGTAAACTTGTGGGGTGCACCTTAAATATGGTAAAATAAAGTGGGGTGCCACTCAAAATTTCTCATAAAAATATCTAAGGTACTCTGCTCCAAAGATGTCGCTCTCATATCTTCCTCGGCTTTTGATTTTGATGGAAAATGAACACGCAAACTTAGGGGCTGTTTGGATAGATGTAACTCTTTAAAAGTGTGAAAGTGGCACTTACAGCAAGTTGAGTTTTCATGGACTTGCAGCAAGTGGCACTTTCCAAAATGTGTTTGGATGGATTACTTTTTGTCTGGTGAAAGTGGAAAAAAAATTGGTTTGGTGTTTGGATAGTTATGTAAGTAGAAAGTGAAACTCTTTTTTGGAGATGTGGTAAACCTCGGTATAGTTACCCCCAAAAATTAAATTAGTTATCATAATTAAACGAAAAAAATTAAATTAATTAATTAGCTACCATAATTACCTGCTAATTATATGCCATAATTAGCTACTAATTACCATTATATATTAAATACCTATATTAACTCCCCCCTCTCTCTCGCTCCTGCACTCTTCTTCATCTCTCTCTCTGTGTCCCCTCCGCCTGGCCGGCCACCGCCACCTCCTCCTGGCCGGCCACCACCACCACCACCACACCGCTCCCTCCACCACCCTCTCCACCACCACCACCACACCGCCCCCTCCACCGCCCTCTCCACCACCACCACCACACCGCCCCCTCCACCACCCTCTCCACCACCACCGCCACACCGCCCTCTCCACCACCACCACTGCATCGCCCCCTCCACCGCCCTCTCCACCACCACACCGCCCCCTCCACCGGTTCCCGCCGCCACCGCCCTCTCCACCACCACCACCACAGCCGCGGGTGGAATGGGGTGACCGCACTCTCCACCACCTCCACCAGAGTTACTCCCATTTTTGGGTGTAGGTGGGAAGTAACTCGGTGGGGGGGACAAGACACTGTTACCACCCAGAGATTCTCCACCTCCCTCCCAAGTTTTACTTGCAACCAAACACTGAATTTGTGAAAGTGATGAGAGAGATGCAGCAAGTTGCAGCAAAAGCCCCCACTTCCCACTCACTCACGGGCATCCAAACAGCCCCTAGCATTTCGGATTGATGCCAAGGACTAATTTTCTAGGTGTAACATGTGTTTTTTCTTTTCTTTTTCTTTTTTTTACAGCAAACATGTGTTTTTTCTTGATTAATTTGACATCCTTATGATACATATTCTCAGCTCTGGGCCAATGGAAACATTGACTTTTCGGCCTCGTTTGGTTTGCGGAAAGGGATGGAAATGAAAGTAAATCAATTCCTTGACATTTCCATTCCTTTGAAAAATTATAATTTCTTTTTCTTTCTATGTTTGAAAATGTCAAATAATTTGAAAAGTAAAGTGAATACTTGAATGTAGAAAAGTCATTCATGTATGAAATTATTTTCTCCATTAATTTTTCTTCTATTGGGAATCACTTTTTTTCCTCCTCAATTCCTTTGGTACCCAAACATAGAAAAATAATCACTTCATTTTTCAGCTCCATGATTCCGCGAACCAAAAAATATCTTAGTTTGGCTCGCGGAAAGGAAAGGAAATCAATTTTTGTTCTACTTTTTTTTAGAAAATTATAATTTCTATTTTTTTTTTGAATTTCTATAGTGGGAAAATAAATCTTGTTGGATGGAGGAGAACCATTTTTTTAAATCATTTTTCTTTTCTCCTTCTTCGTTCCATTCACATCCAATTTTCTTTCCCAATATTCATGATTATGCGAACGAAACATGGCCTTAGTTTTAATATGTTAATCCATCTTTCTCCTCTCCTCTCCTCTCTTCTAAGTTATTCACTGCCAATATGGTGGTTTGGATTGTATATGGCCAAGTATTAAAAAATACAGTATATAATTTAGGTCAAAGGAGCTTTTGTCTTCTGATTATTTCATTTTTTTTGTTTCTTGAGGGAATATAATTGAATTATACAAACATATTCTGATTATTTCATTTTTTTGTTTCTTGAGGGAATATAATTGAATTATACAAACATACATGATTACCCCAAAATACTGTTAACATACCGTATAGTTCCTTTTCAAGTATCTGCCGGTTTAGTTATGAACTTTCAATTTATTTAAAAAATCAGATCGGTTATAATTTCTAACTTAAATTAATTGATAATTAACTGACCGACCCGAATACCTAGTAGAAATTAGTTTTAATTATTTTATATTTGTTAGTTATACAACTATATGTACTAGGATAGTTACATTTGGTATAATTTTTTAATAACTTAAAGTCTTGTAATATGGAATCTAGGTCTGCAATGATTCATAACTTAAAATTTTATGTCAAAAT